>CM070819.1:7967634-8015134 GCA_036326025.1 Chrosomus eos | reverse complement strand
CAATAGTTACAATAATTTCTACAATGAAGATGCAAAAATGAGTGTATACTTGGAATTAATCATTTTCCCCGTTATTTAGTCCCTCCAGAAAAACGTGATTGTGCGATCGCATGCGGGTGCCGCATTTTTTCAAATAAGTCGCACTTTCTCCGCATAAATTGCCGCTTTCCGCGCAAAATATGCGGGACTGGCATGATTTCATAATCCCCGCATTTTTGTTGCAAAAAAGTCACATATATCTTAGCAGAAAGTTGAAAAATGTTGCGTTTACTTCACACAAAAGCAGTTGTTTTCCCCTGTTGCCATGGGAACGTAATTACGCGACGTGAACATCAGCAAGAAGCTGTCAACTGGAAGCACACATTTTATTTATTTATTTATTAAGTTTGAGCCATGTGTTTATTAAGGTCTGAAATAAAACAAGATGAGAACTGAAATATTCCAGCAATTTCTGTGATGTATGCTTGCTTATCATAGGAAGAAATGACTCTTTACATTAAGGTAGTAGCCTAGTGAGAACAGGGTGTTGGGGCATCACTTTTTTTTTTCTTTTTTTCATCAAACCGCAGTTTTGCAAGTTTCCGCAATTTCACGCATAAAATTGTATAAATATCCCGCATATTCCATCGCATTTTTTAAGAAAACGTGCCGCATAATTAAGGATTTTTGCCCGCAACAATCACAAAAAACCGCCGCATTTTTCTGGAAGGACTGTTTATTATTTGATTCACGGGATCGGACACCAGTTATCTTGCCAAGAAAAATCTTTATTCATATATGTCAGGAGAGAAACTTGAGAAGATGTTGTATTCGTGCCAGTCTATGCGTTTCCGTGTTTCTCTACCGTACAGTAAGGATTGAGCTTTATACACAACTGAGCAGAGGTGGAAAGAGTACAATTTTTTTTTACTCAAGTAAAAGTACTATTACTTCAATAAAATTTTACTTAATTACAAGTAAAAGTACCGGTCTAAAAATCTACTCAAGTAAAAGTAAAAAGTAGCTCATTTAAAATGTACTCAGAGTAAAAGTTACTGAGTAACTTTAACAGCGGGGGTGTGGTGGGGGAATCTCCTGTGCAGGGCTGTAATGGTATGAGTTTCACATAACCGTCTCAGAAAATATCACGGTTTATATTGTATTGTTAAATTATGGTTATTATTACCATCAGTTAAAATAACAATTAAATAAATGAAACATTTGTTCAATAAAACATATCTAATCAACTAATTTCAATAATTGATTAGGAATTAGATGAACAACTTATTTATATCATTAATAACTTTTTCATGTTTAAAAACAATTGACCTCTTTTAAATGTTTTTTATTCAGAATTTTTTTCTTTTTATGATTTAATACAAATATAGCTATTATCAAAAACGGTGGTAATCAAATAAAAGTTTAGCAAACGTGTTTTATCATTTTAGTTTTTGGCAAAGTGCTGCAAAACAGATTTACTCAATTAAACCATGCACAAACAATATATATTCCTTATTATTGTTGTTGTTAATACTGTTAATGTTAATTATTATGAGAAGTAGGCTACATTCTAGGGCTGGGTATTGACACCAATTTCACAATTCGATTCGATTTCGATTCACAAGCTTGCAATTCGATTCGATTTCGATTCTGATTCGATTCGATTCAATATTGATTATTTTGGATCAGTTACAATAAATGGCAAATTTTCTTAAGGAAATCAAATCTCATAACTAATTCTGTAAACTATGGGAGTCTAGTTGTAGCCTACTAGGCTTAATTAGCCTAATATGAAGGTAATAATTAACTGTTTTGTAGCTATAAACAGTACTTCACAGTTCACAGTCTTTGTAATATGTTTTAGCAATACATTTCTAACATTTATAATGTGTTTAGAATTTTTTTTTTTTAAATTGCCTTTACAGGGATTTTAAATTACACTTTTAATTATTGTTATAATAAGAAGATTATGAAATATAAACATTTAAATGGTGACTGTCATAAAAACTCGCCAGATTTATTCAAATATGCACTAAATATTGAAGAACATTAAGATTATAATGCATATGTAATATTGTGCATATATTTAGCAAAATGCTCCTCTCTAGAGTTATTTTTTCTAGCTGACTAACGAGTTTATGGTCACATGTGGTTTTTCTGAGGTAAATATGACGATCCATGACTTTGATTACAAGCTGTTTAACTGACGTCTTTCCACGGTTGGAACACTGATTGAGCGAATCAATGTGACATGATACGGATTTTGATAAGTTGTACTCTATCTTTTAACACACTTTCAGATGCTCATTCATGTTTATTTTGCGCTGTATTGGTATTATAAAGCCGGAAGAGATCAAAGCGCTCCGCGCTGCTGCTTCTCTAGAGCTGCGCCAGAGCGATCTCACGCCACAGCGCCAAAACGGTATTTATGTTTTTGAATTTCAAAAGAAAATGGACGTAATTTGAAAATGTACACTGTTTCATATCAATAGTAACAAAGGACAAAGATTATTGCGATGTTTTGGATGCGTGCTGCAATGTTCCATTCATTCAAATGAAACAGGATGACTAATCGATTCTTGAGATTTAAGAATCGATATCGGTTAGTAAAAATGAGAATCGATTAATATCGAGAAATCGATATTTATTACCCAGCCCTACTACATTCTAGCCTGGATGCCAGCCCGAACCCCGCCCACAACATTTTTTGGTCGGGAAGTTCGGTCTGGACTCGATCCATTGAGGAGTAATTATGATCAGCCAAAAAATGGTCGGACCAATCAAATTGCCAGGGCGGGCTTTATACGATGATGGACAGATAATCCATCCAATAACGTAATCATCACGTCCTCAAACGTATTTTTTCTTTCAAAAATGCTTTTCGTGTTTGCATGCAAGTAGGCCTACTCCGCGAATGCTTAAGTTCTTTTTGCAACACCGGCAAAGATTGTTAACACTCCTTATTTTTTTCATACTTTTTCCAGAGTTCTGTTTGATAACTATGCGTTGCTCAACATACGTCACTTACTGCGTTCCTCTGATTGGTTGTCGGTCTATCCAATTGAGTGCAGAGTTGTTGTTTTTCCTGGTTCGGTTAAGACACGCCTCATAATCAAAGCCCTATGGACCAGTATCAGACTCATGTTCTGACCAGAATATGAGTATGACGAAGTCAGGCTAACTACATTCTATTGTAGGCCTAAAATAGTAATATAATTTCTGCTAGTAAAACCGAACTTTTATTTTGACGGGTTAAGTCCTGCTTCAGAGTGTATTTGACAATGGTTTTTCTCAAATAAAATTATGAAAATGCTCATTAGGCATTCTCTCAGAGCAGCTCTGGAAATGTTCATGTATTCATGTACTCGTATTGTTTGTGAGATGCTGAAAACAGCATGAGCGCGTCGCGTACTTGAGTATGTAGTAAGTAGACGAAACAGCACAGCTCATTCACACAGAGACACGCAGATATTTACATAGCAGTCTTTTGCGCTTTAATATTCACAGATCATATCGCGATTTTATTTATTGTACAGCTTTACTTTCGATTTATTCATCCATACATCTACCAGTTTGCGTGTTTCATGACATCTGCAGCAGCATTATACTGTAAATTCCGGCCAGGGCTTCACATACCGGTATGTCTACGAGTGAGATCTCGACAGCATTTCGCGTTCAGCTGGGTCCGCATCACTGTCTTGTCCATCACCTTCTCCATATTGTTTTGTGATTTTAGCGCGTCTGTTCTCCCGCCCTTCAATCATCAATGCTGTAGTTTCCGGAGCGCGATGTTTTCACCCAAAGCATTTTTGTTTAGTATTATTTTTTTTACTCAGTAACGGATGTGTTTTAAAATGTAGCGAATTACAATACTTCAGACAAAACATACTTAAGTAAAAGTAAAATTACAGATTTTAAAAACTACTTAAAAAAGTAGAAGTACACAAAAAAACTACTCAATTACAGTAACGCGAGTAAATGTAATTCGTTACTTTCCACCTCTGCAACTGAGTGACTTTCAACTTCCTTGTAAGGTAGAAAAACATGTTGCTTATGTTTAAAATGAAATGTATACCTCATGCTTACACATCATGCAATCCACTATCCCTCTGTGTATACATTAGTATACATTAGTGATGGGCAATCCGGCTCTTTTTCGTGAGCCGGCTCGTTTGACTCAGCTCACTGAAAAGAGCCGGCTCTTTTGACTCTCAAATGGCTCTTTAAAAAATATATGTTTTGACTATGAAAGGTGTAAAAACAATTCTAATTAAATTATTAAATAAAATCATACTCACAATGTCTCACAATTTCTTTAAAAATGCATTGATTTGTTAAGAAAAAAAATAATGTATAATGTATAGAAACAACATTCAAAACAAATACAATCTGAACAACATATATATATATATATATATAAAAAAATAACTGAAATGATTACACTCCCTCTTTTTCTCTCTTCTTGACATTTTATAACCAGCATGATGAACTATCTCACTTATGTTTTGTATAACTAGCACACACACACACACAACACACACACACACACACACACACACACACACACACACACACACACACACACACACACACACACACACACACACACAACACACACACACACACACACACAATGACTCGGCCCCTCCCTCATGCCGTATAATTGGTTGACACGACGTGTATGATTGACAGGAACAGAATGTGAGGCTGATCAGACAGTCGAAACGAATGTGAATGAATTTTCTTCTTTGAAATAGTCAATTATTTAAAATAAAATAAAATTCCTTCATTATTTCATTATTACATAATGATTTAATTTCAATAGGCTATATTTTTAAAAATAGAGTCGGCTCTTCAGATATGCGAGCCAGCTCCCGTCGTTCACCTACAAGAGCCGGCTCTTAGAGCCGACTCATTCGCGAACGACCCATCACTAGTATACATATAATAAACATAGAATAAACAGAGCAGGGCAAACTTATGCTTAATTAATATGAATAATCAGTGTCTTCACTAATTGTTCCTGTCTTTCAGAGCCACCCCAGCCGAGCTTCTGGGAGACTCTGTGTTTGAGAGCATGTCCTGTCAGTACACACCCTACCAGTGCCCCGTGTGTCTGTTTGCTGCCGCCCCACGCTGTGCACATTTACAGCTTCCCGAGGACATCAGCGAACTCTGCAAAGGTTCGGGTCAACAGAACTCGCACTAGAGACAAATGTAGAAAATCTTTTTAATGTTAACTGATAACTCTTTCCGCTGTGTTTCGTAGATGATGGAGAGAACTACCTGGTAGAGAGAGGGATAGATGAGGTGTATCACCTGTGGTGTCTGGCAGGAGGAGACCTAGAGAAAGAGCTGACCAATCAGGAGATCATCCAGTCAAAACCTCCCGCCTGCACCCTTCCCAAGTACCCACACAGCTCTGATCCGGCATTTCAGGGTGCAGAATAAGACATCTGTTTCAAGCAGCCGTTTGCATTTACCGTTGTCGGATGTGTTTGTTCTTTAGGTTCATTTTGGAGGATGGCGAGTCTTTTGGTCAAGGCCGGGACAGAAGTTTTCTTCTGGATGACACAACTGTGACGCTTTCTCTTTATCAGCTCAAAAACGTTAGTGTGTGTTTGCTCGTATGGGCCATCAAATGTTTAAAAAAAGATTACTATATATTCTTTTAATTAACCTTAAGCTACTTTTTGTATTTTATGCTTTTCTCATTTAACACAATAATGACTTTACATTATCTTTTGGGGGTCAGTTCTTAATTATTGCCAAATTTGATGTGCGATTAATTCGATTCATTTTTCGCCACATTGTGTAATTAATTAGATAAAGAAATGTAATCGCTTGACAACCCTAATATAGATATATATATGCGAAAGCATCTAAACGGATTGTAAAATAGGCACTATGATTGTATATTAGTATAATATATAACCCTAGCCCATATTTGAGGTCTAAATAACTAGATTTTCGCCTAAAAAAACTCTTAAAACTACATTTCGTGACACAACAACAGTAGTATTTTTAAAAAATATGGTGGATTTGCTCGAACGCCATGACAGTCGCCACAAGTGAAATGATACTAACGGTGAAACTGGTCCAGTGCTGATACTGGGTGAATATCACATATTAATATCAGAACCGAGAACCAGAAAGAACTGTTGTATAAATGTGTATATATACACATATATTATATGGTTCAATTTAAAGTAACAAAAAATCACACATTTAAAAAAAAAAAAAAAAATTATGTCTTTTTTTACAAATTTGTTGTTCAAGTTGTCAAACGTTTTGAAACTAAATCTGGACGAATCTGCTGTTTATTGGTGCCCCATATTATTATTTTTTTGAACAAATCCCCCAAAAAGAATGTAACTTGACCTGTTAAAACACTTGTTATCTGTCATTGCAGAGGCTGAAGGATGTTGCTGGAGAGACGTTCTATCCGTTATTAGAAGATGAGTAAGAAATGTTCTCTTGTTCATTATCTCTCAGTTTTTGTTCAGTATTCTGGTGTGTTTGGCAGCAGTCGTGTCTGTGTGATGGAACAGAAACGTCCCGTGTGTCCCGCAGGCAATCCAGCCTGCCTCAGTCTAACAGCAGTAATGAACTGTCTGCCACCATCACACTGCCCCTCATTATCCGGGAGAGAGATACCGAGTACCAGCTCACACGCATTGTCCTCTTCGACAGACTGCTCAAGGTCCTTTACACACACTCACACACACACACACACACACACACACACACACACACACACACACACACACACACACACACACACACACACACACACACACACACACAACACAGTTTCCCAAAATGACCATATAAGAATAGTTGATGAAATCACCTCATGATGGATGTCCACCCACAGGAAAAATGGTTCATAAAGATTCTAAATGATGTTCTTTTTTTCATCTAAAAATGCCAGAAGTCGTTTTTTGAGGTTAGTTTTAGGGTTTAGGTTATTGACATTTTCATAAAGACTTTTTTTTGTTAATGATGATGATAGCTGAACCTTTTGTGTTCATAGTAATAATTCATAGTAATAGACTGCATCAGCTTGTAAATTGAGTTTTAACACTGCTGCTTTTACTATGAAATACATTTACTGTAAAAAAAATAAATAAAAAATAAGTGCAGACAGCATAACTACCATGATGAACAAATATTTTACTGTTTAAATAACTAGTTTTATTTTGCTTGAAGAAACCTATTTCTAACTTCAGTGTTATTTTTTTTAATTAAAATTAAACCAATTTTCTCCCCCAGAAATCTTATTATTTTAACGCATTCAGAGTAGTTTTAAAATTCCCTTTATTCTGAATAATAAGTAAGGAATAATTGACGACAGGCCATTGAATTATTAGAAAAATAATGCACACCCGAGGTGGTAATGCGGTCACGACGCGAAGCGGAGAGAAGACTGACTGTTTCCATCGACTGTAGCAGGTCTTAAACACCGACTGTGAACACAGACTGAACGCGCTGAACATGCGTTTAGGCATGATCAGTCATAAGTTTCAAATTACATTCATAACTGGCCTTGACTTAGTGTGTCCCGGCTTTATACAGTTATTAATGCAGTTATTAGAGAGAGAGAGAGAGAGAGAGAGAGAGAGAGAGAGAGAGAGAGAGATGTTGCAATAATGAGACAGAAAAGCATGTGCGTCAATATTATTATTTATTTATTTATTAAAATCGTTTTAATTAATTCGTTCATTCTTGTTTTCTATAATTGACAGTAGATAACTTAATAAATGAAACACACAAAGCTCTTTTAACATATTAATAATTATTTATTTGTTATATTATCTGGAATAATTACGAAAACCCGTGCAGCATGACTATCAATTTATTTATATAGCCTATATTCAGTTTAATTTTCTATTTAGCCTGTTATAGATAGGACTACATACTTTATTTATTAAAACTAAACTGCATGTGTCCATTGATTGTGAAGTTAGACATTGAAAACTGCAGATGAAGCGCATGGGGCCGCATGTTTTTTCTTGTTATGAATTGAATCCTATTTTCCGTTATTACAGTTAACTACGCGCAGTGATATGGAACTGTAATGCGGTCAAACCCGCCTGGAACTACTTTAGCCGTGCGTTTCCCTGAAAATAATTGCACACCTTAGAACATTCTCAACCAATCAGAATCAAGCATTCAACAGCCCTGTAGTATAATTGTAATTATATTTTCATTACTGTAATACAATGCTGATCATTAAAGCCAATATAGCAAATTCTATGCTGCAGAATGTATATATGTATACATATTTGTATGTATTTGTGTGTGTGTGTGTGTGTGTGTGTGTGTGTGTGTGTGTGTGTGTGTGTGTGTGTGTGTGTGTGTGTGTGTATATATATATACATACATACATACATACATACATACATACACCATGATGTATAAATATAATTTAAATTTTTCTTTCTTTCTTTCTTTCTTTCTTTCTTTCTTTCTTTCTTTCTTTCTTTCTTTCTTTCTTTCTTTCTTTCTTTCTTTCTTTTCTTTTCTTTCTTTCTTTCTTTCTTTCTTTCTTTCTTTCTTTCTTTCTGAGATTCCCTGGTGTAATAATGGCATAAATATTTTTCATTAATTGTTTTTAGGCGTACCCCTACAAGAAGAACCAGGTCTGGAGGGAGGCGAGGGTTGATATTCCTCCTCTTCTGAGGGGTCTGGCCTGGGCAGCTTTACTAGGCGTCGAGGTACCAACAAATACTGCATTTTTCACCAAGTAACGGATTGTCAAGGAATATATTGTTGTTGTTCGGCATTATGCGTTTTATGACCTTTTCGACAGGGAACTTTTGATTTCTTTTGAGTCAAATCAAAATGCTAATGCATTTGCAGACTAAAAAGTATGCTTGGCATTTTTTGGTCCTTAATGGACTATTGATTCCTGTGTTTGCATGATGTGTACAATCAAATGTTGACATCAATTCAATGCACATTTCACTTTTAAGCAATGACCTTTTCAGTTGTATTAGTAAACATGCCTTTTAGTGCAACTATTCCCATATTCAAATCATTATATATAACTCCCACAGGGGGATATCCAATCGAAATATGACGGCATCGATAAGGACACGCCCATCCCCACTGATAGACAGGTGAGAATCACTTCCATGTGTTTGATAGTCTATGCACTGATTGAGGTTATTGAAAAACTGAATAATTCATCAGCCTGTGGAATAATTGACTTTGTTTGCGGAGTTCCTGTCTTCACCTTTAAGCCCGGTTAAGATTTGACACTGCTGAATATTTCAAGCGATCGGAGACATGTCGCCCACCTCATCTGACTTCATTTAAGACTGCAGCTTGTACGCATTAGAAGCTTTAGACGTTTGTTGTCGTTTGTGACACAGATTGAAGTGGACATCCCTCGCTGTCACCAGTACGATGAGCTGTTGTCGTCACCTCAGGGTCACGTCAAGTTTCGGCGGGTGCTCAAGGCCTGGGTGGTGTCTCATTCTGATCTGGTGTACTGGCAAGGTGATGGAGCAATAGTTGGGTGGGGTCATATGCACGGTTTCCTCTTTCTGACACTAGATGGCAGCATAGCCTCGCAGTGTTTCATTTGAAACAGGCATCTTTACGTTCTGGTTCTTACTATATGATAAAGATAACAGATCAAATCAAGTGTGTGCGCTGATGTGATTTATTAATGTCTGTGTGGGTGAGTCTCACAACCTGTCAAGAACATCTCTGGGTCATATTTCATCCTGGTACAAAGAAAAATGATCAGAAATGACCCTTTCCATATTTTTAATATAATGATAATTAAGGTTTTTAGGACCATTAGGTGTTTTTCATTGTGGCATTTATTATCATTACAGACCACACACACACACACACACACACACACACACACACACACACACACACACACACACACACACACACACACACACACAACACACACACACACACACACACACACACACACACACACACACACACACACACACTCCCAATTACAGTTATTTTAGTTTAGATTATAGTTTTAGTTTGCTCTATTTTCAGGATGTTATTTTTATCAGAATTAAAATCTAAAAGATTGTAATGCATTCTTTTTCACCCACTCAAAGGATAATTATACAGTATTATATTTTGTAGAAATAGAAAATTTATAGAAAATTAAGCTTATTTTTTACTGTGGCATTTATTATCATTACAATTAAGAATGTTCCCCCCAAATAATTCTTATCATGATATGTAATTTATCATAAAGAAAATGTGCAGTTTGCTGTTTATTTGCTTAAAAAATAATTTAATAATAATAAAAATTGATTTGCTCCCTTTATTCAGAAAAATAATTGTCATATTTTCATTACTGTAATACAATGCTGATTTTCATGAGAATCATTAAAGGCAATAAAACAAATATTGCCATGATGTATCAATTTTGATAATATTTCTTATTTATTTAGTTATTTATTTAAAAAGCTTTTCTTTCCTTAAATGTATATTTTTTAAATGTGACCCTGGATCACAAAACCATTATCGATTTTTCTTTTATGTCAAAATCATTAGGATATTAACAGGGTTCCCGCGGGGCATTAAAAAGCATTAAAAGTCATTAAATGGATTTTGTGAAAATTAAGGCCTTAAATGGCATTAAAAAGCATTAAATTTGATTCCTACAGGCATTAAAAATTTTGATAGTTTTGAAGAGAATTTTATATCAATTTATTTGAATATAGCCTTCATATGTCGCAAAATATGTACCTTAGTGTGTGATAAACCTATTTTTAGCGTATAGTAACATTGTGGTGCGCGTGCGCGAGCTGATCATCAGAGAAAACCGCGCAGTGGATTGAGCGCGCAGCGGCACAGACGCGCGAGCTGGTCGAGCATCTCTTTAAACAGACATCAGTGAAAGGTTTGTAGTTTAGTCGGATGTCAATGGCAAAGAAAATAAAACAAGGCATGTAGCTTATTATTAACGTTAACTGACGAGAGAGAGAGAGCGCAGTTCGCTAAATCGTTCACTCAGAACGTGTTATTTGGATGACAACTAAATCAAGTAAAGTAAAACATGACCTGTTACCTGATTTATGTATAACGAGTGGTTCCCTACATTATTACTGGATGTTTGCAGTCAATAAGTTCCATGAATGCAAACATCCAAAGCGCGCACCCCGCAAATCAGCGTCTCAGCGCGCGAATACTGAATTGAATTGTCTTTTACGTCTTGCGCTTGTACGGAGGAATTCACACTAAATTATGTAAAAACGCCCATATTTGCGAGTATCCTAGTAAACAAAGTCAGATATATCAAGTGAACGTAGCCATGTTCAAATGGGGCCTGTGCGTTCGGTCTTAAAGGGGCAGCACTTAAATAAACCCACTGCTGTTTTAATGTTAATCAAACAATGAATGGTCAAATAAATTACTCAGTGCTCTTGACTAAATAGTCTACCCTTTTCAACTTTCAAAAGATCCATCTATATTTAATTTATCCAGTAATGAATATGCATTATGCAATATTTTTCCACATTTGATTACTTTATTCAAATTTCTGTACCTGTAGATCTACCCTAAAAACTCTAAAAACACTGCATTTCATTCGTAGCCTTTCTTTGTTCTATTGTATTTATTTGTAAGTTGATTATTCATTCTTATTTTGTTGCTGACTGCTTACCTTTAAATAATGTTTTAAATTCACACTAATTAGGCTGGCAGTTTTTGTTGTAGTATCAAAATTGGATTAAATAATTTATATTTCACTGGTGTCTAAACATTTGTACCACTGACCCAATCCTCAGCACTGAGCCTTCTGGAGCTGCTAGTCTAAATATGTGCTGTGCTATTCAATGAAAGATAAAATATGATAGAGCAATAGAATGTACAGTAACAGAAGCCCATACAATGCATTTTAGCAGGCTTAATTAAGCATTCAAATAGTTGAAAGAAATATATATTTGATGAACAAATTAAGCCAACTAATATGATTATTACTAATACATTTAAAAATTACAAATGCAGTGAAAATTCAGGGATCAGATACGGTATCGGTATCTAGTTCTGCAAAAAGTGATATCGGTCCATCCCTAATTCAAAATATTGTGATATTTTTTTTGTTGTTGTTGAAAAAATACAATTGTTTCACGCTAAATCAACACTGCAGCCCGTCTGAGATATAGAGCTATTTCTCATGGCTATGAGCATGATATTAAGTATATAAGTATATAATATAACTTTATTCTTCAGGTAAATCATATATATTAATGGGGGAAAAAGTCAGTTTCATTATACTTTCAATGGTTAAGGCGATTTCCCATTTCCCAAGGCAAATTACACCTATGTGTTCCAGGAAATATATATTGTATATATCCGTGGTGAGTCTTGGGTCGTGTATGGCATTAAAAAATTTCAAAATGGCATTAAAAAGGCATTAAAAAGGCATTAAATTTAATTTGAAGATACCTGCAGAAACCCTGATTAAGTAAAGATCATGTTCCATGAAGATATTTTGTAAATTAATATGGCCCTGGCATGTTCTTGACGGGTCTAATGAGATTCCTTTGTTTATGTGTCGATGACTCTCTCATTTGATGTTTTTGCTTCAGGCTTGGATTCGCTTTGCGCCCCTTTCCTGTATCTAAACTTCAACAACGAAGGTACGATTTCTGGGTGACACTTTACAATGAGGTCCATTAGTTAATGTAGTAACTATCTTTAACTAACCATGAACATTACATTTGTTACACTGTTTATTAATCTTTGTGAACCTTAGTTGTTCATTGTTAGCTCGGGTTCATTAAATAATAAAAACAGATACAACTTTTAATTTTAATAATGTGTTAGTAAATGTTGAAATTAAAAATGAACTTATATTAATAAATGCTTTCGAATTATGTTTCACTGTTAGTTCATGTTGTTAACCTATGTGTGTTACCACCATACTTCCTGATATTAATCTTAATCTCATTTTTTTTCTCCTAGCTCTTGCATATGCATGCATGTCAGCCTTCATCCCCAAATATCTGTACAATTTCTTCCTGAAGGACAACTCGCATGTAATACAAGGTATTGTGATTTTTCTGTCCCACCATGAAGAATATGACGACAGTACCGGATTGAGAGCATGTGGTTTACAGTGCAGGCTAAAAAAAAAAAAAAGTACCCACATTTTTGCATGTGCTTGCTTGTGTTGCAGTTGTTTCTTAAGAATCCTGTAAGTGTTTATAGCTATTACACTACAGTGATTACAGCCATAAACACTCCAAAGATTTCTGTAGCTTGACATTTGGGCATGTTTGTTGTTGAGTTTTGCTAGCTCAGCTGTCAGCACTTCAGCAGCAGAATTGCTTTGTTTTGCTCTCTGACTGAGCTTGGAGCAAAGTGTTTGTCCTGCCATGGGTATAATGTGGTTTAAGAGTTTCTGGCTGAATGCTCGTATTCTTCACTCCTCCAGAATATCTAACGGTCTTCTCGCAGATGATCGCGTTCCACGACCCTGAGCTCGGCAACCACCTGAACGAGATCGGATTCATACCTGATGTAAGTGTCCTCCTGAGATAAACATTTCAAAAACAACATAAAATCACATTAAAATCAAACAAAACTCGCTCTATATTTACTATATTATTGTTACATGCCCCATGAGATCAGTATTTTAATTTTGTGGCTTTTAGTTCATTCCTGTTAGCTTTGAATGTCATCTCTAAGCTAGTTTTCTCCTAAAAGAAGTGTTTCCATTGGCAGAGCGAAAAAGTAATGGGCCGTTTTGTGTCTAAAATGTAATTTGAGTATTGTGTAATATTCAGTAACATTAACTTCATATTGAACTTGTTAGAAATGTGTACAAATCCACAACCCTAAATATAAATATAAGCTATTGTAATGAGTGATTTTTATAATATTTTTTAAATTTATTTAGATAGTTGTAGTTTGGTTATTTATTTATCTAATATAAACAATAATATATTTATTTTATAGTAATAATTTAAAAATATATATTTTATTATAATAATTATTGTAATTGTAATAATTATATTCTATTTTTATTCAAATCTTACTTTACTATTCCTATTACTACTTAATAAAACTTAATAATTTAATTTTGTCAACAATTTTCTATCATAATATTAATATAAATAATAAATAATTTAATAAAATGTTATCTTCTAGTTTCAGTTTTTTTTTTTTTCTAATTTATTTAGTTTTAGTAACTTTGAGTGTATATGGCCACTTTATATATAATTGTCTCGTACTAGAATTTTTAACAGCAGAAATGCTTCTGATTATGTATGTTTATGAGTTCATAGAAGTCATAAAAAACCTGGAAAATCCCTGGAAATTTGTTTCACAAATATCTATATAATAAAATATACGTTTAATTCATAATGTTGGTTAAACTAATTTAAATACTTGTCCGTCACATGACGTTATGTTCTTTGTTGTTCTCTCTCTGGCAAGCTTGTACTTATTTTGTGTGTATGAAACCACACACAGTAGCTTGCCATCAATTTTAGTAAAGATATGCTGTTGTAAATTTGAACATGGATTTTTACTCTTATTTTACGGTTATACTGTAGTACAGATGTTTTACTGAATGGTTAGTCCTTAATATTTGCCTCCAAAAGTCATGCAAATTTATTGCTAAAAATATATATGAGCAAGGGAGCGATAGCTTTAGACAGGTCCGTCTCCAGGGCATGGCAGCGTCTTAATCCGTCCCTGGTACGAGCCCTGTTTTTTGACAGCAGATCCTTTCCTGAGTGACTGAGTGCACCTCTGCATTCTGGTCCTGTCACACATCAGATCTGCTGTGGCTTCTCTCATTGATAGGGCGCTCACACACACACACAGCTGACCCTGAGATTTGAGCTCTGGCCAAGTTTTCCACAAGCACACACGGACCGGAACATTCTGGGATACACAAACTCCCTCTTTATTTTTTAAAATGCCGGGTTGATGTCTCTCTACACTGTTGGATCGGTGACCTCGACAGACAAATCCACACACATCTCTATGATTGAGGGTCCAAATAAAAGATGAGTTGTGGGAATCAACACTGAACTGGGCTTTGATGCGAGAGGAGTGAACCGGTGTTCTGTTCAGCCTCTGAACAGCTGCTGTTATGGGTCGACTGTAAGAATGAAAAGAAAGACTCATGAGAGGATGTAACTGTTGCCGAGCTCTCAGAAGACCATTTCTAAATGCTTAACCCTGCCAATTCCCAATGCATTTGATCTGGAAGTGTTTGCTTTCTTGTCAGCACAATCTCAATGTCACCTTGCGCTCTTTTAAAGGGACCATGTTAATAGCATTTTACATTTTTCATTGGGAGAAGATAGGCCTTGTTAGGCCCTAATAACCATCTGCTCATGCCCTAGCAACCTGGATCACAGCGGTGTGTTATGCATGGGCAAACGCCAGTCTCTCTTCAGAAAAGTTTTATGTAGATTATTTTTTTCTGTAACCAGATGCTTTCAAGCTATGGCCGTTTCTTCCCATAGTTGTCATTTTAATTTTCTCTGTAGTTGGGATAATATTTGATCTTGATTTGACTTATCTTGTTATTATCAAACTGTCTTTGAGGCATGTGTACATCTTGGCTGATGTTAGTTGAGGATTTGGCTCAGTTCTGTAATGTCTGCATGAGTGCTATTGTATTTGGCAGCGTAAGGCCTGAAATTCACAGCAAAGTGACCTAGTTCTGTGTCCTGCTTCATGTTGGCGTTCTGATGATGTTGGATAGGCGCTTTTTCGCCAAAACTAAATTTGTTATGATGTAATTAAAGGCGGCCTTCTCCCAGGTCACTTTCTGTAGATGACCAATAAGTTTGGGGTCAGTAAGATTTAAATAATAATAATAATAATAATGGTATTCAACAAAGATGCATTAAATGTTTTTTTTAATTTTTTTTCTCTCAAGATTTCAATGTTTTTCTGTCGTACCTTCTATTTATAAAACGTAATCGCTTCACGCAAAATCGCTAAAATCGCTTCACATTTGCGTAAAGTTGAAATTTCTCAACTTTTATCACTTGTCGCTTGACACACCCACATTCTGTCGCCAACGGTCACTGTCGCTCGTGTCGCCGGATGTCGCCAGCGCTCCATTGAAATGAATGGGATCATGTCGCTTTGTCGCTGCGTGTCGCTGGCGGTGTGAACGGGGCTGTAGTTCTGTCATCCGGTATAATATTGAAAAAAACGAACATGATTTATGAGGCATTTGCCCTGTCGATCGTGAAACCGATTACAGCAGTTCACAATACAGCAATACTGAACCATTTTCCTTAAAATAACCTAAATTAAACTGTTACAATTTTAATTACCTACTGCCTATACTACTTCCGTACCGTGATTCCCACAATGCATTGCGACGTGACAAAACGATCCCGAACTCTATAGTAGTTTAATGTACTACTGACACTAAAACTTTGTAAACTTGAATTTTTTCACACACAGTAATTTTCATTTAGGGTGAACAATACAGATTGCCACTATCCACGATACATATTGTTGCATGTTTGTATATTTGATATATTGTTACACCCCTATTAGCATGTATTGTTCTATATTGGGTGTCAGGATGTCATTGTATTCGGTCCCATCATGCACAGCGCCTCGTCTCCTCTTAATTCGACTGTGATGTCTAGCAGCGGTCGGTCTGTCTCAGTCTCTTCCCAGCAGAGAGAGAGCTGAGCTGGCTCGAGTGAAGCCTGTCTCACACTCGTCCTCTCGTTTCCTCCTGAACCCCTCCGCGGCCGAGCCACCAATCAGCTGCAGAAATGGATTATACATCCTACCCAACCGCAACCGAGCAGAACCATGGGAAAAGAGGCAGTGTTGGAACAGGTGCTGGAGGGAGACGCTGTTCATTACACTCCCACACACGTCCTCTCGTTTCACAGTGAAGCAAATACAGGTTTCCTCTGATGAATTGAACAATAGCTGAGGTGTTTTATTGGGAATTATAAAAGGGCCCGTGCTGTTTATTCATATTAATCACGTTGTTGCTCATGTAGAACCGGCTTTTGTGCAAGAGTGAACATTCTTTCTGTTCCTTTCAGCTCTACGCGATCCCGTGGTTCCTCACAATGTTCACACGTAAGTATCAGTGGCTCATGTTGACTGCAGGTCTGAAGCACTGGGCAATGTTTAGCTATTTTCTGGATGGATAAATGTGATATCACCTTATTATAAAGTGAAAGTTGACTAGCAACATTCATTTGAAGATGCTTTATTCTACATGAAGGCTGTTGAGATGATCCAGATGGTAAAAATATAGAAGGACATACAACCATATAACTAATTCTAGTGTTCTAGTGATTCACTCTATTAATTTATACATTCGCATTTGTTTTGGTTTGAAATCTGAAATATGCACTTATCTTCAAAGACATAATCAGAACATGAATTGTTCTCTTTCAGAGACTTCCAAAACAATAAGCACTGATGGACTTATTATGCATTATTTTATCAAAAAACTTGTGGTAAAAATAAACATAATAATAATACTGAAAATAACAAAAAAAATTGTCAAGACAACTTATCATATATTTTTAATTGTAATGTAATAATAGTTATTTTTATTAATAATAAATATAGCAGATCTGATTTACATTAATTATGTAAAACTATACTAAAATTTAAATAACATTTCAAGATGCTCTGTTTCAGAGACTTGCATTTTCTAAACAATAAGCACTGATGGACTAATTGTGCATCGTTTCATCAAACATTGCAACAACCAGTATTTTGTGGTAAAAACAGAATAATAATAATAATTTTCTATTCATATTTGATTGTTATTGCTACTATTTTATTGCTATTATTAATATAACAAGTATTGTTTTTATTATTAATAGCACAATATTAACAGTGTAAAACTGTACTTGTATACATTAATTATGCTCTGTTGTCTTTTGATGATCACACAACAAACAATAAGTTTCTTTAAATGCACAACAAAAAACGAGTAAACTGACATTGTTGTAATTGATTTTTTTATTATATCAAAAAAATAATACAAACAATGTCTTTTTTATAAACATGGATAGTTCCTGTTTTGAGATCTGAAAATACACAATATAGCATCAGCTATGATACAGTAGGTCTGTTGATCATATTAATGCACAGCTGTTACAGTGCAAAGGCTGCAAACTATACTCGTAATAAGTCATTGTTTGTCCCATTTCCTCCGCAGATGTGTTCCCCCTGCACAAGATCTTCCACCTGTGGGACACTCTGCTTTTGGGAAACTCCTCTTTCCCCTTTTGCATCGGTGTAGCTATTCTGCAGCAGCTGAGAGACCGTCTGCTGGCCAACGGCTTCAACGAATGCATACTGCTGTTCTCAGACCTGCCCGGTAAGAGTCAGAAAACATTTTACTTCCATATTCTTTTGTAGCATTTGAATCGTTTCCCCCTAAAGTTTAACTGTTATATTGCAAAAACAGTTGCGATTTAGTTTCTCATGACCGTCTCCGACCCAACAAGCTGTGGCTTCACTAACTTTAAGACTTCTATATGTAAATGACTTTTGTTAGGTTTAGCTAACCTCTGTGCACCAGTTTAGTTCAGACTCTTTTTCAACAGGGCAAGTTGTTGAATATTGAATAGGCATTGAAAGAGGCAGTTGTATGCTAATGGGAATTTGTGAATTACTTTTTTGCAGTTTCGTTTGCATAAATTTGCATTGCGTATTTGCGAATGAATATTTCTGCATTGAGCTTTTGGTTAAAGTGTATGCTAGAATTGTGTAGAACAGGTGTATTGTGTGTAAATCTACTTTATGCTGTTTAAACGATGAGTTTACACTCTTAGAAGAAAAGAAAATCTTCAAGGACTCGATTGGGGCTTTCGCACCGTGTATTAGGAGCTCAGTTGTGGGAACTAGCCACCAGGGCGGTCCCCAGAGAACTACATTTTCCCCTAGGGCCATTTTCCTGGGTGTAGTAGTGACTCTGAAATGAAGTAAGCCGACAGACAGCGGAGTCATTTAAGCGCGGCATTCAACAACGTCAACAACTGGAGAATTTAGGACTTTGTGAATGGACTGTGTTTCATATGGCATGCATTTGGCCAATCAGCACACACTTATTGTAATTCATTTTTATTTTGATTAAATGTTATGAATTAAACGCCACTTATCATACTTTGATCAAAAAAAAATATTTTTTTGTGTGTTAATCAAATTTTGAGCCGTTTTTTAAAAAAAAAGTGAGTGTTCATTCGAGTGGTCCAAAACCTTAGGAATTAGGAATTTTTGCACTTGAACTACGAATACACACTAAAAAACTGACTGGATTGAGGATTTTGGTGCATAAAAATACAAATTCTCCTCAGGGTCAATTCGACCTTAGGAATGAATGGATGGAGATGCTCAGTATAATAGAAAACTAAACATGCTCAAATTAACATAAAATGCTAACTTAACAAAATTTAAAGGTCTACATTGATCGATCAACTTAAGAATACTCAGACTGATTTTAGGACCCAGCGGAACAGCTCATTTGCTCCATATAGCGCCTTCTAGTGGCAAAAGTTATGAAATATCATGTTATATTATTTTTTTCCACAAGAGGCGGCAGAGACACCCAAATTGACCCAATGTGATTTTGAGCTGGTTATGCGTGTATTGGAAAGTTATATTGAATTTAAGTTGAAAGAATGTGAGGAATGGGCTTAAATTATATTATTTATTGATAAAATCTAGTAATTTAATGGTACATATAAAAAAAAAAATCGGACAAAAAAAAACTATAATTTTTGGGCTTTGGGTCATTTTGACCTGCGAGGGAAGGATTTGTTACAGAATATGCAATCAATTAAGAAATTTCTTCTTATATAGAACCTTTTGAATTAAAGGGTTCTTTAAAATTGAGCCAAGGACCTCCTGGGGTTCTATATAGAACCCCATTTAACCATTTTTCGACAACAAGTGCAACAAGGATGCTTCTACATACACGTGTGAGTTTGCTGCAGTTGTTGTGGAGCCTTGGAAACAGCGAATAATGCACACTTGTCTGTTTATACACACCTCTGTCAAACAGTGTTTTTTATTCCCTGTAAGCTTCCCGATGCCGGGGCTCAGTTGAGACTTGTTTGCTATGAGCTCAGGATGAGTTATGTGGCTTATGCCGCTCTTTCCCCGTGGTATGTGGGAAGAGGCAGCTGGCACCGGTGTGGCCTGTCGAGTGGCGTTCCGGCCGGGACAACGTGTGTTTCCTCTGGCATCTGCTTGCCACGATTCCCCGAGGTTGCTGTCAACACGGAGCTGTGTCGTGGCTGAAGTGATGGACGATGATTGAGTCTAATGTGAGGGAATTAGCTGGGAGCATTCAGCGCTGCAGGAATGCTGATGGTGTGTACACTCAGTCACAATGCAGGGATTACTTCCCAAAATAATGTGAAAAATATCCGTTACCATGGCAGTTGAAAGCAGGAGAATTCCTGAAACTTGTCAGCGTATCTCTCGGGCCAAAACACTCAAAACAGGGGTTAAAGAAAGTGTGTGTGTGTGTGTGTGTGTGTGTGTGTGTGTGTGTGTGTGTGTGTGTGTGTGTGTGTGTGTGTGTGTGTGTGTGTGTGTGTGTGTGTGGTGTGTGTGTGTGTGTGTGTGTGTGTGTGTGTGTGTGTGCGCGCTTGTAAAATCAAGGTAAAAAGCAGGAAATAAGCATTTAAATGTCTTGTTCTTATTTAAATGTCAATGGATATGCATGCTGGGTATACTTCCTGTGTTTTTTTTTTTTCATCCAGTTTAGAGGATGTCTAGTAGTCCACTTTAGTTTTTATACAATTGAATACATTTTTATGAATTTCATATATAAAAGAAATATATGTTATCATTTACTTACCGTCATGCTATTCCCAAAAATAAAATAACAAATCTTTACCAATTTAAGTTGTTGGTTAAAGCAGTTAAAATTTTTATTTTAGGTTAGTTTTTGGTGCGCGCAATTAGTATTTATTTCCACTTTACACGCTTTAGTTTATACGGAAGCCCTGAACCTCGCAAGGTGAAAAAAAAAAAACTTATTCGACTTAAGTCGTTATTTCGACATAATATCTTGTTATTTCGACTTAAAAAGTCGTTATTTCGACATAATATCTCGTTATTTCGACTTAATAAGTCGTTATTTCGACATAATATCTTGTTATTTCGACTTAAGTCCTTATTTCGACATATCTCGTTATTTCGACATAATATCTCGTTATTTCGACATTATCTCGTTATTTCGACATAATCTCGTTATTATGACATATCTCATATTCGACATATATTGTTATTTCGACATAAATATCTCGTTATTTCGACATAATAAGGGGCATTCTAATATGCATAGGCCTATTTAGCGTTCTTATAATGAGTTTCTATGGGAAATCTACTATATGATTTTTTAGATATAGTCCAGAATATGAACGCAAAGCGTTTCATTTGACGTTAAGCATTTTCCTCCCATAGAAACTCGTTATAAGAACGCTAAATGTAGCTTATATGCATATTAGAATGCCCCTTATTATGTCGAAATAACGAGATATTTATGTCGTAATAACGAGATATTATGTCGAAATAACGACTTATGTCGAAATAACGAGATATTATGTCGAAATAACGACTTATGTCGTAATAACGAGATATTATGTCGAAATAACGACTTAAGTTGAAATAACGAGATAAGTTTTCTTTTTTTTCTCACCTTGCGGTTCAGGGCTTCCGTACCTTTACACGTAAACAACTTTTGACATTTCTAAAATCTTGTGCACTCGCATTAGATGAAGACTCAAGTGGTTCAGTGTTGTTATTGTTCAAATTAAAACTTAAACTATTAAAAATTATTTTCAGTCTAAAATAAGATGTGAAAAAAATTGCCTTGGCAACTAACTGAAAGTATTAAAATGACTAAAACTGAAATAATAATATAAATTAAAGCTGAATAGAAAAATAGAAAACGTATAAAAATGACAAAAAGCACCAAAAAAAAAAACCATAAAAAAATACAAATTGCGACTTTTTATGCGATTCTGAGAGGGAAAAAGTCACAAAAGACGCAATTACCTTTTCTATTTTATTCAATAACAGAAACCAGGCCAGCTTATTCCAGCATTTGACTAATCTAATAACCATATATTATTATATATAACCACCAGAGGATCTCACACTCACACATTGACATGTCCCAGGGAATGCCTGTTTGTTAGGCTGTCCTTCTAGTGGAGGCCGCAAAGAGGATAATACTGTATGAAGACATATATGAAACATAAACACTACGTATTGCACCTTGAAAGCTGAAGTGTTTGGCACTAGTTGCACCAAATGGAATTGCAAAAGTTATTACTTCAAACACACAGTACTACCATCTAAATAAACGTTTCGCTGCTTTAGAGACTAGGGTGTCACAGAGAGAAGTATGATTTGGTGGGAAGCATGATTTTGTGATATCTGTCAGGTGGTTTATGTGAGGCATTCCAAACAAATTCTGAAAAAGGCCAAATCAAATCAAAGGCAATCACAGAGAAATCTGTTATAGATATGGCAACGATGTTCAACAGCAGCCCACGAGACACGCCATTACTCTGTCCTGTCAGAAGACAAATATCCAGCTGGAAGTGAAGCACAAAATCACATTTTGACAAAAAGAGCATCTGACTACAAGTGGCTAATAAGCATCTGTCACTGACAAGTCTGGATATAGCTTCAAAGATTTTACAGGACAGTCCTCCATCAGATACTTCTATAAACTTGACTTCACCAGAGAACGCAAGGCATGCTGGATGGCTCCAGGCGGGAAGACTGGGGTTTGATCGGGATCCAAAGCCAGATTAACTAGCAGGGCTGTTTTGGAGCTGTCCAGTTCTGTCAAAATCAGTTTTAAACCATGTAAACCTACTGGCCTGAATAAGTATGTGAGTCTAACACTCAGAAATAAAGATGTTTCCTTATACCCAGACCACTTATTCCTTATAATTCATTTTTTTTTATATCATCCATTATTAATGAACTAAATCAGCTCTGGCATCCATCATCCATCAGAAATCATTGCTGTTAGATATTTTCTCTTTAGAAAAAGGAGTGCTGTTCATACAGTTGTAATATAGTAATATTTTTATATTAGTTTGGTTATTTTATCACCTCCTCCAACTAATTCTATTTTATTTAAAAAAAATTTAAAACGTGCTTTTTTATTCTAAATCCATTCTTTCTATAAATGGGTCAGTGTCAAATAAGGGTATATAAAAAGGGAAAATATTTTAAAAATCTATTTTTTTGACAACAAAAATGTAATGAAATCTATTTAATTTAATTAAAATGAAAAGTATCAATTCTTCACTTTTTATGTTGGATTTTGACATCTTCTTGAGGTGATTTAAATAATAATAATAAATACTAACCTTAACAGACAATCATTATTTTTTCATGATATCTTGAAAGACGCTTTCTGATATTGCCTGCTTTTCAAATATTAGTAATATTTTTTTAAAAATCCACTACTGTTCTTGAAGATATAATAATGTTATTATTTAGATATAATAAAGTGTTATTACTATCTCCAGAGTGTTACACCACCTAGACACTTTTTTACTTTAAACTCCACAAAAAATATCAAAACAAATGTTAAATTAGAAGCATCATAAAAGAGGTGTTTTCCAATAATTTGACAGTATTAATTGCATTTTTAATCTAACCTCACAGATGGAAAAATGACCATCGTTGATCAATGTTTTATGCTTTCTATGCTATTAAATACCTTGGTATTACTATGATTTTAGACATGCTATAGCATGGTATACCATGATAATACCAATGTTTCAGGACATATATAGGATTATGTTATTATAACATGGCATTTCATTATAAAACTAACTATCATACAATACTGTGGTATTATTGGTAATATCTACTGATGATAAAACTTTTTTTTAGGATTTGTGTTTCACTGGAAGACTTGAAGAGAATTATTTACAAATAATGTCATATATTATTTCTCTCGGGGAAGTCTATAAATGTTGCCTGGGTTTTTTGGGGGCATATGCAAAGCATCTGTATTCACAAAACAGGGAATTTGTTTCAAAGCAAAACTTTTGTCAGCTCACTTACTAGTGTGAAAATCCGCACAAGCTCTCAGAGAATTAAACGCCTTTGAACGTTTCGCTTTTGAAGCCGAGGACGGGGCTTTTTTCCGCAGGTTGAACGACGGTCTCATGGGATTGGCGTCTCTTCTCTTTTCTGTCTGTAATTGTGGCAGCGATGTAATTAACACCGCGTGGGGCGGGAGTTCCTGGAGAACGTGGATGAACATGCAGACATTTATGTTTGAGAAGGTCACGGCTGTCATTTCTTCCACCACATGCTGTTGAGAGTTGTGCTCTTGCCCCGATCCTCCCCGTCTGCCTCTGCTGTTACTGGATCTCCTTGGCAGGCGTCCATGATGGGGGCCGTTATCTCGCATCTTGAGATTGTTTCGCTTCGTTTGTCTCCAAATCGCTCGTTTTAAATGGCTATTTCCTGGCCGCGGAGGAGCGAGTGGCATTAAACATTTAAAAGTCATTGGAAGAAGGGGGCTGGTGTATCCAATCGGGCTGCGGGGTCGATGCCACTAAGATTTAGGGATTTCATATTTCTGTTCTTTTCGCTGGCAGGCCACATGAAAGTCTGAGGAGTTGAGGAAGAAAACTCCTTTTATAGGTAAAATATTTGTCCCAGCTGCTCACCAGCTCACTCTCGGTTTCTCTCAGTCAAACACTTTCAGCTCAAACACACACGTGTTGATTTCACTGTATTTGTGAAGAGGCTTTCTATGGGAATGTTTTTAAACCAAATCAGTAGATTTAAAGGACATTTTCACAATGGTAATCAGAAGCATTTGTTCCTCCTTGGAGATGGTTCATTTTTTTCTCTGAGATCCAGCCATAATTGCACAAACATTGTGCTCACATGTTCTGCAGCAAATGTAAAAATGAGTTGAACAAAGTGCATTTCTCACCACAGTGCTACAGTGTTGTGGATGCTTGCCAGGGCATTACTGTGTGTTTGCTAAAGTGTTCTGGGGGTTTGCTAGAGGAACAAATGAATATTCTGAAAGTTTTATGATAAAAATATCAATATTTAAGTGAAGTGACGTGGCCATACTCGGAATTTGTCCTCTGCATTTAACCCATCTAAGTTAGTGCACACACATTAGGAGCAGTCAGTATTGAACACACACACACACACACACACACACACACACACACACACACACACACACACACACACACACACACACACACACACACACACACACACACACACAAACAAACAAACCGTAGACACACAGGCAGCCATTTTGCCGGTATTGAGAATTGAACCCGCAACCTTTGGGTCTGACTCTCTAACCATTAGGCTACAAAGATACTATACATCAATAATTGTTATTGTTAAAGGAACACTCCACCGTTTTTTGAAATAGGGCTTATTCACATTCTTTCCTACATTTAGATAGGTGTGCAAATGCATTTTTGTCTCAGTGCATGCATTGTTTTAGTTTGACAGGGTCGGCGCTAGCTTAGCTTAGCACAATGACTGGAATCCTTTGTTGCCAGCTAGCATGTCCTGAGTAAAAGTGCCTAGGCGATTAACACTAGGCGATTTCCTAGGCAGATATTGACTTGGGACTATATTAGGGGGAAGCGCAGGCGAAGCACTGCTGCTTAGGCGAAGCACTGCTACTTGGGCGCAGAGATATCACGCAACACATGAAATCCCAAGTACCAGTGCTTTGCCTGTGCTTCCCTAATATAGTCCCAAGTCAATATCTGCCTAGGAAATCGCCTAGTGTTAATCTGCAGCGCTATTTGTACTCGTTGTGAATACACAGGCCACAAGAAGTAATTACGTGTTTTTAAAAAAAAAATTATCACTTTTACTCAGGACATGCTAGCTGGCAACAAAGAATTCCATTCATTGTGCTAAGCTAAGCTAGCGCCGACCCTGTCAAACTATAGCAATGCATGCACTGAGACAAAAATGCATTTGCACACCAATCTAAATGTAGGAAAGAATGTGAATAAGCCCTATTTCAAAAAACGGTGGAGTGTTTCTTTAACCACTGTGATTGAATCTTTGAGTCAGATGAACCCAAAAACTGAACCATTCTGCTTCTTGAACAAATCATTCTGGGCTGCGTTTCCCAAAAGCATCGCAAGCTTGATCCTAGAGACCATTGGTGGCAATTGCTCTACGATCAACTTAGGTTTACGATGATTTTTGGGAAACACAACCCTGACCAGTTTTAACAACATCCGACTCAAAAGATCATTCACAAATCGGATGTTGCTTTTACCTTCACTGCTGTTGTTATAAATAAAAAGATGCAACTTGGGAGTAAGCTACACTAAAGTAGTAATTTTTTTTTTCAGGCTATTGGCTGTTTAGAATAATTTTTACATCCTATATTTGTTATCTGTTTGTTTATCTGATCAACTTTTATTTAAAAGAGACACTTTAGTGGCAGTGCACTTTCTTCTTTGCACTCTTTCAGACTCCTTTATATATTGATGTAGAAGTGTGTTTTGTTGCGTATGCAAGGAGAAAGTGAAATTACAGTATAGAAAAAAGTTTTAAAACAGTTTTGTTCAATTCAGTGCTGTTGTAACTGTAATAAACAGAAATATTGGTTATGTATATCGGTTATCGGGCATATAAACATGCAAAATCAGTATCGCATCAGTTATAAAAACTCAATATTGGTCGATCTCTACAGTATGTTTCTTCCCTATTTTGACATATATCTGAGTGAAATGGCTTCTCAAACTAGAAAAAAAAGTAGGGAAGGACTTGATTTTGTCCAGGGGAATTGACTGGATGGTTGTGGTTTTCTATTGGTGGATCTCATGTGAGTGACAGGTTGATCCCGCCCTCTCTGCAGTAAAGAAATGAGGGGAAACTGTTTTGATTAAAGATTATGAGGGCAATTTACTATAAAAACAAGAACCAATTTTACACTGCACACTTTAAAGCAGCATTATTAATTTATGCCCATGCCCTACTCCCATCGCATCCAAAGACATTTTTCCATTGAGGCTTTAAGCACCATCATCACATTCCTCAGTCCTAACGTGTTTGTTTGACCCACTTGTTGCTACATGACTGTGTTTACTTTACACACTTGTTAGCGCTAAATATAGAGTTGGTGAATCTGTGGCTTGTAATTCCTGCCTCCCGTACACAAACGTCTCAACTTGTTAATAACATGTTTTAACATCTTTGTTCATTTTTATTCTCTCACGCAGGTTACTATTTAAACCGTGGAGACTGGGTTTGTGTACATGACTGCGTGTTTTTGTTTTGGCCATAACTGCAAACATCCTTTTTGGTTTTAAATCACAAAAGCATGCTATATTTCATTGGAGAAAGGTTGTGGAGGTGAATTTTTCTCCTCAGTCTTTTTTATTACCTCATAAAGAGGTCTTAGCTAACCGCTATCACCTTTATCAAGGCCATTTTTTTCTTTCCCCTCTTATGCGTTTTGGGAACTGTGAGCTGGAAAATGATGGTAGTGATGAAATGTATTCACGAGCTGATAGGTGTTAAATGGCCCAGGCTAACATTAATCCGTTCTGTCAATAGAAGCCGTGAAGCTCCGGGTGGAGTTTAGTGGAAGTGCCTGACAGATATACATTTTTCAAGGGTCGTACTGAGATTGATGCTAATTAAGGAGGGTGGTACTGTTGATGATATGATATTGATGTGATACTATTTAATGATAGCAAATGAGACATTGCTGAAATTAATATATTTCTTTCATAATATTTAATATTACATAATATCATCCAAAAAATCTTGGAACAAACATTTTATATATTTTTTTCACTAGCTTTCAATGGTTTTGGGTCAGTAAGATGTATTTTTTTAAAGAAATTAATACTGTGATGCATTAAATTGAGCATAGGTGACAGTAAAGACATTTATAATTTTACAAAAGATTTTTTTTAAAATAAATTCTGTTCTTTTAAACATTCAGGTCATCAAAGAGTGTTGAAATAAATATGCCAAACCATCATATTAAAATGATTTCTGATTGATCATGTGACACTGAAGAATAAATAGCATTTTAAAAGATATTAAAATAGAAAACTGTATAATGGATGTTTTTACTGTATTTTTATAAAATAATTGCAGCCTTGGTGAGCATAGGAGATTTAAACACTGTGAACAAAAAAAGGGATGCACGTTATATCGGCCACCATATCGGTATCGGCCGATATACAGTCATCTGACCACAGATTTAGTGCCGTTTTGAAGATCCAGTCGTGTCTCACAACTGAATTTGCTGGAGTTTTTTTTTTTGGAGGAGCGAGGAGGATTTTTCTTGAAACCCTCCCAAACAACTTGTGGGGATGTAGGGGTTGTTTGATTTTTTTTTTTTTTTTTTGCAATTCTCCATCTGTGATCCTTGAAGAGTCTTTGGCCACTCAAACTTTCATCCTCACCATGCATTAAGGCAATATAGACACTCGTCCTCTTCCTGGCAGACTCGTAACATCTTTAGTTGTTTGGAACTTCTTAATTATTGCCCTGATGGTCAAAATGGGGATTTTCAATTCTTTAGCCATTTTCTTACATCCACTTTCTATTTTGTGATGCTCAACAATCACTTCCAAAAGGAAAATACAATTCAGTGCAACATGTGCAGCGCAAGTCTGTCATATAGGCTACAGAAAATTATAATGAGAACATTATAATTGTGTGCTTGGTACATCGATTTAATGGTGAGACTTTTGTTTTTGTAATCAGGTTCTCAAAAATTATATAAAAATTTGGATTTAGATTTATCAGCCAATATATCAGTTATCTGCTTTCAAATATAAACAATATCGGCCAAAATTTTCATATCTGTGCATCTCTATCAAAAATCTTATTTTACCCCAAACTTTTAAACAGTAGTTTAATTTTTATTTTGTCATTTTTAAGTGTAAATTTCCTGTTAATTGAACCATGCAGACTTAATCATGACTCAGTGCTGATATAATTCATAATAAAAACTCTGGCCACTAGTTTAAAGTGAAAAGGATTCACCAGGTGCCCAAAAAAATACCATGATAACCATTTGTTTACACCAAAATATTGTAGATACTACCGTTATTGCCATTACAAGCATAATAATAATGTCTGTTCCACATCCTGCAGAGGCTGATTTCACTCCTTCAGTCATAGCGGATGAAGTCAGGAGAATTTAGTAGTGTGTCATTTAGTTCTTATCCCCCTTTACTACTGAATCCAGATGACTCCTTCAGGCATGTTTATTTCATGCCATGTGAAAGTCAATATCAGTGTCTGAATAGTGTCTGCAGCTAATACTGTGACGAAATCTGTGTTTATAAAGATGAAATGTGGAATGCATAGCCAGACCTGTCTTTCAAATGCGTGGTATTTGTCTTGACTACAGTGGGAATTCTGTGCTGGAAGGCGGTCATGCAACATTCATGCATTGTGACTGAATGTCTTAACTCATTCCTTTTGTGCCACTGTGTTGGGTTGGGATTCGAGAACCAGTTCTTATGGAGTCTGGATTGTATGTGGGGCACACATGTGGGATGTCAAGGACCCCTGGTGCATGCACTGTTCTCAGCGATTGGGAGGATTGTATGTAAGAGTTACGGCGGAGGTGACAAGGCACCATATTTCTGATGTGCGCATGTCTCGAACCTCCAGATCCAGATGTCATTCCTCATCTCTGCGTCTAGATTTGGGTCAGTGGAAGGAGGCACAGGGAGGTGATGGTTGGAGGAAAGGAGGTTCATCTGTCAAGTCTCTAATGCACTGACTGATTGGTGCCTCATCTCTCATGCTGTTTGCATTCATCCTCCTCCTCTCTCTGTTCCAAAGCCTCGCTTGCCATCTTAACTGGAATGAGCCTTATCATAGGTGACTGATTTGACACACATCACATAGCCAGAAACTCATACAAATAGCAATTCTCACACAAAGCATACAAGACGCTCGACTTCATGCTACTGCATGCTACTCGATTTCAGTAGCATGCAGTAGTCAAGTTCCAGACTTGAAAATCCAATTTTGGTATAAAAAATCTTGGTATCATGCTCTTTTCTTGCTTTAATATGAAGTTTGTAAAGTTGTGACTCATCCCAGAGCTTGTTAGTTTGATTCATGGCTTAAGAAATAGATTTTTTAATTAAAAATACATAAGAAAATGATTGGGATTTTTTTATAATCTCCAATTTCTGGATTTTCTTCACTATGTTGGTCGCAGCGTATTGCATTATGAGATTGTCTGTCTTCTCTGCAGCTGATATATGCGATGCTCTCTACCTTTTTAGAGCGTTCACGTCTGTTGCATTACAATGATGCCTTAAATGCTAGCAGCACACTTCTAGCACAGCTCCTCTTTCTCTCTCCCGCTCAGTCTGTCTTGCCTATACTACTGTGGAGAACAGTAATCTTAGCCCCTCAGAGTAAGCCCAGTATTCAGATCATATCCTCTTAAATAAAATGAAGCTGTCACACTCGACTTGATTTGAATAGTAGACCAAGCATGCTAAACCATTTCTTTAGGGATACTTCTTTCGCTAACAGGATAGAAAGTGAGTGAGATAGCGAGAAAAGGATTCCTGATTTGTTTATATCCATGTGAATCCCTTTAACTCTAATCTCCGGTTTAAGACTCGTGGCTCAAGAGAGTTCGCTTTGCATTTGAAGGAAGCAGTTGAATCTCTCCTTCATCTGGTACTGTGAGAGTGTGAATGAAGTGTTGATATCCTCACTAAATTTGTTTGTGACTGAATGAAGCATTGGCGAGAAGTCAAAGTCTCTGGATCAGTTGGAGGGAAACTCCAAGGTCATACAAGTTTAATTAGGCGGAAGTGAGACAGTCTGTGATTCTCCTGTGGATTTGCCAAATGATTTGCTCTTATGTTTAAATCGCCCAGAACTGCATGTATTCATCAGCTTAGGACTTGCTTATCATTATGAAAAAAATGATTTATGATCGCCATCCTAAAGCACGATTGTTGTGAAGCAACACTTCTCTCTTTCCCGTCTTGCATTCAGAGATCGATATTGAACGCTGTGTCCGGGAATCAATCAACCTTTTCTGCTGGTCTCCTAAAAGTGCCACTTACCGTCAGCATGCACAGCCAAACAAAACTGCCAGTGACAACAACAGCTTCGGGAAAACACCTTCCTTTTACTCTTCGGAATATCAGGACCTGACCAAAACAGACCTGGTAAGTGTCCTGAATTGACCTTTGACCTCTAAGTGCCTCAGCTCCATAGTCAGTTTTCTTTTTGTTTTGAGATATATATATATATATATATATATATATATTTTATATATATATATATATATATATTAGTGCTGTCAAACGATTAAAATATTTAATCACGATTAATCACATTAATGTCATAGTTAACTCACGATTAATCGCAATTAATCTATTCTAAATGTCTCTTGATTTCTTTTTGTCCCATTATTTTTTCTAATTTTAATGCTCTTATCAACATGAAAAAGTGGATCGGCTTGCTTTGTGCAAATGTTTTTTATTGAAAACAACATTGACAATACTGTGTTCAATTTAAAAGTAAACTTTCAATTCAGAATCTTATTGGCATCCATTTCGGCGTCTCGCGCTCGTCATCCACTCAAAACGTAATGTTAACCTACTATTTGGCCGGCTCGCAACAAGTGTGCTTCCTGTCTAGCTAGATCCGGTGCTTTCAGACAGGACATGGAATGGATGGATGCCAATGGATGCCAAAAAGTTTCTATTGGCCGCGCTGGTAATTGTCACAGCGGCAAAAGTTGAACTATTTTGAATTTTGACCGTGGTGTGCGCGCCGCTGCGCTTGCGCTTTGGTCATCGAAGCAGCAAAACATCCTCTGCGCATGCCACGTCCTGTTGCAAAAGCATGTGAAAAAAACGACAAAGTTTGCTAGGCCAAAAAGACCGTTAATCTCGGGATAAAAAAATTAATCGCGTTAAAATGTGTTTGCGTTAACGCCATATATTAACAGTCAGATGTTGAATTAATTTCAGAACCTAGAGCTGCACGATTAATCATCAAAGATCATTAAAGATCGCGTTCTCGATTCAAACACCCATGCAATCTCATTCCTAATGACAACGATTCGCCTGTCTATTATAACTTTGACAAAATCACACCGGAACATTCAAATCTGTGACAGCTCTGCCGCTGAGCCATAGGGAGTAGCTGTCATGTATAGGTATGAAACGGCTTCAAAACCAGAAATATCGATACTGTGTGGTTGAAAAGTCTGTGTTACAAATATTCATATTGTCATAGAAGAACTGGGATAAAAGTGTACAGGTATAGTTCGGATATAAACACTGATGTTTACGGAAGCGCTTAAAATAGAGTGAATCAACTTTTGAAAGTAACATGGCGCTTCAAATAATGATTTTATCGATTACATCGTTACGCCACCTGGTACTGTTAAAACATTTGTATTATTTGGCATAGTTAAAAAAAATGCTGATTCATCCAGTAATGAAACCATGATGTACTTATAATTTTACTTATACTTATGTGAGTTGTTGAATCATTCATTCAAACCATTTTTTAAAAATAATTAATTTTTAGATTCATTAAACATTTTACATAGATTGCACCAATTAACATTTGTCAGAACCTCTTATATATTACATGTTATTTTGTTTAGTTGTCTGTTCAGAATCAAGGGGGAATCATGATCTTGGTTTGAATTAAAAAAATAGTTAATTTTATTTCATCTCATCTCACCCAGAATCGTGCAGCTCTACTGTAGCCAAACAGTTTTTCCTTCATTTTGGTGAATTAAGGTGGTTTATAGTGGTGAAAGGTCAACAACTAACTTAGAAAATCTCTTTCTCTGTTGTATTACTGTCACAAGAGTAGTTGCTATTGAAGATACAAAGGTAAAACTCAACAACAGAGTGACCTTTATTACAGTAATCACCTTCGACATCTTGCCGAGTTCCTTTTGCCCTTTTGGACTTTTAAAAGATTGCTTTGTACCGAAAGGTAAAGTCAGAGGGTATGAAGGATGGAGCCAATTACTCACTGCTAATCAAATGATCCATGAAGGTTTGAAGTCAGAAGAGTGGTGAGTTTAGCCACTGATGATTTCAGCCTCCCACTATCTGTTTCCTAATGAGATGCTTTACCTCGCTAATAAACACTCCAGTGCCTGCTTGAAGACGAGGCAAACTGGAAGATCTTAAAGCTACACTATGTATCTTTTTTTTCCTTTTAAATTAAAGGATAATTCCGGTATTTAGCATTTTGAGTCTATTTTCTAGTTTGTTTTGGATGAACTAGAGTGGTGGACAAATTTTGACGATGGGTCCTGTCTCGACTTTTTGCTTCAGAGTGGCTGTCTATGGGCAATTTGGGCATGCACAAACATGTCCTTAAAACAACCCTTAACGTTCGTTTTCAAAACTGTGCAGCTGTTCCAAAACAAGTAGGGTAGCGAAATACAGTTTCTGTCGTGTTTTATTTGGCATTTTGTTAAATCGCATGATGTCTGTTGGAGGACTCATTGCTCGTTGATATTACTGTGCTACCGGAAACGGAAAGGGGTCTGTTTACATTTAGTTGTAGTCTTTTCGCTCGGTTCTCCATCTCTCAGAAGGTCTATGCGCTAGACACCGTGTTCCGTACAGCGTCCTTGTACGGCAAAGTGGTTGTCGCCATCAAGTGGTCGGGAGTGTGCTAACGCTTCAGACTCAAATATCGAGCAGAAGTTTATACGCGGTTGTGAGGTATCTGAAAAAATAGTTCCACTATAGCAAATAACACGGATTGAAATCATACATTGCGCCGATATATTTGTTTTTAAAGGGTACCTATTATGGATTTTTGAAAATTGCCCTTCATGTAGTGTGTAACATATATCTAACATCTGCCCAGTGAGGAGCATTTGAAGACTAAGTGGCTACAGTTCATATATACAACTATACCACAGAAGTATAGCCGAACCTTGTTCTGTGTTCGCGTCATTTTGAAGATGATTGCTTCACAAACCTAAATGCTACAAAGTATGGATTCGCAAGCCGTCTGATACTGAAGGAAGGTTCAATACCGAGTTTATTTGGATCAGCTTCCTTCTCCGAATCACAAACTGTAAGTATTACTAATATTAATTGTTGCTTTTATGTTTTATGTATCATGCTCAATAAGTGTGTGTTGTGTACGCACAGCGCATAGGTCGTCAGTTGTATTGAAATATGTAAAGTGTTTGTCGTTGTTAATGGAGTTGTCATAAAGAATATAGCTATAACGTTACCTCTTAGTACTGCATTATCAATATGTTTATGCGTTGGGCTAACGCAAGCAAAGACTGAATGTGCTTTAACCACTAAACTTTGGGCTATGCTAGCTAACATATCACCACAGATTAGCGTCACGCAAAGGCGGGGTTTGGAAAAATGACTCGCTAAACGATTCATATGGGAGTCGGTGAGCAAATCAAGTAAAAATAAATGCATATTATAAGACAACAAAAGTGTTTTTGTCATGGCATGCTCGTAAAACTGTTGTTGGGGACTCCCAGAACAATATTAGGAACATTTTAAATGCCATAATAGGTACCCTTTAATCCTCAACGAACACCACTAACCACTCAGTGAGTTGCACAGTTTTGAAAACGAACGTTAAGGGTTGTTTTAAGCACATGTTTGTGCATGCTCATAGACAGCCACTCTGAAGCGGTCAGAGGCGATTCTAGAAGAGTCAAAAAGTCGAGACAGGACCCATCGTCAAAATTGCTTTGTCCACCACTCTAGTTCATCCAAAACAAACTAGAAAATAGACTCAAAGTGCTAAATACCGGAATTATCCTTTTATATTTATTTATTTATTTATATTTATTTTCAAGGAAGTACCATGTCTATTAATTGGTATAGATACAGTAACGTCTTCAACTAGTCAGCTTGTGATCCTTTCCATCTAAACTGGTTATATCTCTTAAGCCTAGTAGTGAATGTTTTACGAGTAGTAGGATAATCTCTTTGTTAGTTATGAGTTATGAGAAAGGAACATATTCATCTAACAGTCATGCAGAGCCCACAACCAAAACAATGTTCTTCTGCAAAATGCATGAAAAAAGTTTTGTTTTGGGCGAAAATTTACATAGTGTACTGAAGGATTACAAATTTATTAAAAGGTTTAATTTAGGTTCCAATACAATAGTACATAAACTGAGAAATATTCTGAACATTGAATGTAGCATTTAAGGGTGGAATGTAAATGATATGAGCGGTGAAACAAGAGAATGTGGCAAATCCTATTTCTCTCTATTGTAAGTTAAATGAGTCAGATGACTGAAACTCTCACCTTTTGTTCTGCAACTGGCCTTCGGAGCCCCTGGCCCAGACGTTGAATAGTTATGCTAATTGGATTAGCAATGCAATATAGTGTTATGCTGATTGGGTCAAGCCAGATAACCTGCCTAACCTGTTTTCACTTGATAGAATGAACTCCTCCCCCTTGTAAGGTATATGAACAGTCTGCATTTTACTTTAGATTAGACTTGGGTACGACGCTTGGACGAAGCAGACTACAGCAAATAAAGAATCCTGCTTTAAAAGATACACTCGAGTCTCCTGGTCTTCGCTCTTCTGAGTTTCTACACTTTAGAAGAAATTAATTCCCAACAGTACCTTTAAAAAAAAGAACTTTTAGAGGTTTTATTTCAGATGTGTATGTCTGTTCATAAGTAATCTGAAAAATAAAAGTATAGAATATTTGCAAACTAATTACATAAAATAGTCTGTACTTATACTTAAATTTTGTTTCACCAAAAAAATCATGAAATTTCACCCAATTTTTTTTAATTCAGGTCATTAAGGTTTAGAACGATATGAGTGTGAGTAAATAATGATAGTATTTTAATCTTCGTGTGAACTATATTTTGGACTTTGTTTGAATAGTTCATAGAAATGCATAATTCACCAATAAATCACATGTATTGCATATTAATGTTAATTATTAATATTAATCGTGTTATTGTATACTATACATATTGATTCTCAACAACAAACAGTAGCCGAATGCGTTTAAACTAGCTTATGATAAAAATATATGAAAAGTCTTCGTAGTACCCTTGTTCTTTGGTATATGTCAACCAGGAGATTTTCATAATACGACAGGAGTAACGAGCAAAATCAGAAGGTCAGGTCATCAGAAAGGTTGAATGAGAGCAGAGAATGAGATATTTATGGGTAAGGGTTGAAGTCTCGCATGCATTAAGACTTACCTTCACAAATTAATGGTGGCATGAGCGGAAACTGAGGTCAACTGATGCCTGTTACCTACATGTGAGAGTTTCCAGCAGAACAGAAAGCCAGAGCAAATGTAGCTGAAATTTCTGCATTAACATGAAGGGAATGATAACTGAACTGAAGAAGATGAAAAAAAGCTTTTTGGCAGCAAGCACTTAAGATGGGTTTGGTGCACACAGGGATGAAAAAGTATTCCATGTGTAAAATGAAATACTCTGCTGTATCTTTAATGCTGTGGGCCTAATTTTCTGGACATCTTGTTCAGATACATGGCATCATGGATTAGATCAAATACCAACAGATAAAACAGCAAAAACTGACAGCCTCTGCTAGAAATCTTATAACGGGACATGTTTGGATCTTAAAACAGGACAGTGATCCAAAAACAAACATCAAAATCGAAACAAAAATGTGTCACTGAGCACAAAACCAAGCATCTGCAATGGCCATCCCAGTCCCTGACCTGAACCCTATAGAGAATGAGTGGCTGAACTGAAGAGGAGAAGAGCAAACATGGATAAAAATGATCAGTTATGGCCAGAGCAACTTAACAAATATAACAATCCGGCCACTTCATTAGGAAGTGCTTGCTTGCACTAAAAGCATTGCCATATTTGTCTTTTCCAGGATGTCGTGAAATCATTAAATTGCATTTCTTAGCGCCGATGTGACTGGTGGTGTTTCATGAGGATGTGAGATGTATTTCGAGTCACACTGAGAGCGCCTATCTAACCTCTTACTTCTTTGCGTCTGGCTCTCTGTTTGCGATTCATCAGCGGTTGGCCCAAGGCAGTGCTGAGCTTCACAAACCCTCATCTGTTGACCTAATCTCTCTATTCTCTGACTGAATACAGCCTGATGTCTGGAAATGCACTGCTTCAGCGATATCTAGCTATATCTGTATCTGTGAAAGGCTGATAAAAGCTCATGGGCTCACATGCCTACGCTCTCACACATACATTTACATTTTAACAGTCTTAGCAAATGCATTCTTACATAAGCAATTAACAACAAGTGGCAATAACCAGCTAGAAAGCATCTCAAGTGTGATTTGGACTGGTAAACATAAGGTTGAACCAAAAAGGTTTGAATAGAATTTGTTCTCAGTGCAAGTTATGAAATTAAACCAAGCTGACTACAGATACTTAACTAGTCTTTAGTGCATGTTATTATTTCAGACGCATTCTCCTGGGTCATATAAGGCCATTTGAGTTCCCAATGTTTATTTAATTTCTGTTTGGGCTAGTATTAATGCATCCTTTGCCATGTGTTTTCTCTGTCCAGTACGACTGGTTTTCTCAATGGTGCGGTTAGATTGTCTGCTGTTGATTGTCATCTCCTGGTCATTAGAGCATGGTGTGTCTGCTGAACAAGCTCTCTCTCTCTCTCTCTCTCTCTCTCCTCTCTTCTCTCTCTCTCTCTCTCTCTCTCTCTCTCTCTCTCTCTCTCTCTCTCTCTTCTCCTCTCTCCCTCTCTCTCTCTCTCTCTCTCTCTCTCTCTCTCTCTCCTCATCTCTCTCCTCTCTCTCTCTCTCTCTCTCTCTCTCTCTCTCTCTCTCTCTCCTCTCTCCTCTCCTCTCTCTCTCTCCTCTCTCCCTCTCTCCTCTCTCCCTCTCTCTCTCTCTCTCTCTCTCTCTCCTCTCTCTCTCTCTCTCTCTCTCTCTCCTCATTCATCTCTCTCTCTTCTCCTACTCTCATCAATCATCATCTGCTCAAGCTCTGCTCACTCTCAAATCATTCAATCAAAATTCTTTAATTGCTTATCTAACTGTACACAATTACAATTATGCTCAAACTAATCTAACAGCTCTAATAAAAATTATAATATACTAAATTAATTCAAATTAATTATGTACAAATTAAATGTACCAAATAAAAATAATACATAATAATAGTAAATTAATAATAATTAGACTACATGTTTTGACAGTTTCAAAAATTCTCGTGTGTGTGTGTGTTTTGTGTGTGTGTGTGTGTGTGTGTGTGTGTGTGTGTGTTGTGTGTGTGTGTGTGTGTGTGTGTGTGTGTGTGTGTGTGTGTGGGCGCATCACTGATTAGTCGTCGACTCTCTCTTTTTGTGACAAGCATCGATGTATCTTGCTGCCAGCATGATACAATCTCTTTTTTCACCTAATATATGTTGAAATTGTGTTTTGTTGTCTAATTGTATGAAGTTAGGGCAAAGTATTTCAAATTTTGTATAAAAAGTCCCTCTAATGTCCTCATAGTTGGGGCAGCGGGTGAGGAAGTGTTGCTCTGTCTCCACTTCTCCCAGTTCACAGTACGGGCAGATGCGTCTCTCTCTGGGCCGCCAGTTCTGTCTGTGTCGGCCCGTCTCTACACTCAGAGTGTGATTGCTCAGTCTGTACCTCGTCATCATTCTTCTTAGTTTACAGTCTTTCACTGTACTCAGGTATTCTGCGGTGGTGTAGTCTCTATTTAGGGCCAAATAACATTCAAGTTTACTTTGTTTTTCTGTGGTTTCAGTCCAATAGGTCAGGTAATTCTCCTGTTGTGCTTTGATCATGTGTTTGGGCCGGATTGTGTGGCTGAGGGTGTGTGTGTCCTGAGGCGGATCAGTGTTAGTCGTGTTAGTGTGTGTGTGGAGCCTCAGGACCAGCTGAAGGAGCGGGCTCTTCTCAGTGTTCATCTCATGGTTTTTAAGGGCTTTAAAATGATAAGAGTTGGGGTCACTCATCTTTAGATGTTTCCAAAATTTGATGGCTCGTTTCTCAATGTGTATTAACAGAGGGTATTGGCCTAATTCTGCCCTGCATGCGTTGTTCGGTGTGTTCCTCTGTACTCCCAGGATACTCTTACAGAACTCAGCATGCAGGGTTTCAATCGGATTTTTGTCCCATTTGTCAAATTCGTGATTTAGGAGAGGACCCCAAACTTCACTGCCATATAATGCAATTGGTTGTATGACTGATTGGAATATTTTGAGCCAGATTCTGATTGGTATTTCAATTTGGATAGATTTTTTGATGGCATAGAAGGCCCTTCTTGCTTTCTCTTTCAATTCATTCACGGCCAAATTTAGGTTTCCAGTTGCACTAATTTTCAGCCCGAGGTATGTGTAGCTTGCGGTATGATCAAGTTTGGTCATACCAAGGGTGAAAATGTGTCTCTTTCCCTGACATCTGGGTCTTTTCTGAAACGTTAGTACTTTAGTTTTAGTTGGGTTAATGGTCAGGGCCCAGGTCTGACAGAACTGATGCAGTGTGTCCAGGTTCTGCTGTAGACCCTCTTCTGTTGGAGACAGCAGGACCAGATCATCTGCGTACAGGAGGAACTTTATACTGGAGTCATGTAGTGTGAGGCCAGGAGCTGCTGATTCTTCTAAGAGTTTCGCCAATTCATTAATGCAAATATTGAAGAGGGTCGGTGATAGTGGGCAGCCCTGTCTCACACCCCGCCCTTGAGTGAAGAACTCGGTTTGTTTATTGCCAATTTTAATTGCACATTGATTGTTTGAGTACATTGTTTTTATAATGTTGTATGTTTTGCCCCCGATACCTGATTCTAGAAGTTTAGAAAGAAGGCCTTCATGCCAAATCGAATCAAAGGCCTTCTGGAAATCTACAAAGCAAGCAGATATTTTGGTTTTGTTTTGGTTGATGTATTTATCGATCAGGCTATGTAGGGTGAAGATATGATCTGATGTTCTAAAATTTGGTAAGAATCCAATCTGGCTTTTGCTCAGGACATTGTGCTCTGTGAGGAAGTGAACGAGTCTGGTGTTGATGATGCTGCAGAACATCTTCCCCAGGTTACTGCTCACACATATGCCTCTGTAATTGTTGGGGTCTGATTTGTCTCCACTCTTGAATATGGGCGTTATAAGTCCTCTATTCCAGGTGTCAGGGAAATGACCAACACTCAGAACCAAGTTGAACAGTTTCATTATGGCTAATTGGAATTTGGGGTTTGTATTTTTAAGCATTTCGTTCAGGATGCCGTCTGGTCCTCTTGCCTTTTTTGTTGGCAGAGCCTGAATTTTATCCATCAGCTCTTTTTCTGTGATTGGGTAATCTAGCGGGTTTTGATGTTTGCCAATTATGTTCTCTATATGGTTTAATTTTTCATATATTTGTGTTTGTTTTATATTCATGTCTAATTTGCTATAAAGTTGTTCAAAGTGATTTTTCCAGGTGTCTCCGTCTTGTATAGTAATTTGTTCGTGTTTCTTTTTATTCAGGAGATTCCAGTTGTCCCAGAAACTGTTTGAATGGACAGATTCTTCAATAGTGTTGAGCTGATTTTGGATGTACTGTTCTTTCTTCTTTCTGAGTGTATTTTTATATTTTTTAAGCTCCTCACAATAATGAAGACGTAAATCTGGATCGTCTGGCTGTCTGTGTTTTTGATTTGCAAGATGTCTTAAATTTTTCTTTATTCTTTTACAATCCGAATCAAACCATTTTTCATTATTTTGTTTTTGCTTATGATTTTTCTTAGTGGTTTTAAGATTAGATATTGTTGCCAGATAATCAAATATGTAATTTATGTTTTCTACAGCCAGATTTACGCCATCTTCAGTATGAGGATAATCATATTTTATGAAGTTATCCATAAGTAAGCACACTTGGGGGTGGTCAAATGCGGCCAGGTATTTTTCAGTGCTGTTTTGAACCCATCTGTAAATATTTTTGATGTTGTACAGCTTACTGGGTTGTATTGGGTGTATGTTAGTATTTTCTTTCCTTTTTAGATACACAGTAATTTGGCTGTGATCTGATAGGGGTGTTAGTGGTTTGACCGTGAATGCTCTGAAAGAGAATATATCTAAATCTGTGATCATGTAGTCAACTGTTGAGCAACCATGAGGTGAGCAGTAGGTGTATCTCCCCAGAGAATCCCCTCTCACCCTGCCGTTGACGAGGTACAGACCGAGGCTTCGACAGAGCTCAAGTAGAAGCCTCCCGTTTTTATTGACTTGAGCATCAGAGTTAGTCCTTGAAAGATTTACACTGTTTTGTTGAAAACTCGCTCCAAATATATAATTATTCCCGTTGTCTGTGGTGTAGTCGGGTAGGGATCCTGTTCTGGCGTTGAGATCCCCACACATCAGCACACTTCCCTGGGCCTGGAAGTGGTTGATTTGACTGTGGAGGGTCTCAAAGATGTTCTCATTATAGTAAGGAGATTCAGAGGGAGGAATATAAAGAGCACATAAGAATATATCTTTTGTAGTTTGACTGAGCTGTTTATTGATTTTGAGCCAGATGTGAGATTCTTCTTTTTTGACTAGTTTGATGTACTTATCAATTTCAAGTTTGTGCCAGATTATGATGCCCCCTGAATCTCTCCCACGTGTAATTTTTTCATGTTTTTGGGACGATATGAGTATTTCCCGATAGCCTGGGGGACAAAGAGTGACCTCATCAGTTCTGCGCCACGTTTCCTGTAATATTATGATGTCTATATCTAATACACTTTTCTGAAAATCCAAGGTTTTGATTTTACATCCAAAACTTGATGAGTTAATGCCCTGGATGTTCCAATGTGTGATTGTCAGTGGTTTCATGTAGTCAATAAACAATTTTAACATTCCTCTCTCTCTCTCTCTCCCCTCTCTCTCTCTCTCTCTCTCTCTCTCTCTCTCTCTCTTCTCTCTCCTCATCTCTCTCTCTCTCTCTCTCTCTCCTCTCTCTCTCTCTCTCTCTCTCTCTCTCTCTCTCTCTCTCCTCTCTCTCTCTCTCTCTCTCTCTCTCTCTCTCTCTCTCTCTCTCTCTCTCCTCTCTCTCCTGTGCGTGTGCGCATGTGTGGGCGTCTGAGGAGTGTGTGAGCGTCGGAGCGAGTTGCGGCGTGTTTGAGTGAGTTGCTACTTTTTTCCTTTTCTCTTTATTTAGTGTAGATATTTTGGTTTAGTGTTCATTTAATTGTCGCCGGGTTTTTCTCCTAAGGGTGGAAAATGGGGACAAATTCAGATGGTTGTGTTGCTTTAACCGCTCAACACGGGTGCAAATGTGTACCTGACGAGACCATAACAGTTGAGGATTGTCTAGTTGCGATCAGCAGCGAAATTGGTGCTTGTAATATTATGTCCGCATCAAGGATGAACAAGGCTGTTGTTGTCTTTTTGAAAGAAGTCTCTCTGGTTCAGCATTTAGTTGAATTTGGTCTGTCCGTTAGAGATACTTTTTTATCAGTTTTGCCGTTGTCGAGTCCTTCCAAGAAGGTAATATTATCGAATGTGCCACCATTCATAACTAAAGACTCACTTGAGCGTTTGTTAGGACGCTATGGTAAAATAGTGGGGCCGATTAAAATGATTCCTTTAGGAATAAAAAATCCGGAACTCAAACATGTGATGTCATTTAGACGTCAGACTTTCATGATCCTGAACTCTGAATTTAAATCCTTGAATACGTCAGCGAAAACCACTGTGCTGGGTAAAGATTATACCATTTACATCAGTACTGAATCAATGAGGTGTTTTACTTGTGGGAAGTACGGTCATACAAAACTGGTATGTTCAATGAATGATGAGGCTAACCTTATTGTGAACGAGCGTAGTCATTCTACGGAACAATTGCCTTCTGCTCCAGTGAATAATGAGGGTGCCAGTGACAGAATTGATCAGGTTTCTCTCTCTGAAGATGGAGAAGGTGCTAACAATCCTATAGCGAACGAGCACGTTGACGATTTGACACATCCTTCCGTGAATACCGTTGAAAGTGTAAATAACAGCACAGTGCGGGCTGAAGTAGAGCGCGCTGACATAGAGCGCGCTGACGTAGATGCCGCCGGCGCGAGCGGTGAACCGGAGCGACCAGTAGAGCGGGCTGACGTAGATCCCACCTGCGCGAGCGGTGAACTGCGGCCAGTAGAGCGGGCTGAGATTATGATGCCTGGCGGAGAGTTGGCCGATTCGCAGGCATCGGGATTTAGCCTGTCTCAGGGCGATGCTGGTGTGTTGATGGAAGGAAGTGAGATGGATTCTGATAGTGACTCTTCTGACATAGCAGAAAATCTCACTTTTGCAAATTCTCAGGGAGGGTCTGCAGAGAATGGTCACAATTTTAAATTAAAGCATCCTTATTATACTGTTGGTCAAATTAATAATTTTTTGGACAATACCTTTAATCAGCGAAAACCAAAACTTGAGAAATACTTCCCAGATTTACAGCTCTTCGTTGATTCATGTACGATGGCAATAAGAAAGGCAACACTGGAGGAGCTTGATCAGCCTAAACGCTACAGGTTAAAAAAATACCTGAGCACTGTGAAAAAAAAGATTAAAAGCTCGAAATAAAGATTATAGGGGTCATGATTGTCAATTTATTTTTGGGGGTTTTTGGATACCTTAACATTATCTTTTCTATGGCATCCATAAATATTGGATCTTTTAACATCAATGGATGTCGGGACACAACAAAGAGACTTGCTCTGTTTAATTATTTACAACTTAAAAAGGCGGACATTATTATGCTTCAAGAGACTCATTCTGACTTACAGAATCAGACACAGTGGAATTGTGATTGGAAGGGAAATATTTTAATGAGCCACGGGACTAATTTTAGTGCTGGTGTTGCTATACTTTTTTCTTTATGTGTCTTTAATCAACCAGTTATGTTTGAAATAATACCTGGTCGACTTTTAAGAGCAGATATCATGGTTGGACAAACAGGGTTTTCTTTTTTTAATGTATATGCTCCCAATGTTGGACAAGAGCGTAAGAGTTTTTTTGAAAAGTTATCAGATGCCTTGTCACAGTGCCCACAGGATAATGTTGTGGTAGTTGGAGGTGATTTTAACTGTACTATAAACCCTGATTTAGATAGGAATCACGGTGAACCTCACTCAAGGTCTGCAGAAGTTTTAAAAAATGTTATTGGTTATCATGATCTTGTTGATGTATGGAGAGATAGTTTTCCTGGGGTTAAACAGTATACCTGGTTAAAAGTTAACTCAAATTCTTTGTCTGGAGCGAGACTTGACCGCTTCTATGTTGCCAAGAGTAATAGTGGTAGGTTTTATAACAGCCTAATAGTACCATCTTTTATATCTGACCACCATTATATCTCTGTAGCTGTTTCTGTCCTGTCTTCTAAAACTCACAAATCACACTGGCACTTTAACAACAGATTATTACAGGATCACTCTTTTATTCACTCTTTTGGCCTCTTTTGGCAATCTTGGAGAGAGGAGAGAAGTAGTTTTCCTTTATTAAGTCAGTGGTGGGACATAGGCAAAGTGCATATTAAGTTGTTTTGCCAACAATATACTGCCCATAACACCAGAACTCTCAAAGAAAAAATGAGATCTCTTGAAGAAGATATTCTGAGACAAAGTAACCATGGTGACTCTGCTGATTCCATTGAGAGGAATAAATTCCTTCTAAAGACTTTGTTAGAGGAGCAAGGAAGAGCAGCCCTCTTAAGGACCAGATATTCTCAATTAAATGAAATGGACACTCCCTCTGCATTCTTCTTTGGTCTGGAAAAAAAACCAAGAGAACATAAGTACTTCCATAAACTGAATTTACCACAGGGTGGTGTGACAACTGACCAGCAGGACATCCGTACTCATGCACTGTCCTTTTATGAGGACCTCTACTGTGCTGAACCATGTGACAGATCAGCAGCAGAACAACTTTTTATGTGATCTACCACAGTTATCAGAGGAAGATCAACATATCCTTGAGAACCCTCTATCTTTTGCTGAACTTTCTCTTGCCGTCCAGGAGCTGAGTCCTGGGAAGTCGCCTGGTCTGGACGGTCTTTCATCGGAATTCTATCGTGCCTGCTGGAATTTGATTGGAGAGGACTTGTATGCAGTCTTCCTGGAAAGCTTTAATCGAGGGAAACTTCCATTGAGTTGTCGGAGGGCAATCATAACCTTGATCCCAAAAAAAGGAGATCTTGGGTTCCTTAAAAATTGGCGACCAGTGTCACTGATCTGTGTTGATTTTAAAATTTTATCTAAAACACTAACTAATAGACTTAAAAAATATATGTCTGATGTAATCCATGAAGATCAGTCATTTTGTGTACCTAAACGCACAATTTTTGATAATCTTTTTCTCATTAGAGACATTATTTCAGTTGCACAAAGGCACAAATTGGACATTGGTTTCCTCTCCTTGGATCAGGAAAAAGCTTTCGACAGGGTGGACCATCAGTATTTGTTCAAGACCCTTGAGGCTTTTGGTTTTGGTGCAAATTTCATTTCTCTTGTCAAGCTACTGTACAGTGACATTTACAGTATGTTACGAATTAATGGGTCTTTAACTAGACCTTTCTCTGTGACTAGGGGAATAAGACAGGGATGTCCTCTGTCTGGTCTTCTGTACTCTATTTCCATTGAACCTCTGCTAGTTTTGCTGAGGAAACAGCTGTGTGGTATTGGTGTCCCAGGTTTCCCAGAAGTAGCCCCGGTGAAACTCACAGCTTACGCAGATGATGTGACAGTAATAATCAAGAGCACTGACGATGTTACTAAACTTATTACTTGTTTGAACAAGTTTCAGAATGCTACATCTGCTCGTATTAACTGGGATAAATGTGTATCCTTCTTGTTGGAGAATGGGGGAAATAGGAACCACCTCACTTACCACAACAGTGTAAATGGGTGCAAGATGGATTTAAAGTTCTTGGTGTTTTTTTTGGAACAGCCCAATATATATGAAAAGAATTGGGAGGGATTAGCAAATCGGGTGATCGGCAGATTACAGAGATGGCGATGGCTTCTCCCACAGCTGTCTTTCAGAGGGAGGTGCTTGATTATCAATAATCTGGCTGCCTCAATGCTATGGCACAGAGTAACTGTTTTAAATCCTCCTAAGGAATTGCTCATTAACATTCAAAAAGCTTTTGTGGATTTTTTTTGGAACGGTTACCATTGGCTTATTCCTGGTATACTTTACCTTCCTGTGGCAGAGGGAGGTCAAGGACTAATACATATAGAGTCAAAAATACTAGCAATGAGATTACAAACATTACAGAGGCTTTTGTACTGTTCTGCTCCTTTACGATGGGTTACATTTGGGTTGTCTATAATAACAGATTTAGGTGGGAAAGGCCTAGATAAACAGTTGTTCTTAAGGGGAAAAGCCCTTTGGGGAAAAAGCACACTGTTTCTTCCTAATTTTTATATGTCGTAATAAATTCAGGGGAATTCTTAAACTTTTAAAGAACAAAGATTTACAAGGGGGTTTTTCAAGCCTTGTTTTTTAATCCCCTTATAAAGTTACCACAATTCCTTGTTTTGTTCCACTTTTTTTAAATCTGATTTTAGTAAAGTTATGGATTTACTTGATTTGACACAATGTCTGGCGAACGGGTTTTGTCACTTGCGCCATTTAAAATTTCAAATCCTGAAAACTGTGGATAGGAAAATTTAAGGTATTAGGGATGCTTCCCCCTGCATTAATGCCTGTATAAACTCAGCCCGGTAATTTTTTTACACCTCCGAACTTCCCTGACTGAAGGTTACCCTAAAGCTGAGGGTTTGGGGGGAAAATTTAAAACCAACACATTGTTGAAGGGGTAGGGATTTTATTTTTCACAAAATGGCAAAGAAAAACTTTATTTTAAAACTGTGTTTTAAATCGGCATGTTGGACTTTGCAAGAAAAACAGTACCAAATGGAGGGATAAGATCTCAAGTGATGAAGTACACCATCATGGGGGAATATTTATAAACCCCCATTTTTCCCGGGGGAGTGGAATCTCATGGAGATACTCCATTGTCTATAGCCCCAATTTTGTATCAAAGTTTAATAAAATTGTTCTGTTTTGTCCCTTCTTAAGCTCATATACTTTTTTTTATATGTTTTTTTTTAATGTCCAAAACTTTTTCCTTTTTTTTGTAAACTAAAAAAATTTATCACAAAATTAGGGTTTTAATAACAATACCCCTTTTTTTATTTGGAATAAATAAGAAAGTCATGGGAACAACAAGTTTTCTTGCCAATTTTTTTTAAATTTGGGCCCAAACAATTTGCCATTTTTTAAACCCACCAGGGAAAATACAGGGGAAAGAATTGATAGGGAAACAAAGTTGAGGGCTTTTAAAAGAAATCCGATGCCATTTAGTATACAATTACAAATACACTGAAAATTTTTGCTCTGTTTGAATGGAAATGGGTGTGAAGAGGCACTGGTACTGTGAGTGCGTATGGAAGCTTGTTTTAATTGGGAAAATGGTTTTTTGTTTGTAATTATTTTGATAAAATTTGTCTTATACCCTAAATGCTTTAAATAAAAGGGGGTTTAAAATCAAAGTCTCCTTTTCTCTCTCTCTCTCTCTCTCT
>CM070819.1:7962626-7967534 GCA_036326025.1 Chrosomus eos | reverse complement strand
CTCTCTTTCCCGCTTGCATTCAGGATCGATATTGAACGCTGTGTCCGGGAATCCATCAAACCTTTTCTGTGGTCTCCTAAAAGTGCCACTTACCGTCAGCATGCACAGCCAAACAAAACTCCCAAAGTGACAACAACAGCTTCGGGGAAAAACACCTTCCTTTTACTCTTCGGAATATCAGGACCTGACCAAAACAGACCTGGTAAGTGTCCTGAATTGACCTTTGACCTCTAGTGCCTCAGCTCCATAGTCAGTTTTCTTTTTGTTTTGAGATATATATATATAAGAAATAGACTCAAAATGCTAAATACCGGATATTATCCTTTAATTTAAAAGGAAAAAAAGTTTGTTTTGGATGAACTAGAGTGGTGGACAAATTTTGACGATGGGTCCTGTCTCGACTTTTTGCTTCAGAGTGGCTGTCTATGGGCAATTTGGGCATGCACAAACATGTCCTTAAAACAACCCTTAACGTTCGTTTTCAAAACTGTGCAAACTGTTCCAAAACAAGTAGGGTAGCGAAATACAGTTTCTGTCGTGTTTTATTTGGCATTTTGTTAAATCGCATGATGTCTGTTGGAGGACTCATTGCTCGTTGATATTACTGTGCTACCGGAAACGGAAAGGGGTCTGTTTACATTTAGTTGTAGTCTTTTCGCTCTTGTTCTCCATCTCTCAGAAGGTCTATGCGCTAGACACCGTGTTCCGTACAGCGTACCTTTGTACGGCAAAGTGGTTGTCGCCATCAAGTGGTCGGGAGTGTGCTAACGCTTCAGACTCAAATATCGAGCTGACGTTTATTACGCGGTTGTGAGGTATCTGAAAAAATAGTTCCACTTAGCAAATAAAACGGATCGAAATCATACATTGCGCCGATATATTTGTTTTTAAAGGGTACCTATTATGGATTTTTGAAAATTGCCCTTCATGTTAGTGTGTAACATAGATCTAAGTGAACGAAAACATCCTGCAAAAGTTTTAAACATGAAAGTTCACCGTATAAACAAAGTTATTATCTCTCAAAAGTAAGAGTCGGACTCTTGAGTCGCTGATATGAATCGTTCGACGAACTATGCTTTTCCTTTGTCTAGTTGACGTCAACTTGACAAGTTATTTGAATAAGATACGCCCACTCATTGCGTTCGGAGACCAGTGTTGCCAGGGTCCGTATATGCCTGCACTGTTTCCGCGGGTTGTTTGTGTAGTGCAGGGTTGACGCGATTGTTTTACCCACTGGAACATGATTGTTATTGGGGAAACACCCGGGAACACTATTTGACTATTTTTGGCCGTGATTGGGTTAGTTTTGATGAGCAATTGGGCTGGTTTTGTTGTGCTGACCTGGCAACCTGTCGGAGACGCCAGGGGAAAACTAACATCATGTCGAGACGCTGTTTTTTGAAGTGCGACGCAAAAGCAAACTTTTTTCATCTGGCCAGTGAGGAGCATTTGAAGACTAAGTGGCTACAGTTCATATATACAACTATACCACAGAAGTATAGCTTGTTCTGTGTTCGCGTAATTTGAAGATGATTGCTTCACAAACCTAAAATGCTACAAAGTATGGATTCGCAAGCCGTCTTGATACTGAAGGAAGGTTCAGTACGAGTTTATTTGGATCAGCTTCCTTCTCCGAATCACAAACTGTAAGTATTACTAATATTAATTGTTGCTTTTATGTTTTATGTATTCATGCTCAATAAGTGTGTGTTGTGTACGCACAGCGCATAGGTCGTCAGTTGTATTGAAATATGTGAAGTGTTTGTCGTTGTTAATGGAGTTGTCATAAAGAATATAGCTATAACGTTACCTCTTAGTACTGCATTATCAATATGTTTATGCGTTGGGCTAACGCAAGCAAAGACTGAATGTGCTTTTACCACTAAACTTTGGGCTATGGTAGCTAACATAATCACAGCAGATTAGCGTCACGCAAGGAGGGGGGGTTTGGAAAAATGACTCGCTAAACGATTCATATGGGAGTCGGTGAGCAAATCAAGTAAAAAATAAATGCATATTATAAGACAACAAAAGTGTTTTTTGTCATGGCATGCTCGTAAAACTGTTGTTGGGGACTCCCAGAAAAATATTAGGAACATTTTAAATGCCATAATAGGTACCCTTTAATCCTCAACGAACACCACTAACCACTCAGTGAGTTGCACAGTTTTGAAAAACGAACGTTAAGGGTTGTTTTAAGGACATGTTTGTGCATGCTCATAGACAACCACTCTGAAGCGGTCAGAGGCGATTCTAAAAGAGTCAAAAAGTCGAGACAGGACCCATCGTCAAAATTGCTTTGCCCACCACTCTAGTTCATCCAAAACAAACTAGAAAATAACTCAAAGTGCTAAATACCGGAATTACCCTTTTTTATTTTTATTTATTTATTTATATTTTTTTTAAAGGGAAGTCCCATGTCTATTAATTGGTATAGATCCAGAACGTCTTCAACTAGTCAGCTTGTGTTTCCTTTTCCCATCTAAACTGGTTTATCTTTTAAGCCTAGTGTGAATTTTTTTACGAGTGTGGATAAATTCTTTGTTGTTATGAGTTATGAGAAAGGAAACATATTCACTAACGTCATGCAGGCCCAAAACCCAAAAAAACAATGTTCTTCTGCAAAATGCATGAAAAACGTTTTGTTTTGGGGGGGAAAAAATTACATAGTGTCCTTTAAAAAAAAGAACTTTTAGAGGATTTATTTCAGTGTGTATGTCTGTTCATAAGTAATCTGAAAAAAAAAGAAAAGAAATTTGCAAACAAACAAAAAAAGTCTGTCTTTTTACTTAAATTTTGTTTCACCAAAAAAAATCATGAAATTTCACCTTTTTTTTTTTTTTAATTAAGGTCTTTAAGGTTTAGAACGATTTTTTTTAAGTAAAAGATAGTTTTTTTAAAATTTTCGGGGAAACTTTTTTTTGGACTTTGTTTGAATAGTCTTAGAAATGAAAAATTCACCAATAAAAAAAGTTTTGGGGATTTAAGGTTAATTAAATAAATTTAATCGTGTTATTTAAACTATAATATTATTTCAACAACAAACAAAACCGAATTTTTTTTAAAATGTTATTTTTTAAAAAAAAAAAAAAAAGGGTTTCTTTAAAACCCTTGTTCTTTGGTATATGTAAACCCAGGAGTTTTCTTAATAAGACAGGATAACGAGCAAAAATCAGAAGGTCGGCCCCCAAAAAAGGTTGAATGGAGCGAGAAATGGAAATTTGGGGGGAAGGGTTGAAGTCTCGCATGCTTAAGGATTAAATTTCACAAAAAAAAGGGGGGCAAGCGGAAACTGGGTTTTAACGTCTGTTACCTCTGGGATTTCCAGAGAACAGAAAGCCGGAAAAAAAAGTAGCTGAAATTTCTGCATTAACAAGGGAATTTTTAAAAAAACAAAAGAAGAAAAAAAAATTTTTTTGGCAGAAAATTTTAAGATGGGTTTGGTGAACAAGGGTAAAAAAAGTTTTCCTGGTAAAAATGAAATACTCGTGTATTTTAATGCTGGGGGCCAATTTTCTGACCTTTTTTGGGGTTTAATGGATCGGGGAAATTAATAAAATTACCAACAAAAAAAAAGAAAAATGACAGCCTCTGCAAAAAACTTATAAGGGGACATTTTGGACTTAAAAACAGGACGTACCAAAAAAAACATCAAAATGAAACAAAAATGGGGCACGAGACAAACCAAGAAATCTGAATGGCCACCCAAAAGTCCCCTGACCTGAACCCTATAGAAAAGTGGCTAACTAAGGGAAAAAACCCCAAAAAAGGAAAAAAATGATTTTTTATCCCGAGCAACTTAAAAATATAAAAAACCCCGGCCCCCCTTAAAATTGGAAGTGCTTGCTTGCACAAAAAAGTTTGCCTTATTTTTTTTTCCAGGATGTGTAAAATTTAAATTGATTTTTGCCCCATGTACGGGGTTTTGTTTTAAATGAGGATGTGAATTTTTTTGAGTCACATGAGAGCGCCTATTTTTAACCTCTTTTTTTGCGTCTGGTCCTGTTTGCGATTCATCACGGTTGGCCCAAGGGGAGTGCTGAGCTTCACAAACCCCCATTTGTTAAAACCCAATCTCTCTATTCTCTAAAAAAATACGCCCGGGTTGGGAAAAGCATGTTTTTAGCGTATCTAGCTAAACTTATCTGTAAAAGGCCCCATAAAAGCTAGGGCCACATGCCTACGCTCTACCAATTTTCTTTTAACAATTTAGCAAATGCTTTTTTAAATAAGAAAATTTAAAAAGTGGCAAAAAACCGCTAGAAAACATCTCAAGTGGTTTTTGGCGGTTTTAAAATAAGGTTGAAACCAAAAAAGGTTTGAAAAGAATTTTTCTCTTCAAGAAAAAAATTAAACCCCGTGATACAATACTTAACTAGTCTTTGTGCATGTTATTATTTCAGAGCATTTTCCCGGGTAATAAAGGCCATTTTTTCCCAAAAGTTTATTTAATTTTGTTTGGGTAGATTAATGCACCCCTTTTATTTGGTTTTTTCGTCCATCTCTCTCCCTTCTCCCCTTCCTCTTTTCCCTCTCTCCCCTTTTTTTCTTCTTCTTTTCTCCTCTCCTCAATTAATTTTCAATTTAAAAAAATTGCTTTATTGGCATGACGTAAAAAAATACAAATTGCCAAAGCTTGGAATACATAAAAGACATCAAAATAAAAAATTTTATAATTATTTAAAATAAAAATTAAAATTTAAAAAATTAATTGTAAAATTAACAGTGTACCAAATAAAAAAAATAAAAAAAATAAAAAATTTTAATAAAAATTTAAAAACATTTTTTTAGGGGTTTTTAAAAAATTTCTGTGTGTGTGTTTTGTGTGTGTGTGGTGGGGGTGTGGGGGGTTGGGTGTGTTGGGTGTGTGTTTTTGGGTTTGTGGTGTGGGGCATCACTTTACCCCCG
>CM070819.1:7647626-7955126 GCA_036326025.1 Chrosomus eos | reverse complement strand
AATGCAGATGTTTGAATATATTTTCATCTTTCAAATGGAAAACAGAATAAAAATACTGCTAAGGAAAATGTCATCATCACAAAAAAATAATTGTTATATTAGATTGGTCATACTGCCCACCCCCTATTGTAATCCACCCACTCTCAGCTAGTACTGTAGATGATTTGCTTGATAATTTGGCCAAAGTGTTAAGGTGGAGGGAAGATATGCAGGAACAGTGAATCTTATCCACTCCTATTGTGCCTATTAAAATGGTCCTTCCTGATAAAGATCTAATGTGCCCGAACTTAAAGTGCCAATTAGAGCTATGATATTGCTATGCTTTTTAGTCGAGTGGGAAAATTATATTTATGTGAGAATGAGTTCAACTGGTCCATTTTCTGCTCTGTTAATGATTGGGATGTAGCACAGATGGAGAAATTTCCAGACAGGTGGGCTCCTTACATGTGGAGACTGGATAGAGCTAATTGCCCCAAACGGGCTGGGAAAACAGGGTTTGATAATGGATCGAAGGTAGCGGGGGACCAAGGCATTGGCTGCAATGGTAGGCCAGAAAAAGTTTGTCTTGATTTAGATTCAGGCATTTTTTGGGAACCCTGTGTAGACTTAAGCAAAGATGCAACTTGTGAGGATTTCTGACAACTCCTTGTGGCAGAATTTCTAACAGTTAACTGTGAATTTTGGATACCCTTGAAGGGTCGTGCTGCACATACAGGTAGGCTGGTGAGCTCTCGCTTGAATAAAAAATAGCTAGTCTTGCAGACTTTTAACTTCAAGGTAAAACTAACCTATTTTGGCAGGAAAAGACCGTCTGACTGACATCTAAACAAAGTTTGCTTTGTTTTTACTTGTGATTTAGAGTCAAGTGCAATAATCTCAGCCTCTACAATCTGAAAAAAAAAGGTTGGTTAGGAAGTTGAGACCAAGAAAAAAACTTTTTTTCTGGAGTTGTGTGCCATAATGTTGCGAAAGTGTGTGATTGCTTTGATGTGTTCACTGAATGTGAGCTGGTCATCTTGGCTTTTTTTTCACCTCAGGGTAACGACTGTGTTTTTTGAACCAAGATGGAGAGAAACTGAGGTAGAAGCCATCTTCAGCAGCTCAGTCTTGACAGGTTGAGCTTGAGGTGTTGATTATTCATTCAGGTTGAGATGTCCAAGGGATATGAGATCACATAGATGAAAACGGATAGAGGCATGAAAAGTAGCCCTGACTTCTGTCGACATGGCAGTAAAAAAAAAAGGCCATGCATTTTATAAAATGGAGAATGTTATCGGACTGAGTACAGATCCTTGAGGGATACCAGTATCATCAGGGTGCAGGATGCAGGATTTGAACATATGCATGTGTTTTCTTTGAATATACTCGATGACTCTTCACTGTTTTTCCTGCTCTACACAGGCTAACATTTCAACCCACACATTATTTTCTCTCGCACATTTTTTTTTTAAATACCACTCACTGCTGCAAAAAAACCTGTTGTTTTACCACTCATTTCTTTGCACCCTCAGAGCCGCGAGCCACTAAAGCTGAGCGAGCTGAAAGCAGAAGTGTCTCCGCGTATCTCTGTGGAAGACCTCATTGACCTGTGTGAGCTGAGTGGACCGGCTTGCTTTAAAACTCCTGCCAAGAGGGCCAAGACTGGGAAACCCAAGATCCTGGCTGTGGACATCCGAAGCCTTGAAGAGTATCCTTTTAGTCTTAATAATAAATGCAAAACTCTGTAAAAAAAAAAAACAATTAACAAAACAAAAAGCTATTTTTTAAGAAAATTATTTTAAAATACAGTAAAAACAATAATATAATGAAATATTATTACAATTTAAATGAACAATTTTATATATTTTAATGATATTATTTATTCCTGTGATGTTTAAGCTGTTTTTTTAGCATCGTTACTCCAGTCTTCAGTGTCACGTGACATTTATTTTTATTATCAATGTTGAAAACAGATATGCTGCTTAATATTTTTGTGGAAAGCTTGTTACATTTTTTCCGGATTCTTTGAACAATAGAAAGTTCAATAGAACAGCCTTTATTTGAAATTAAAATCCTTCTTTCCTAATTTCTTACCGAACAATTTAGTTCATCCTTGCTAAATAAAAGTATTTCTTTCTTTCAATAAAATCTTACCAAAGATTTTATCGGTAGTATAAGTATAAATGTCTCTTTATTTTTAAGATATTAATAGTATTTTAGATATAGATAGTTTTTTTTTGTCTAGTTTTCCTTTTAAGAGCAGGATTTTTTGCTGTCTATGTATAGCCCGCTGAAAGCCCAACACATCGAAAAATGTAGAAAAAATTGTCAGGCCAACTCCAGGCACACTCAGATTTTTTCCTGATGTGAAAAAATCTATTTTGAATGTATTTGCAGAGTTTCCATGTTTGTGTTTCAAGAGTTTAGCCAACTTCTAAATTAATCCTAAGTAGATAATGTAAAAATCAGATTAATTGTAACCCAAAAGTCAGAGCCTAAAGACATATTGTTGTCTTTGCAGTAGTGAAGGCCCAGTGGAATGTTGTGGAGCATTACTGTGGTTAATTTGTTTTAAGAGGTTTGTCACCGTTTCCATTAGTGCAGCTGTAAGTAGATACACACTAGCGTACACAAGCAGGATAAGAGCAATCATAATACATGTATACAAGGCTTTCAGGGAAAACTGAATGTAAAAGCTGCAGCGCAGGTATATCGATGTAGATATTCATTGTTTCAATATTGTATATCAATATTTGATATGAATGTTGGACAAAGCCTTTCTGTTTTAAGGCTCGTTTAAAATCTGCATGAACATTTTCTCATCCTCTTGAGAAATGGAGAAAGGTCTTGTTTAAATGTTTCTGACTCGTTTTTATTGAAAGATTGAGCACAAATATCACTGATTGTTACTTTATTTATGGATGAAGGCAGCAAAGAAGAGTTATTATTCAATTACATTCTGCCCTCTTTCTCTTTTCCCATCTCATCTTTCTCTCCGCTCACCTGCTGCGTTTCTCTTTGAGACACTGCTCTTGCGTGCACTTGTCTTGGTCATGTTTAATCAATGTCCCAAGGGACTTTATTCTGCTCATAATTTTTATCTTGTCCTGCACACTTTGTTCTCCGTCTCTTTTCTTTCGTAGTGCTGCATTGGGTTTTGGATGGAGTTGGACGGTTTCCACAAAGCCCATAGATCTGTTTAGGGTTTGTTCTGTAAATCCTGTGAACTTCACCTGACACAATTACAAACGACCAGCTCAAGAGCTTACAGGAGATTGTGTGCTGCTTAGATGTCTCACCACAACACATGTATACCAGAATACCTCTGGGTATTCACTGAATACACCGTAATGCTCACATTAGAGCTGAACTTCATAATGGTCTTCTCATGTTTAATCGGACACGGTTCAATCACTCTCAAAGCCACTGGGCGTTAACCAATAACCAAACTTCTTGATCTAAATCAAAGCTTCCTCCACACTGCAAAAATATTATTTCGATTGTCTACTTTAGACATTACACTGACTATAAGTAACTTTGCAACTACATGTTAACCCAAACCCTAACCCTACCAGTCTACTAATACTCTAGTTAGTTGACATGTAGTAGTTGCAAATTTACTTATAGTTAATGTCTAAAGTGGACTATCAAAATAAAGTGTCCTGATCCTAATGATACAAATAATAAAAATGAATGATAAAAATAATTTGTTTTCAGAAAGTATACAGTATATTGAATTAAGCTTATTTTTCTTACTTTTATCATTGGCAAATAGGTTTTTCTTGATTGTTTCCTAAGATTGTTTGTGAGGTTATTACTATAGTAACTACATGTAACATATGCAACAATGACACTTATTAATGTAAAATAAAGTGTAAAGGCCATTGCACACTCAGTCCGAAATTTTCGTATGCGTTTTTTTCGTATTTGTGATTCGGTGGCTCTGAATTATCAAAACACAATTCAAACACCATTCAAACTGCTTGCTACGGATGTAAAAAAACGCAGAAAAAACGAACCCGGTCCGAATTTTTTTATGACGGACGAAAGTTTCGGAGGCAGTGTGCAAGCGTGATTGACATAACGTGAGGTCGAAATTTTTTTTTTTAACGTGCGAAAATTTCGGATGCGAATTTGCGAGTGTGCAATGGCCTTTACCCTGAAAACTTGTAGGATATTTACATTTGGTAGGCATTCCCAGTTGCACCATTTTCATGGTTTCCACAAAGATATTAAGCAGCACAACAGTTTTCAACATTAGCTGCTTTTCCACCGTTCTCGTTGCTTAACCTTTCCATCCTGTGCCGATCCGGCCTAGCTGGTACGGGATATGGTTTCATTTTCCACTGTGAGGCTGATAACGGCCGTTCTCTGTAATGTAATACAAACGTGTCAGTCGTTTTCATGTTAAAGGGTACCTATCATGGAATTTTGAAAATTACCTTTCATGTAGTGTGTAACATAGATCTAAGTGAACAAAAATATCCTGCAAAGTTTTAAATATGAAAGTTCACCGTATACAAAGTTATTGTCTCTCAAAAGTAAGAGTCGACTCTGAGTCGCTGATATGAATCGATAGACGAACGATGCACTTTCGTACATCACTTGTACAAGTTATTTGAATTCGACACGCCCACTCAGTGCGCGCGCCGAGCATACAGAGAAACCTGACAACAACATGTCGACGAGACTCTGTTCTGAAGTGCGAATCAAAAGCAAACTTTTTTTTTCACTGCCCAGGGACAAGCATGTGAAGACTCAGTGGCTAGAGTTTATATTTACAACTATACCACACAAGTATAGCCACCTTGAGCTGTGTTCACGTTATTTTAATGACGATCGCTTCACAAACACAAATGCTTTCAAGTGTGGATTCGCGAGTCGGCTGATACTGAAGGAAGGTTCAATACCAAGTTTATTTGGATCAGCTTCCTCCTCCGAATCACAACCTGTAAGTACTATTAATAATTGTTGCTTTTATGTGTGTGTGTGTGTGTGTGTGTGTGCGTGTGTGTGTGTGTGTGAGAGAGTGAGAGTTACGCTCAGCAGCTTCTAGGTCTCCAATGTCATTTTTTTTTGTTTTTTGAAATATGTGAAATTATGTGAAGCGTATTGTAGTACTGCAGTGCTTTATCAATATGTTTAAGCTTTGGGCTAACGCGAAATATAACTGACTGGGTCATCTGACCAATCACCGCCGATTAGCGTCACGCAAAGGAGGGGTTTGGACAAATGAGTCGTCAAACGAATCATTAGGGAGTCGGTGAGCAAATCAGGTAAAAATAAATGCATATTATAAGACAACAAAAGTGTTTTTTGTCATTGCATGCATGTAAAACTGTTGTTGGGGACTCCCAGAACATTATTAGGAACATTTTAAATGCCATAATAGGTACCCTTTAAGAAGTTTACAGACTGTATGAGAATTTTTTTTTTTTTTTTTTTTTAAATATTATTGACTTTTATGGACAGTTACAGAGAAACTGGTAGACGGGCAACAGACAAGTGACCAATCTTGAGTGGCGACGTCACTTCAGTTCATCATATCAGAATGATTTCTGAAGGATCATGTGACACTGAAGACTGGAGTAATGATGCTGAAAATTCAGCTTTGCATCACAGGAATAAATTAAATTTTAAATAAATAAAAAAAAACATAGAAAACAGTTATTTTATATTATAATAGTATTTCGCAATATTACCGTTTGTACTGTATTTTTGATGAAATCAAGCCATATGACCCTTGACCGCTCCCGTGTGCAGCTTCAGTCGCGGTCACATCCCAGGCAGCATTAACATTCCCTACACCTCCACGTTTGGGCCGAGGGAGAACTGCTCCAGTGTCCCGCCACCAGCACCCTTGCCGGGTACAGATTCCGTGTCATCGTGATCCTCAGCAACATCATGAAGAATGCCACCACGGTAAGACTATTTCATCCTCCTGTTGATGTTTTTTAGGAAACGCATGCACTGTTAAATGCATTCACTGCAAGTCACTTTATATTAGACTTCTGCGATATGCATAAAACTGAATAATAATCATAGTTAATCACACGTTTACTTCCTTTTCTCCTGTAGTTTGCTGCTCACCTGGTGAAAGTAAATTTCCCTCGAGTTTGTGTCTTGGATGGTGGCATGAACAAGATGAAGTCCACTGGCCTGTTAACGGTCCCATCTCCGCAGATATAACAGTGTGTGCTTTGATAAAGGGAAACCGTGTGAATGTCATTTACATGGTGCAAGACGTGAATACATTTCTCAGCTAAAAGATTTTTCTTCTAAATTATGTTAAGAGAGAAAGGCATTATGCATGTCAGCACTGAAATGTTTGAACTTCTGGGACCAAACCAATCAACAAAAATAAAGTTGTTGTTTTTACTACAGCTGTTGTCATAAAAGCCTTATTTGTAGTTTTCATTTCTCAAGTCACTAAATTGAAAATTCCTGTTTAAAGCTACACTGTGTGATTACCCTATCTAGTGGTAAAAAGGTATATGATCATCCAGTGAATATTACTTTCTGTTCCTCTCAAATCTCGATTTCGTTTTGAACTCCTACGGTGGCCAATGTAGTCCAAGATTAACATGGCTTCCAGTTCGAGTGCTAACCCACGCGTGTTAAAACGCGAAAGGCGAAGCTTGAATTAACGGGGTATGTCCCTCTTTGGCTAATGTACTTTCAAGATGGAGGGCAACATGGCGACCGACATTAGAACCCCTTACCCGTATGTATTTTCAATGGCATATTATACACTCACGAGAATACTTTATTACTTGAACGAAGTAAATATACATTAATGAGCACATATATTTTTGAAAGAACTAAGTGTTTTTAGCTAAGAATTAACTAAAAAAGTTACACAGTGTAGCTTTAAGTATTTATTAACTGTTTACTGGATTCTTAAAAGGGTCATGAACTGCAGTTTAAAAAATATTTTATAATGTTTCCTGAGGTGCACCTATAATATTAGTATGATTTTTACATTGGTTTCTAAATTATGACATTTTTTTAAAGGCCATTTTCTACCTTGATTTTAGCCTCTGATTTGAAGGGGCGTGTCTGCTGTAAGACTTCAGTGTAAACGCCCACTGCTGTGATTGGCTAACATCTTTGGATATGAAATAAGTATTAATGTGGAACTCTTTTGAAATCTTTTTCTACGTTTTTACTGTTACAACTGTTGTTATTAACTAATCGTGAAAAGTGTTGATTATAGCATTATATTTAGACTCCTGTTGCAGAAGTAGGTGTTTATTTGATTCTGCAGAGGCGGTCTTTTGTCGCACAATTGCGTCATGATGTGACAATTCCAAACAGGTCGTTTTCTGAGCTTGAATTCAATAAAAGCTTTGAGTTCTGACTATTCAATATTGGATCATGTTGATGATCCAATCAATGTGAAGTCCACATTTCCTCATCGAATATCTGTTTCACTCTAAAATTTGTGCCAGTACAGAACAAAAAATAAGTTGCGAAAAGGGTTTAATGGGGAAATTTCCAGGCACATACATTGTCCAAAAAAAAAAACTTCCAGAGAAAGTTATGATAAACAGTGGATGATATTCTGTGGGTAAAAGCGCCTAATTAATTTTTAGACCAATCCAACCTGACAAAAAGGTCTGGAAAATGTAAATAACCACATTAGTGTGCAAAGGCTTTCTTCGAACGCAGCGTGTCGTTTGATGTGAATGGGCTTGTAGAATCAGAAATGCACTGTGGGTTCCAGTCCTGTCAGTTACGAACAGGACGATGAGCTATAGTGGATTACTGGATATTTGAAGTCTAAAACAAAAAGTCCAGGTATGTATTTTCCCCACATTTTCAGCTTTCTTTAGTTTAGCAAAGTTGCAAAGCACAACGTCCCACTCCAAAGGGAGTTATTCTCTATATCAATGCGCACTGTTTCTGAACTCCCTGAAACGCCTTCATTGTAGTCTCGAGTTTTCTTCCGGGAACAAAAACGTCACAATATTCCTCATTTAAATAATTCTCGACCAAGGCATACGCAAAATAGAGGTGCAAGGCCTGATTGAGTTTAAGTCGTGTGATAAAACTTATGGGAAGAGGCGTGACATTTCCCAAACACACTGGAAGCAGTTGACCAATCAAAACACACTGGTTCAGCCGACCAATCAGAGCACACTGTACTTTTGAGAAGGAGAAGCTTCATAGAGACAGGAACTAAACGTAGCGTTACTGACAGACTAAGAGAGGTGCTGCAACAATGACAAATAAGTTATTTTATGAACATTAAAACATGAAAACCTAGCCAGTCTAGTAGACTTCAAAATCAAGACCTTTAAAACCTGCATGTATGTATACATAGCTTCATTCCATGGATGCTTCCTATTTTGAGCAAAAAGTACAACCTAAATGGTGGTGAAAATATGATGGGATGTTTTTTGGAAGACATTAAGCACCACAAAAGAAATTGTTTACCCAGAAAAATAAACCTGTCATCATTTATTCAGCCTCATGTCGATGCACACCTGTATGAGTTTGTTGTGTAGAACACAGAATGAGATATTTTGTATTGCAAATACCACAATGGGGACCGAAGTTGTTTGTGAAGGAACAAACTGAAACTTGAATAATTTGTTGAAAATCGTCCCCTTATTTGCTTCTCATTTAAATTCTAATTTGTTGCCGGCATCTTTTTTTTTTTAACGGATAAAAGTGGCAGGACATTTTTGCACAGCATCTTTTGTGTTCCATGGATGAAAGAAACATCGCACAGGTTTGGAGTGAAACGAGTGATGTATATTTGATTTGAACTTTTACATGAAATGTCATGTTACAAAGCACCTTTATCTGCTTCCACGGATGTAGTGAGACCTTTCAGTTTTCAATCCAATACAGTGTTGTGAGGGATGAGATGGAAAAACTTGTTTGGTGCTAACAAATCTGAACGGACCAGAAGGTCCTGGCAAAATGTTTCCATTATGCAAGAATTCAGGCTTTGCTGGAGGAAAAATATGGAGTTATTAAAGTCTACAGTAGGTTAGTGCACCAAATAAAGTTGCTACATTCTTCACTTCCACTGAATGCAAAGCCATGTCTCTAGAGGTGACTGCTGCCGTTTCAACAGTAAGCTCTGAGCCAAATGTGCTTATTTTATTTCCCAATTTCCCCTTGGGGATCAATAAAATTGATATTTTAGATAACTGCTGGATTTTGAACCTCATCGCTATCCGGCCCCAAAGCATAACGGAAAATATAAAACACCACTCATCATTTACTCGTTCTGGTTGTAGTGCGCCTTCAGAGGAACACAACTAATGACAGCATTTTTGATCACTTTCACAAAAGTTTCATGGCCCCCAGAATATATATCTTCATAAATAATTATAACAAATGTGTAAGCAGCAATCACCCGTATTCAAACAGAGGTCAGAAGAGGCGTTATTTTTCCTTGGATATTTGGTTCCGCTGGAAAATTAATTTCTTTAAATCACAGTTGAATGTACCAAGGTTACTATCTCAAAACTGCCATTCAAAATGTAACATATTTAAAAAATTACGTGTTATTTACAATGGGACTTCTATTAAATTGCTTCTATAAGGAGTTTATTGGTTCATATCAAGGCCATTAGATGGAAAGAGTAGAAAGAATTAAATTGGCCTTGGAAAATGCAAGCAAGAACAAATTTCTGGCAACTCATTATTGAATTGAATGCAATCACTTTACACAAGAAAGCTTTTTTGAACGATTAACACAATTGTTCTGCATGTTTCATGAATGAGGGCCTGGTGTTTTTCAGACTCTGTTAGTCAGAACAATATTTCTCTGGCACAAAAGCAATGTATTATCTGAACAGATCGATTTACACTAAATACCACTAATATGACTAGAAAACTCCATAATTGATAAACTATATATGCTACAAAAAAGACAATATAAAGTGCTGTGCAAGCATCGTCCCATGGAATCAAATTAACAGGCAAATCGTTTGGTTCATTTATTTGCAGCATCCAATCTGATTCACTAATAGAATTTGACTTCCAGTTCTTCAAATGAAAGAAGATAGTTTAGGAGAGCTGGTTATTAATTAAAGAAAACTAACTAAGTTATTACTCCCCAACAAGAGTAAAAAATACAAGACATATATTTCATGTTCACACCTTTTAATGTCTGGAGGTCGTTGCTTCATCTGAATATTAAACCAAGATCTTTCATAATCAACATACAGTCTTAAAGGGTAACCATGGTTGTGATGATCATAAAGAATGGCTGATACAGCCATTAATAAGAAAACTTCAGAACTGTTTACTGGTTTGTACTTAACAATATACGTCAATAAAATACTGGGTCGTGTGATGTAAACATTGTCCTGCATCTCTTATACGATGATGAATTCACATATATGTGCACCTACAAAGCATATTTGAAATATATTTATATATATTATATATACACACACATGTTTGAATACATTTACAATAATACACCAAAAATAGTCACTCAGATTAGCTGCAAACTGGGCTAACAAATCACGTCGGTCAAATTGAAAAGGGGATTTTGAAAGGAATCATCATTCGGGGTGACGAACAGCTGAACTGGGCAACTTACATTTACAATGGCACGATGGCGTCTGCTCGACAGTTAAAAAAAAAGATTTGAGGTGGGGGACGAATTTGACATCTACAAAATAAAAAAAAATAAAAAATCAGACTTGGACATTTTAGACATCTCATCCAACAGAGTGCTGCAGTGATGACATATTTTTGTAAGTCATTACTCTGGTTCCCTTGACAAAAACCCTATAGGATTTTTCCATTGGCTTTAGGATTATTGCAGAAAATAAGCTCTGTGAAAATCCAATGAAAGTTTAGGATTCTCACACGTTTTGTTCATCATGATAATCTTTTCATAATAAAACTTTTCGGGAATTTTGAAGCCCAAATACAATCAACATGTAAAAAGCTAAACGGTCACATGACTTCAACATCACCGTCACTAAGCTTCCTACAACTCTTTCAGTCTTCAGACTTTTTTTCTCACAGTTGCAAGTGTATATCTCGCAATTCTGACTTTATAATTCACAATTCATACTTTATAACTCACAATTGCGAGTTTATATCTTGCAATTCTGACTTCTTTTCTCAGAATTGTGAGATATAAACTCGCAATTGCGTGTTGTAAAGTCCAATTCTGAATTCTTTTTTGTCAGAATTGCGAGTTTATATATATATAACTCGCAATTAAACTCAGAATTGTGAGATGAAAAGTCGCGATTACCCCTTTTATATTTCATTCAGTGGTGGAAACAAGCTAGCATTCAGAGTTCCAGAGTTTCATAAAAAAGCAACATTTTGAACAAAAAGCTGAGAAAATCACGTTTTTTTCAAAGACTACAACATGCATACGCAATGCTTTTATCGCTTGTTTCTGCTCCTTTTCGCCTGTGTTTTGTTTCCGGAGATTAAGTACTCTTTCAGAAGATGCATAACAGCGCCCCCTACCGTATAACTGTGAAAAGTTGAAAACAGAAAGTTGGAAAATCCCGTCAATGGCAGGGAAATAGTTAAGTAAAACTGAGACAAAGGTCTGAGAATATTCCCTGTTAGCTGGGTCATGTATAGATGAGTAACCTGTTCGGCATGGTGATGTTTAATGCCCCCCAAAAATTTCTGTAGTCCCATTTAGCCACTTGTTAGCAACCGCCTTTTTCAAGACAAAAGCTTTTAAAATATCACAAGGATGCATTTAATGATGTACTTTATGTTGTAGAAAAAAACATGAAAATATCTTGAGCTTTTGTTAACCAAAAAGCCATTCAGAAAACCCATTGACTTTGAAACGATGGAACCGGACGTGCTAAAATGCTAACTTGTTTCGGCCTACAAAAATACGTCGTCCCTACAGCACTCAACTGAGCACATGCACTTGTAGCCATTGAGGAAGGCCAGGGGAAGTGCACCCATAACCGTACCGGGACTGACAGGAAGCCTCGTCCCTTTCCATAAGGTGTCCGTCTTCCTAGAATCCCGTGAGTAAAGCTGGCGTTAAAAGTCTCTGTTCACTGTGTTGTCGGTGTTAAAGTCTCCTCAGATTGTGCTCTTCCTGGCAAGAACCTCGTTTGAGACTCACATCGTCCAGAGCTATTTCTCCCTTACGGCCTCTCCGCCGCTCGCCCTTCACGATCACCTGTAGTGACATAAACCAAAAAACACTTTGGTGAAACCTTTCCAGACATTCACAGATGTGAGTGTATTCAGTGTTGACACTTACACTTTCTAGGCCATTGCCCCAAATGGTGATCTGCGTGGACCTCCAGCCGTTTCCTCCCGTTCGACCCCAGACCGCGGGGTTGTGCTGCCGTCCCTTCTGTACGAACACCTGCAGCATGCCCACGTGGTGGCCCGCCATGTTGTGTCTGAAGGCCAGGCACAGGTTCCCCTCGTTCCAGGGCGTCGTCAGGGGGAGGATCAGTTGAGCGCCACGCCCACCTCGCTTCTCTCCGCCCTCAGAGATCGTTAGGTACCGCCCACCTGCCAAAGAGATCATGACGGAGACAAGCTGATTACGTGTATTTCAATATCGAAACACTTTATTAGTCCCCAAGGAGCAATTAACGAGGCCACGTAGAGTCACGTAAACAGTTTACATAAAATAATACAAATTAAATATAATCTGCTACAGGCAGATACCTAAAAAAACACTCTTGCAAGTCCGCAATTTTCGCACGTAAAAAAAAAAAAAACGACCATGTGTTATTCTAATCCTGCTAAACACTGCCTCCGAAACTTTTGTCTAAAAATTCGGATCGGGTACAATTTTCTGCGTTTTTCGCATCCGTAGCAAGCATTTTGAGAAGTGTTTTGATAATTCAGAGCCACCGAATGACGAATACGAAAAAACGCATGCGAAAATTTCGGACTCAAGGACCTTAAAGATACAATATGTAATTTTTTTTGGCCACAAGAGGGCGCAGTTTCCAATAATAACAAAGGCGTATGTTTATGACGCAGTGACGAGCTGAATGATGGGACTTGCTGTCAAGCTGATGGATCTAATAATGTTTATGGATGAGTGAAAACACTCATGTTTTTTAACATTACAGTGGTGTGAAGCAGGTCGCGATTGCTAAAGAGACAGATATCACACGCGAGTCCCGCAGATATAAAGGAATAAGGACATTTAATTCTACAGAACTACACGCAAGTGCTGGGTTACTCACACAAGTCAGTTTATTAGACGAATTAAACTTGTGAGGGAACGCAGTGCTGTTTCTCTTGGTCTAATGTTACACTATCACACTAAACAGCATTTAAATGTGTGTTGAAAGTTATAATGTTATTCTACGTGTTAGTTCGTTTTCTATACGAAACTAGCAGCTAGATCAAGATTAGAAAAACGTACTGACCATATTCTAACATGTCATCATGTTGAGCTAACGTTAACATTGATTTGTTTTATGTACATTTGCTCACCTGTCTAATAAAGCTGTCAAGTCGTGACTCGTGAAGCTCTGTCGAGTCCAAGTTAGTCGCGGACGTGGAGCTCTCGGCATCTCAAAAACGCCACGCTGATATTGATCCTCATTTTAGTTCTCCTTGTTTGTCCAAAGTCTGCTTGCCATGGTTTATGTTTGAACGAAACAAGAACTTTGTGCCGCTAAACGTCACGGATTACGCAGTTGTCCATGTCTGTCGCCATGGTTACATCATGGCTATGGAAGTTCGAGCGGAAACCGAGGATAGCGGGATATTGCGTCATTGACAGGCGACATTTGTTGGCCGGGACCGCCACTTATTTAAAATTGGAATTTCTCTGAAATAAAAAATCTTTGGAGACTTTTGGGATATTGTAAGTACACAACTGCAGGAAATATATCACACTGTGCAAGTGATTTTTGGATATTTTACTACAAAATTGTTACATATTGGACCTTTAACCATGAATAAAAACCATTTATAAAAATGAATAAATACATATGCGAAAACGATTAAAAACTCTATATTCTGTTGCCAGGCCAGTAGTTGTTGATGTCACTTTGTAAAGAAAACAGTATTGGTTTCAAAAACTTGCATTTTGAAACCCGTTTTCAAAGTTTTTCAGGCCCCCAAACGCCATTGTCATGTAAATAAACTGCCAAAAAGTATAAAAAATAAATGTTTTTACTTGAAAACAGTGTCGTGTTAACGACCTCTATAAGGTTGAATTTCTTGATTTAAAAAAAAAATTAGAATCTTTTGGGGTAATCTTTTATTAATAAAATAGGAAATGACATCACATTCAAGACCCTCAAAAAGTCTCTTTAATAATTTCAAGGGGATAATAACTTTTTTATGGAATGGTAAAATCAGTTTAGGTTGATATCTCAACAATATTAATATTTCAAAAATATAGGGGGAAAAAAAGTGTACCTTGAAAAACTTTTTTTTTTTCTAAATTTTATCATCGTCTTTAAGATTTAAATATGGAAATACTTACTATACATAATGGTTTCAGCACTTGACCTTTTTAGAGTCATTAAATGAATGTGTTTTGAAAACATTATTACAGTATGAAACATAAATACAAAGACTGCATTTCTGTGAAAATGGCACTTTTTAATTATTCTTCTTTTCTTCATCTGAGAAATTCTTATTTGCCATTGACCCAATAACATTTTATAGAAAAACACCATAATACCTGAAGGATCTGCAGTCGTCTCCCAGTGAAGATCTCCCTCTCTGTGCTGGATCCATCCACAGAGACCATGAGTAAAAGAGCAGCTCAGATGGCCCGCCTCTGTGGAATATGACACAATTGATCAAAATTAGTTGACAAAAAAGAAATGCAATTTTAGAAATTACTCTGAGCTCTGAAAATATTCACATCAACCAGTGTGGGAAAATAATTTTTTGTTTAGCAACCACGAGTATCATGAACCATTCAGAATTAAATTAAGAAAGCACGAGGTGGCAAACATGGAGAAATTTGAATAAAATACAAATAATTCCATAAAAATGTATAATTTATAAAAGTATAATTGTCAATAAAGCATTACTCACATGGTCTCATACACACAAAATATTGGGTATTTCCAAAAACATTAGATGATATTAAAATCTTTCATTTTCATAACATTTAATTGCCTTTCCTTTTGTGGAATAAAGAATAATATAACTGATAAATGTATTTATTTGTTTGTTTGTTTGTTTATCTACAAACAATGAGATATAAACAACATGTCTTCGCAATTCTGACCTTTTTCTCACAATTGCGAGTTTATATCTTACAATTCTGAGAAATAATTGCGAGTTTATATCACAATTATGAGGAAAAAAAAAGTCAAAATTGTGAGATATAAACTCCAATTACCTTCTTTCTTTTTTATTCAGTGGCGGAAACAAGCTTCCATAAACAATGTAGCACTTATTTTTTTTAAAGGGGATGGATGGCTGGATGGATGGATGGATGGATGGATTGGATGGGATTGGATGGATGGATGGATGGCTGGCTGGATGGATGGATGGATGGATGGATGGATTGGATGGGATGGGATTGGATGGATGGATGGATGGGATTGGATGGATTGGATGGATTGGATGAAAGGATGGATGGATGGATGGATGGATGGATGGATGGATTGGATGGGATTGGATGGATGGATGGATGGCTGGCTGGATGGATGGATGGATGGATGGATTGGATGGGATGGGATTGGATGGATGGATGGATGGGATGGATGGGATTGGATGGGATTGGATGGATGGATGGATGGATGGGATTGGATGGATTGGATGGATTGGATGAAAGGATGGATGGATGGATGGATGGATGGATGGATGGATTGGATCGATGGATGGATGGGATGGATGGATGGATGGATGGATGGATGGATAGATGGATGGGATTGGATGGATGGATTGGATTGGATGGATGGGATGGATGGGATGGGATTGGATTGGATGGATGGATTGGATTGGATGGATGGATTGGATCGATTGATGGATGGGATTGGATGGATGGATGGATGGATGGATGGGATTGGATGGATGGATTGGATGGATGGATTGGATCGATGGATGGATGGGATTGGATGGATGGATGGATGGATGGGATTGGATGAGGATGGATGGATGGATGGATGGATGTGGATGGAGATTGGATGGATTGGATGGATGGATGGATTGGATGGATTGGATGGATTGTGGGATGGATTGGATGGATGATGGATGGGATTGGATGGATGGATGGATGATGGGATTGGATGGGATTGGATGATGGATGGATGGGATTGGATGGATGGATGGATGGATGGATTGGATGGATTGGATGGATGGATGGATGGATGGGGATTGGGATGGATGGATGGATGGATGGATGGATTGGATGGATGGATTGGATGGATGGATGGATTGGATTGGATGGATGGATGGATGGATTGGATGGATGGATGGATTGGATTGGATGGATGGATGGATGGATGGATTGGATGGATGGATGGATGGATGGATTGGATGGATGGATTGGATTGGATTGGATGGATGGATTGGATGGATGGATGGATGGATGTGGATGGGATTGGATGGATGGATTGGATTGGATCGTGGATGGATGGATTGGATGGATGGATGATGGGATTGGATTGGATGATGGATTGGATTGGATGGATGGATGATGGAGATGATGGATGGATGATGGATGGATTGGATGATGGATGATAGGATTGGATGATGGATGGGATTGGATTGGATGGATGGATGGATGGTCAAAATGAATAGGGGTGAAAGCAACATCTAAGCATCTTCAGCGCAAAGGGCTTTCTTGACAGAAATCAAGCCGAGATTCACCTCCACACTAGATAACAAAATGAAGCATTTGACTGGGGACGGGTGTTAATTTCACACCCTGTTTGCAAACAATAAAATATTGGTTAAGGCTCTGGGCTGGTATTCCCAGCATTGCAGGCTCAATTCACGATGGCCATTAACTGAGATCCTCTATTATCATCATGCCCTTGAGTAACACACTGAACAGAGGAAACTCCAGGGAAACTGGCCTTGCAAGCAGCGTAAGTGAAACTGCTAAATGAAAAGTAACTCAGAATTGCGCTATTCCTGAATTTCCCACAGGGATCAGTGAGGCATGAGTAGTTTCATGAAGGCCAAAGAAAGCTGTTCGCCTCACAACACTGATCCAATTCATCTGGAGTGACATCAAAAGTCAAGAGTAATACCTACAAAATGCCTGATGTAAATAACAGAAAACATTGCAAAAAGGCAGTCTCACTGTGTGTTCCCATTTGCTGTATGTCTATCTAGTCTGCACCAATAATCAAACACTCTAAAATCCATCCGCAATTTCAGCTAAAAAAGAAAAGAAAATAAAAGCAGCCTTTTACCTGGGTCATCCTTCAGCTCCTCTTCTGTGTTGCCAAGTTCAATGTCTAAATCGATATCAAACACATTGTTTTTCCCATGATTTCGTGGTACTAGAGCAGAAAAAAGAAAACAAAGAGTTTAGACTATAGTGATACCCAACAAAAAGTACACAATTCATCTTTTTAAAATATTAATAAAATATTTATTTTAAATGCATTTTTTTAATGTACAAACAAATATACATACATATAGTTATAGCCTAGCTTAAGGACTGTTTACTTTAAGCTATTATTACTTAAGTTATTACTAAACCATTTTATAAAATCAATTATTATTTATATATATAATACTTAATTGAAACAAATAATTGTTGAGGAAGAGACAAGTTATCCCCTCAATTGTTTTTTTACCCATTAGTGAAATATGGGCTTGGATTGGAGATAAGTGAGTGTACATCAAATATATGGCAGGCTAACGGCAAAAAGGAAGTCAAGTCTGTGATTAGTCTATTGATTTCAATTATCCCTCAAGCCTTTGCTTGTGACAGCACTATGTACAGCCCTCCAATAGAAACAATGTCCTCACAGCTAATAAAAACTGTAGTAAACCAACTTCACCCTAAGGTCATTACTGCAGGTGTTCGTGTTGGGGCTATACAACTTTGACATGATCGTTATGGTTTATAATTGATTAAGGAGATATAATTATATTTAAACCCTAGAAGTATATTTGCTATTTCCCCACTGTTTCAGAGCCATCATTATTTATTAGGCCTATTGTGAGCCCTCAGAGGCAGTGCGGGGTAACTGATTTATATCCCGAGGCAGGGCCGACTGGTAATGTAATCTCTCTAGGTGAGTCTTCTGTTTTCATTAGGTGCTGTCATCTGGATAGGAGGCTTTGGGATGCAATTTGCTTTCCTGAAAAATCTGGTTTCGCCTTGTGGGAAGCCCAAGAGATACCCAAAAGAGCTTATGAACATGAAATATACAGCATAGCCCTTTGGGCCAGGAAATTGTTCTCTTGGATAGATCCAAAGGTCTTCATGACCCTGTCCCAAAGGGTGCACTCAACGGTCCTCCTCTAAATTCACACATTGGTTACAAAAGACCACATGGACTGTTGCATAGACGAGTGCATCAAGGCCGTATAGTTGCAAAGGGAGCATTTGTGAGGATGCCTTTGGATCATAAAATGATATAGGACACCCTACAGACTTTAGAAACAGGAGTAAAGACGCTAGACCACATCATAATCCACATGAAAGAGCCTTTAAAGCACATTTTTGCTAATATTTAGGAAACTCTCATGGAAGCAATTTCTTTTACATTGGCCCTCAAGGATCAGGACTCATGATTGGGAATTTTGTGTACTTGCAAAGGATTTTTCCCATACAGATTTCAAAACGGGTTCAAGTTGGTCATGCCGATTCGCCATGCATGTGGACCAATAGAAAGCTGCTGGGTGTGAAAGTGACTTCTGTGTAAGCTTATTCATTGCAACACTACTGACAATAGACAATGGACCATTTTTGCTTAAAAATCTGAATAATATTTTCTTAGAAAAGTAAATGTACTTACTGTGAACATCACCTCTTTGTTTCTGGGTAATGTTTTTGATGCTGTTATCAATTGGCGTCACAAAGGGGATTAAAGGTCTGCGTGTTGGGATAAAGGGAACCACCGCTGTTACCACTGGGGCTTTTGTGGTAGTTCTGGTTGTGGGACGGGACGGGACCTTAGCTTTGGTTGTCACCACAACAGGGGGTTTACGTGTCGGTATGAAAGGCCTACGGGTGGTTGTTGCTGGGACTCTCGCTGGAGGGGTGACTTTTTTGGTTGGAGGAGATTTAGTGGTGGTTGTTAATGTAGGTGAAATCCGTTTAGCCGTCACTGGTGGTCTGATTGTTGTGGTGGTTTCTTTTTGGTCTGAGCCTGGAATTTTGTTGCTCGGCGTGGTCTTTCCAGGTCGTGGAGGGTCAATAACCACTTTTGGGATAGCTAAAAGGAGAACAAACAAGATTCTCAGTTGAATTTGAAGTTAACATGACAGTTTTATTCTCGTGTTGCATAGGTCTTATCTGGTTTAAACGTTTTTTGGGAATTGGGAAGTCTGCGGCTAAATTAGGCCCAATAAATGAAACTGAAAAGGACACTTTTAGCTCATATGTACAATGAATGCACAAAAGTCATCAATCACATTCAAAATCAATACCAGAAGCGCAGACCCTCGCGCTTGTGTCATTCTTAAGGAGGGAACACTAAAGGAATGAATGTGACAATGCTATCTCAGGTTTCACAGGAGCTTTGATATGCGATTCCCAAAAAGGCAGTAATTCAACACTGAGTCACACCTGGCTGAAAGTGTTCAGAACAGATGCTAAGGAGGGATGGGTTGCCTCATTGGTTTAACAATGATTAAATCAGGTGTCAGACTCACAACAACTGTATTTTTGCCCACTTAACAAATAATAACAAGATTGAGAAGGTTGCAGCGATGCATGCATAATACTACATACATAAAGCCACTGACAGTGGTTTGTAAAGGCAGTAGAGTGTGCATGAGAAGAGCGTGCAGTTGTGGTGTCAGATGCTCACGGTGAACCTCTCTTCGTTCACGAAGATTAAAAACATGTCACTCATGACTAAAGACACAGCAGACAAAAGAATTCCAGACAGGGAGGAGATACGCTAGATTTTTTTCTGATCTTAAGTGTAATAGCACCTTTTTCATACCACATATACCCAGACATGTAATTTAAAAAATTAAAATATTGATCATTTTAAACAGTAAAGCCTAAAAAAAACGTGTGGGTAAAATCAAAATAAAAAAATATTACAGTTCAAAAATTTGGGGTCATTTTGGGCTATTTTCTTAAATAAATTCATACATTTCTTCAGCGAGGATGCATTAAATTAATCAAAAGTGGTAAGGCCATTTATAATGTTACAAGACATTTCTATTTCAAATAAATGCTGTTCTTTTGAACTTTCTATTCGTCAAAGAAATGCGTCACAGTTTCCACAGAAATATTAAGCAGCAAAACTGTTTTAATATTGATAATAATAAGAAATGTGTCTAGAGCAGGAAATCAAAATGATTTGTGACTGATGAAAAAACACAGGATTAAATAACATTTAAAAAAAATATTAAATTAGAAAACAGTATTGCTATATCATTTCACATTACTACAATTTTTCTGTATTTCTGATTAAATAAATTCAGCCTTGGTTAACATAAAAGACTTCTTTAGAAAATATTTTTGTTTATTTTTTATCCCAATCTTTTGAACAGCAGTGCTTTTTTTCACTACTAAAATGTTTACTACATTTCGTGCTACATTTTGTATCATTTATCTTTATTTACAGATATGCAATATAACCTTTGAGGGGCTGTCCGACTTAATTCAGTCCAGAGATTTTTTTAAGGATTTCAGTCAGGACTCTGACGTCTCCGCTCATGAACATTCTCTTTCCCGTCATTCAGCCACTATACGCTCCATTGGGATTGTGCTATGGGATGCTGTCACATTGAAAAGGTGAACAATCTACCTATGTTCCACATCCTGGCTGAGGCTCCGGCTTTTCGTCAAGATTTTTCATCATCCATCTTCTTTTCTTTCCTGACAAGTGCCCCAATCCCAGGCCAAGGGGAAGAAAATCTACAAAGAACATGCATTCACCAGTGCAAACTGCAGTAATGGTTTACCTCAGTCTACTCTGTCACCGTTCAGCCACACAAGCCAGATCAGTGTTTGCCACAAAAAAGGCCTATAGCTCCATCAAAGCTCCATCAAAGTCCATCAATCTCCTGGCAGCGTCTGTGATCAGCCTCTTTGGTTGTCTACTTTCAAGGGACGCCCGTACACCGTCCACCTCTTAATGATAACCTTGCCTTAGCTTTTGTGCTTAAAGCCTTTATACTAATGACTCCTGACTTAAGCCTTTCCAAACCTTTATCCTGAAGTGCCTTTGAAAACACCGTTCCACCTTATTTTACTTTATACAGCTGCTTTTAATCTAAATTAATCAAAATCACTGCAACTGAGAACAGATGGGGGCCAATTAAATTGTTGCCTGTGCTATAATGTGATCAGTTTATGCATGGAGTGTGTTCATTAATGCAAATTAGATATTTTTATTGTTGGGATATTGATTTTATTCTCAGTTTAAAACGTGTGCATTAAAACAGTAACAAAAAGTAAACGCTTTGAAGTGGATTTCAATATTTCATCGCAGTAATTCTTTGGTTTTCATACTTACGTTTGCAGTCGTAGCCCACGCCTCTGTAGTCATCCTTACACTTGCACTTGTATGAACCAGGTGTGTTATAGCAGGTGGCGTAGGGACCACACTGGTGGTGATTCGAAGAGCATTCATTCACATCTAAAAGATCATTAAAGCAGAAAGAATTGCTTCTGTGAGATCAGGTAGATTTTAAAATAGAAGTCATCAGCTCTGTTCCAAACTAGTGAACAACACTAGCTTCTTTATTTTCTGAACTCCTTAAAATGCCTTTATTGAAGTCTTGAGTTTTCTTTCGGGAACAAAAACATCACAATATTCCTTACTTAAATAATTTGGAATAACTTGGTTGAGTTGAGTTAGTAGTGTGTTGAAACTAGTTGTTATGGTAAGGGTGGAAACGATTGACCAATCACAGCACACTGGTCCAGCCGACCAATCAGAGCGCCATTGTTCCTGGAAGAAGCACTAATTAAACGTTACTAATGATTAATGACTTTATCCCTCCAAAGCCATTTCAGCCGAAACTTTGTTGTTGTTGTTTTGGCCGAATATTTTAGATTTTTGGTAGTCTTGAGTTTTCTTTCGGGAACAAACACGTCACAATATTCCTTATTTAAACAATTGCCGTCCAAGGCATGCGCTAAAATAAATAAAAGGGGCAGGCCTGGTTGGGTTGAGTAAGTAGTGTGTTGGAACTAGCGGTTATGGTAAGGAGGTGACATTTCCCAAACACGCTGGAAGCGATTGACCAATCACAACACACTGGTCCAGCCGACCAATTAAAGCATAGTGTGCTTTTCAGAAGGAGGAGCTTCATAAAGACAGGAACTAAACAGAGCGTTACTGACAGACTGGGAAGAGAGGTGCTGCAACAATGGTTGCTCAAAAATAATGAGCATTCTATGAACATTCAAACATGAAAACCTCTCCTAGTAGACACCAAAACCTAAATCAAGACTTTATAAAAGGGCATTAAATGGCCTCTGTAATGTTTTCAATAAAACATTTGTTGTTGTTGGCCTAATATTTTCGGATACCGAAATTTTGGTGCATCACTACTTAGCATAGTGCAAACAGGTTAAAGATAGTTATAGATATCACAATAACATGTCATTTTTCAACAGGCATTTTCTACTTGGCTCATCCGCCATTGGATAGATTTTTTCAATGCATTATGGTTTATTGAAATGTCTTGTCAGTGAAAGACACATGCAATCATTTCTTACAATTAGCTAATGCGAGGTAACTTATACTGTGTTCACATAAAAAAAACAAACATAAAAGGCTTCTTACAGAGCAGCTCTCCGAGCTTTGAAACAGAGCAATGTTGATGTTATTTTTTAACTCAAAAAGAATGTTTAAAAAAAAAGGGGCACAATATCATTTAAAAACTGAACTTGGCACAAAATGTCTACTGTTGGCAAGAATGTGAGTTAAGTCAAAGATTTTCTTTGAAATTCTTCAAGACATGCATAAGCAATCCCACATTTTTTCTGTGTTTGAGAATCATCAAATCAAACAATGCTACACTTTTCCAACAATTCACATTGTGTGAACGGTTTTTGGATGTTGTCTATGAATGTAATGCTAATGTACACTATATCCACCACCAGCTTACCTGTACACTGAAATTTCCCATTGATGTACTGCAGGTCAAAGCCATCATGGCACTTGCAGATGTAACTCCCAAATGTGTTGATGCACTTACGGAAACGGGGACAAACCGCATGACCCGTGGCGCATTCATCCACATCTGCGAAAAAAACACACCAATCCATCATTTCTCTACTCTATTTCAAGCTCCAGTTTGGATCAAAGTAAAAAGCTCTCAATGAATTAAGGTCAGCATCACATTGGTTGTTCTGATCACCTCAAACGTATACTTATATAATTCATGATCCTTGAATTGATGTGTTGCATAATGCTGTCAGGATTAATTTTTGCGACCGGCTCATTGTACACTGTGATGTTTTGTGCTGGCATATGCTGCATTTAAGGTTTAATTGAACTGAGATCTGCATCAAGCAGTGTGTGGACGCTCTGCAGGAGTGCCATTCAAACTCAACACTTATGTGTGCATGTACAGACATCCATCTAACAAAAGCTGCCCTCCTCGGAGCGATAAAAGTCCTCTGCTGAAATGCCTAAAGAGCTGAACACCTGTGCCGTGAAACATTAAGATGGTCAGTCCATGATTTATGGTGCCCTTTTAAAAAACTCACACTGTTTTCCCTCCTCATAGCCTCCAGAAAAAAGGCAGAAAAGTGGGGAAAAAATGTAAAGAGTCAAGCAAGACGAATGTGCGTAGAAGAGCATTAGGTTAACTGACTCAATTTGTCGCATTCCATTTGTGATTTAGTGATCTGTGTGGTGAAGATGTGAATATCTGCTTCTTCAAACTGTCTATGTAGTTGCCGTCTCTAGGACTACGGCATGCCATTAAAACAGTCATTAACGAACGCCACAATGACATTTCCAAGCACTTAATGTATAATTAGCGGATCAAACGAAAGAAGCACAGCTCTGTTGTCAAGGACTGGTGCGATCCGTACGGTTTTGTAGCAGGAGCGCAGACGTGAGTGAAAGCGACTGTTTTGTGACATGTTCGTAATAGCAAAGGTTTGTCATCTTTTCTGACAGCCACAAAAAAATCATGTCACACCTTCAAAAGATGACTAGACAGAGCGCAAAGAGATCGTGCTCATTCTTCTCTTGACTTAAAGGGGTCATGTCATTTTTTATTTAATCTTTTTTTCAGCCTGAAATCTACATCGATTTATATTTATGCAAATCAGCAGATGCTTTCATCCAAAGCAATTTACAGTATTCAAGTTCCCTGCAAATGGCATTGCTAGTGTCATATTATTATTAGCAGTAGTAGTATTATTAGGAATGGAATTGCTAGTGTCATATTATTAAGTTGGCTTGAGAAAGCGGAATGCTATTTAAACTACTTTTTCCTCTGAGACAAAAATTTCTGACTGCTAGCCTACTCCTCCTAGAGCTTTAAAGCTAGTCAGACCTTCAGACTGTTCTGACTTATCATGCTAACAACATTCTAGCAATGTGCTAAATTATGCTAGCAGGATGTTAAATAATGCTAGCAAGATGTTAAATCATGCTAACAACATGCTAAATCATGCTAACAACATGCTAAATAATGCTAACAAGAGGTCAAATCATGTTAGCAATGTGCTAAATCATGTTACCAGCATGCTAAATCATGCTAGTAACCAGCTTATCATGCTAGTTATGTGCTATATAGAGAGAGATATTTTTTTATTCAGTTAATTATAATAAAATTTATATAATAATGTATACATATTGTTTTTGTATGCAATTGATAAATATTAATATATATATTATTTATACAATTTATTATAAATCTAAAATATTTTGATGGCAGATTTTTAGATGCACTGCGTCCAAAATCGAATACTTCCCTACTTTATAGTATGCAAAAAACAGTACGCCAACAGAGTAGTATGTCTAAATGCATAGTATTCGAAAAGGCCTACTACTTTCGGTGAGATTCTGAAATTGTGCATAAGTTAGACACTTTACTATCCCATGAGGCCACGGAGAAGATTTATGAATGGCAGTTAAGCGACGCAACTGACGCTGGAAGATCACATAATAATGACAACATGGCGAATGTAGTACGTACACACTTATACTTAACAGAACATTTTTTCAAATTCAAATGTAGTACCTGTTCAAGAAAGTATGCGCAGCTATGGTTATTTTGGGAGAAAGTTTTTGTTCGGAAACGTACAGTATGTTCTCATATTTGTCCCAATCATGTTCTGTTCAGTTGTTTCTGTCATGTCTGTATTAATTGTCATTAGTTGCTATGGTGTCTGATTGGTTAATCTCTGTCCAGCTGGTCCTGTTTAGTGTCCTAATTTGCTATGTGTGCTTATACTCCCTGTTCTGTAGTGTCGTACTCTTCTGTGTTTGCTGTTGGATTAAAGACTTTTGTATTTGTTCACCATCATCTTCGTTGTGTGCTTTGCTTCTGCAGACAATGAGCTTTCTTTCTAAAGATCAGTGAAAATTCGATTACCAATTAAGGTAATGCATTAGCCATGAACACATACCCACACAGGTCCTGCCATCTGGAGCGAGCTGCAGACCTGGAGACGGGCACTGGCAGCGAACCTCTCCTTTCATTACTTCACAGCCGTACTGGCAGTTCGCCATGCTGCATGTCCGGGCATCTGACAGAAAGATGCACACACCGGGTTTAGCACTTATGATACACATTCCCTCCACTTATACATTAAAACACAGAACCACTCAAGTATACAAAGCATGGAAAACAAAATGTAGGCTACCAACAGATGTTCCAAGCAAGAGAACACAGACAAAAGATGAACGATATTAAATGGGGTGCAAGGCCACAGGTCGCAGAAGGGAAACACTTTTCCATATTTAGCTTCATGGCCTTGAAGGAAACGAGCAGTGGAGCAGATAACCTTTATTAGATTTTTGTGCAGTGATCTATTAGCCCTGCGGAGAAACCTTCTCAACTAGTGTCGAGGGGGTCGTCAACCCATTTTACATCAGGCGGCGAGGTAAAAAACACTCTAGAGAAAAGAAGATGCCACATTGCTAATGCTAATGCAGGTTGAAAACCAAACAAAACCAAACAAAAAAACTCAATACTTTCTAAAGTCTTGAAGGAAATGAAAAAAGAAAGAGATGCGTTACGAAACCTTTAAATTCGTGTGTACTGCATGAGTAATAGATCTCAATTCTGGGCCAGGTTAAAATATCACAGTACAAATCAATCAAATAACATTCAAATAAAATTGTGCTTGTTTAGTCAATTATAGCGGTTTAAAGTGAATTTTGATTAAATGTTGTTTAAGTGTTTTAATTAAATTATTTGATATTTAAATTTTGAGCAATTTTGTGTATTTCGTGAATAATTAAATAGTTTATTATTATTATAAATTAATATTTTCAACATTTATTTTATTAATAATTATTTTTCATTGCAGGTGGAATATGTTTAATTTTTTATTGTAATTATTTATAATTTTTAATTTAATAAAAAATAAGTTTAATAATAACAAAAAATAATAATAATATAAAATAACAATTAAACAAAAAAAAAATCTAACAGACATTACATCAAGTTGAATTTGCAAGTCGGCATATTTGGCACTTAAAATAAAGCTGATTTCAAAAGAGCATTTTTTTTTACCATCAAATAACAAAGTTATGATTAATTTGAGCTTGTGCAGACTTTTATCAGATCAGCACTCAACCTCTCCAAACTATGCAGTAATCTGCCATCCGAGCATTGACAATGATTACCACCCACATCACCATACTTTGATTAAGTCTGTGATTCGATGGTGTTTACTGAAGTGTGAGCTGTGGGAAGGTGAGAAAATATTTATCAGAGAGCGTAATCTTGAAGTCTCTGGAAGCACACTTAGGCAAGCACAGGCACAGTCCGCTAGGCGTAGGGAGGATAGCTTAAGGCCAGCAATAAGACTTAGCCTTAGCCTGGCAGGGTTGAAGTTCACAGCTTTCTCATATTTTTTTTGTGAGTCACTTGAAAGCTCTCTGCAGGGTTGAGGGACGCCCTGAGCTCTTAGAATGATTTGTGTAAATATGGCAGAAGAGACTATAAAAAAACACACACAGAAAATACTAAATAAAAAAAAATCCTGGAAGTAAAATTGTGACTTTCTTTTTAATAAAAGAGAAAATAAATTTAATAAATCAAATATAATAATTAAAATAAAATAATAAATCAAAACAAAAGGAAATTTGCGATTTTCCCTTTTTTCAATGTGAAAAAATTTCAAATTTCTTTTTTTCTAAAATGGAAAAATATAAAACATTTTAAACAAAACAAAACAAAAATATAATATTTTTAATGTGGAAAAAAATATAACCTTTTTTACAAAACAAAACAACACAAAACAAAACAAACAAATAAATAAATGCACAAAATAAAATACAAAAGGAAAAATGCAGTTTTCTTTTTTTTCAATGTGGAAAACCATTTAATAAAATAAAATAAATAAAATAAAATAAAATAAAATAAAATAAAATAAAAAAATAAATAAATAAAAAACAAATAAAATAAAAAAAAATAAAATAAATAAAATAAAATCCAGGAAGACAACACTGCTTTGTGTTCTCTTTTTCAAATGAAACCATAAAAATAAAACAATTATTAATAATCCTAATTTTATGTTTTTCTGTATTTTCGCTTTATCTTATTATTCTTTGTAAAGCTTTTTGGAAAAAGAAACTTTAAAGCCTGTAGAAATCCAGCTTGTAGAAACAAAACATACACTTTGTGGTTGACACTGCTGATAGCACTATCATCCGTTTCAAGCAAACTACACCACTGACAGTTGGACAGCACGTGTAAAACAGAGACGTAACTCACTTCCACAGCTCCCATCAGGTAACAGCATGTATCCGTTCAGGCAGTAGCATTTGTAGCTCCCGTATGTGTTCATGCACCTGTGTTTACAGGGCCGGGGCTTGAGGCCACACTCGTTCAAGTCTGCAGACAGAAGAACAGAGAGAGGGGGAGGTTACAACATCCTCGTGTGAGAGAGCCAGGAATTAGGCTTAAACCAGAGGTCAAATTTAAAAGGTCAATCCTTTTAAACCTGTGAGGCGGCGTCTGCTAGAAGAAGGTGAAGCCGCAGGCCACCGTGTCGGACAGGCCCACCTCTGAGCGCCTCACTCCACAGGACGCTGCACTTCAACACACCTGAGCTTTAGCTTCCAACACTATACGTCTAACACAAAAACGTAACTTCTTTTTCACAACTCTGCTCAACTCTGCAAAGGTCAACTACCCACTCATTACCAGACTTTAAATATTTTTAAATATTCTAAACTTTGAAGCTGATGAACTATTTCTAGACTTTGAACACTAACCTTACTGCCATATAGAGACAATTTGAACCATAACCACCTTAAAACTGTAACTTCAGGACAGCAGATTGAGTGCCAGAACAAAGAGGTAAATCAACAATAGAGCTATACATAATAGTAAAAACCATACATATTTTATATAATATATATATATATATATATATATATATATATATATATATATATATATATATATACACACACATACATACATACATACATATATATATATATATATATATATATATATATATATACATATACATACACACATATATTTATATACAGTATATATACAGTATGTATATATACAGTATGTATATATGTATTTATGTAAACATAAAAAACATCACATTATGAGACCAATTTTTTCATGATTTCTCAATTTATTCTCAAAGCTGAATTAGTGTTATTGTTACTAAAACTTAAACTAAAATTATTCAAAAAAAATAATATATATATATATATATATATATATATATATATATATATATTAGATGAAAAAATGTTAAATTGAAATAAAGTGAGTTTAAGCTAAATCTAAAAAGAGTTTGAACATTTGAAAGAAAGAAAAAATTAAAGAAATATTAGAAAATTAATAAAAATGGGAAAAAAATTACTGAAATAAAAAATAAAAGGTCATTTAAAATATTAATAAATACTATAATAGTGTGCTAATAATACTAAAATAACACTGAATTGTTGATATGAAAACTGTATTTATGTTTTCACTAATTGCATTTTTTTTTTTTAATTTTACACATTTTATAATTGAGGATAAATCATTAATTGATTAATATCCGGTGTTTTCTATTTTACATAAGGAAAAGTCAGTGTGAAAACTTTGTACATTTTCTGTAATTCTCCCAAAGAAATAATGATTTTAATTTTATCAATAGAAAAAAAAAAAAAGATTAGTTCAATATTGTAAATAGTGAAACAAACATTGTATTTTCAATTGGCTTATTATAGACTTTTTTTAATTAATTTATTAATTTTGATTACTTGATAAATTATTATTTTATCTAAATCCACAAGGTTAAGTGATTGTTTAATTGTTTATCCATTCCTCAAATGATTATCGAGTAACACAAAAGTATTTGTTTAGAGCTGGGGAAAAACACAAGAAAGAGGTTTTCTATCACCAAGGCAAAGCAATGCTTGATTTTCTTTTTGGGGGAGGAAAAAAAAATGATATAGTTCAATCCGTGCTCAACCATATATCCACATGGGCCATCAGCTGGGCTACATATCACTTACATCTCAATATCATAAGCTACACAGCCAGGTTTATAGGCCAGACACGTAGCATGATGCCTGCAGTCTCATTTGCACCGGACTGAAAATAGATCCTCCTGGCTGGTGTACATGAGTGTCTTTGGCATGGCCCAGTTCTGAGAGAATGGCGCCATCTTTAGCGGTCGGTTATGTGCGGAATGCGTTCTAGAGAAGCGCAAGCTGGCTATATTTGACAGGAGGCACAGATTTAAATAGATGAATAGCAGTATTACTGGTAATTGGCAGTGGTGGGAGGTCACTTGACTGGGATGATTAGCAGAGGTGTGCGAGGACATCTACAATCACTGGCATTCATCTCACCGAGAGTCCATCACTAGGACCAAATCAATCTCTTGGTTTCAAAGTTGAATCAAAATCGAGTCTAAATCTTTAACACATTTTCAAACTGTACAACATGTTTCTGCACATTGTAGCTCTGAGCTGTTGAAGTTAACAACATATAGGTACATCAACATTTCATATATCATCCAATAAAAAATAAAATGAAAAAAATGTGTTACATGTTGTCATTAAATGAGCTTGTATTCACATCCATTGCAGGGATAAGGGCAGGTAGAACATTCTGTCAAACGTCTGCTTTTATGTTTCATAGATGGAAGAAATGAGGGAGAATGTATAATGACAATTTTTGGGTGAGCTTAACTATGAGCTTTAAGAAAAAATGATGTGAAAACTAAATATTTAATCAGGCCTCACTCACTATACCAAGTGATATCAAATCATCTGTAAAATCGCAGAACCTCATCTATGTACACGTCTATATTGCGTAAAGTCTCAGTGGTTCAGGCTGTAACTCAACTCTCTGAGCACAGCAGCAAGTAACAAATACATTGCAGAAAGATGTTTCGAAAAACGAAGCAACTGTTTCTGTCAACGGAGGTGAAGAGGAAACTAACCCATCATCACAGAAGACTCATTGGCCCTTTGCTAACTAAAATAACGCTGAAAACTGCAGAAATGAAATGTCACATTCCCAGAATAGCCGTTCTTGACAGGAGGCAGCTCTGAGCTGCAACACATGGCAAACTAATGATAAGGATGATAATAATAAAAACGCCTAAATTGTCCAGTTTGGAACAGAGAAAATGGAGGGTAGGAGGTGTGAAGGTGTTGAAAACCACTAACTGAGTGCAGGTAGATTAAACAAGTTTACACCGTAGAGAAAGTGTGACCGTGAAAAAAAGTGTGAAGTGTGAAAAAATGAGAGAGAGAGAGAGAGAGAGAGAGAGAGAGAGAGAGAGAGAGAGAGAGAGAGAGAGAGAGAGAGAGAGAGAGAGAGAGAAGAGAGAGAGAGAGGAGAGAAGACAGACAGACAGAGACAGAGACAGAGACAGAGAGAGAGACAGAGAGAGAGAAGAGAGAGAGAGAGAGAGAGAGAGAGAGAGAGAGAGAGAAGAGAGAGGATGGATGGATGGATGGATGGATGGATGGATGGATGGATGGATGGATGGATGGATGGATGGATGGATGGATGGGATTGGACTGGATGGATGGATGGATGGATGGATGGATGGATGGATGGATGGATGGATGGATGGTGGATTGGACTGGATGGATGGATGGATGAATGGATGGGATTTGGACGGATAGATGGATGGGATTGGACTGGATGGATGGATGGATGGATGGATGGGATTGGACTGGATGGATGGATGGATGAATGGATGGGATTTGGACGGATAGATGGATGGGATTGGACTGGATGGATGGATGGATGGATGGATGGATGGATGGATTGGATTGGATTGGATTGGATTGGACTGGACTGGACTGGACTGGATGGATGGATGGGATTGGACTGGATGGATGGATGGATGGATGGATGGATGGATGGATTGGATTGGATTGGATTGGATTGGACTGGACTGGACTGGACTGGATGGATGGATGGGATTGGACGGATGGATGGATGGGATGGGATGGGATTGGCCTGGACTGGATGGATGGATGGATGGATGGATGATTTGATTGGGATAGATAGATAGATAGATAGATAGATAGATAGATAGATAGATAGATAGATAGATAGATAGATAGATAGATAGATAGATAGATAGATAGATAGATAATGACAGGATACTTGAAACTGACATCCCATACTGCTGCAGGTCTGATTGAAAAATCATGACTAGAATTACCTCAGAGGCAGACAACAACAACAACAACAACAACAAAAACAACAACAATAACATGACAGACGCTTTTTGACGTTTTGAATGACAGGATATTTGTTTGGGAACTGGAGATGGGCCTGAGATAGAGGAGACAGGCAGAAGGTCAAAGAGGAGGAGAGCAGCCGGACAGCCACTGAGTGCTCGCGGATTAAAGAAGTTCAGAGGAACTGACAGACAGACAGGAAGTGTGTGTAGGAGAAAGAAAGCAGGGTGAAACATAACAGCCTCTTATAGGCCTCGTGTGTGTGTGTGTGTGTGTGTGTGTGTGTGTGTGTGTGTGTGTGTGTGTGTGTGTGTGTGTGTGTGTGTGTGTGTGTGTGTGTGTGTGTGTGTGTGTGTGTGTGTGTGTGTGTGTGTGTGTGTGTGTGTGTGTGTGTGTCTGCCAAGGCATGCATGGCTTTCTCCATGTCATTCCGGCCATGCCTGCGGAGGCTTTGGGGATCTGCTGAAAGGAAAGTCCTGACTCTCGCACCATGCACGTGGGCCAGAGGGGTGGCATTCGGGATGCAGGCGTCACCCGGTGAGTGCTCTTACATGAAAATCACACACAGAGGATTAGCTCACCCTCTGACGGCACCGCAATCGGCTGGTGGTCCATGGGAACAAAAACAGGAGGGTGACTGTGCCATAATGGGGGGATAACATAGCCCTGCTCTTCTTTAGGAGTGAGGAAAACAGACAGATAACAGCACACACAGGATAACGTGGACAAAAACATTTACACAAATATTCCTGTAGAGGAGAATAATAACATTATTCAGTAAATAAAGAGTATTAGTAGATCAATTAAGAAAGCACTGCATGGACACGCTTTTAGCATCAGCATATTCTGAGCTAGACAATGTAGGACTGAGTTTGATTGTGAAAAGTATTCATTCATATTTTCCCCAACCATATTGCCTTGGTAACATCAAAAGAGAGTCATTACTACGGAGGCCCTAAAGGGACATTTTCAAAAACTCACGAGAAACTTTTTACATGTGCACGGTGCTCAAACGTTACAATTTTAGGGTTATGTATTTCATTTGTGTGTCCACTGCCATTTTGCTATGAAGAAAAGGAGAGTATGGATGCGCATGAATTAAGAAAGATCTATCTGCTCAAATTTGCTTTCTTTAGGCAGATATCTCTAATTTCATGCTGTATGTCCGCTTTTTTACCCATCCTCCGTGACACCGAGAAACAGCGCCGAAAATGGGGTTGTTCTTAAAGGTACTATTATGGAATTTTGAAAATACTTTCATGTAATGTTAACATAGATCTAATGAACGAAAACATCCTGTAAAGTTTTAAATATGAAAGTCTCTCAAAGTAAGAGTCGACTCTGAGTCGCTGATCGATCGCGATAGACAAACGATGCTTTTTTCTGTCTAATTCTCAACTGACAAGTTATTTGAATATGACACGCCCACTCATTGCGGCCGTAGACACAGTGAAAACATCATGTCGACGAACTCTGTCTAAGTGCGAATCAAAAGCAAACTTTTTTCACTGTCCAGGACGAGCATGTAAAGAACAGTGGCTAGAGTTTATATTTACAACTACACCACACAATATAGCCAGCTTTGAGCCTGTTCTGTCATTTTTAATGCGATTCCTTTACAAACATAAGGCTTCAGTGTGGATTCGCGAGCCGGCTGAACTGAAGGAGGTTCAGTACCATTTATTTGGGATCACTTCCTCCTCCGAATCACAACCTGTAAGTATTAATAATTGTTGCTTTTAAGGTTTGTGCATGCTCAAAACAAGTCTGGTGTGTGTTGTTTAAGTTACGCTCACGCATCTAGTTCAATTTCACATCTGTAATATGTGAATGTTTGTCGTTGTTATTGAGTTGTATAAGAATAGAGCGTCTGTAGTACTGCAGTGCTTATCAATAGTTATGCTTGGGCTAACGCAACACTACTGGGTCATCTGAAATCCGCCGATTAGCATCACGCAAACGGGGGTTTGGACAAATGATCGGTGAGCAAATCAGTAAAATAAATGCATATTAAAGACAACAAAAGTGTTTTTTGTCATTGCATGCATGTAAACTGTTGTTGGGATCCAGAAAATATTAGGAACATTTTAAATGCCATTATGGGTGCCCTTTAATACGGCTGTGTGTATTGTCCTATTTACCAAGAAAAAGTTTCTGTGAGCATGCAAAAGTTATATATATATACATTAAAGGGACATTTCTGAGGTGGAAAGATCATTATACTTTAAAAAATATGAATAAATATAAAAATATTATCTTTTCTTCATATTATTTTTTTAAACTTCAATCAAAGTGTTCCACCTTTGAATGACTTTGCTTTTTGCTCATCCAACCCAATACACATAAAGAGCACTTTTCACAATCCATTCATTAATGATAAAACTGAAAGTATTCTTGTCAATACAGAAATAGAACAAATGGTCTCCAAAGCTGTTGCTTGTTAACCAACTATTTAGATTCTTTGAAAAAAATTACAGTGAGATCCGTTACAGAGAGAGAGAGAGAGAAAGAGAAGAGAGAGTAGAAGAACGAAGGGATAGAGAAGAGGAGAGAGAGGAGAGAGAAGAGTAGCAGAGAGAGAGAGCCATCTGAGTTTTCGCTAGTGATGATTGCGCGTCCAGTTTTTCGAATGGGTGGAGTCAGGGCAAGCTTGGAGAGAGAAGTAGGACCTTATAGTTGTGATTTTCAAAATCTGCCCCAATTTTGAAATCACATACCCACTTTAAAGAACACCAGTAACTTTTCTCTCGGTGCCCTACTGTTGAAACGAAATTGTCATTGCCGCTGTCGTAAAAATTTAGCCTACCGATGACCACGCTCGCTGTTTATTCCGCACGCTTTAGAATGAACGATGTCCACAGACAAGGGTAGAGTATGTTACATGATTTCATGAAAGGATGATGTATTGCGACATCAGAAAAAGAAAAACACAAATATGACTATTGTAGCGCTTGACGTACAAGCAACAATTTTGTAGTTCTTTTTGTGCACGGTTCCACCCGCAACCGAATTACATAGTCCAGTAAAAGCGATAAGACCGTCAGGCATGGTAGACGAGTCATTTAACTTATTTTAAGTCGATGTACCATCACAAGGGTCTTGGAAATATATTATGACGGTTGAAAAACTACATAGTGTTCCTTTAAGTGATGAATAAAAAGACAAAACCTAAAAATAGTGGAGAGTGACTGAAGGGTTTGGTATTTAAAGTGTTTCTAATCCAATGTAACCCTTCAGCTTTCAAAAATACCAAGTACAGTACCAAAAACTGTCTGTGATTGACATTGGAAAAAAGATGAGAGCAGGGAATGCCAGTGTTACAGAACAATGTCGGCGCTTTACAGCTTAATTATATGATGACATGTAAAGAATCCCATATAATCCCCTCAGCTGTGCTTGCTTGGCTTTCCAACTCCTAAATATCACACGGAAATGAACAGTGTTTTTCAAAAAACAAAACACATTAACCGTTATTATGCCCCTGGCTTGCTGAAAATCAAACATTTATGATGTAGACTTTGCAATTTTTAAAATCCGTGGGTCCATATGTGAGTTTTATGATTTTTAAACATTAAGACACCAAAGAAAACATTTGTATTTTATGTTTGCCCTGAAGACTATGTATGATGTTAGCCAAAAACAGTTTAGATGACTATTTTTCATCTTTTAGCTGCTTTTTTCCTACTGAACCTTTAAGAGATGAATATTTATTTTCTATACTCTCTCTCAGCCTGAACAACTGAAAAAAGTCTCCAAACTGTCCAACATTCAGTTCAATCAGACTAAAAGGTGTACATTTTATATGAGCCAACCCATTTTTACCATTTTGCCAAATAACTTAGAGTTTAGCATGAGACTGGAACATCTCTTTTAGTTATATATGTCAAGTGCACAAGACAATTTATGCACAATGTTAAAAACAATTGCTTTAATAGCCATTTAATAAACTAAGCATTTGACATGGGCTACGGAGAAGTGCACCCTGGATAACGCATTGTTAGACCAAAAAAAGCAGATCTATCTTCATATCTGTAAGCAATTTACAATATTTGATGTCCCATAATGGATTCCTGACAGATTCCAGGAACAGCAGGTAAGCAGCTTCTCATTAACAGAGACCTCCTCTGAAAATTAGCATCTTATTAAATTGATTTGATCCATGGAGAGCCGAATGCAGCTCAGTGTCACTTGACTCCTAAATGGATTAGCGCTTTAATGAGTTTATTTGTTCTGGGCAAAGATGCCCATCTGCCTCAGATCATCTCCATGACAGTGATGTTACAGTGAAGAGCAACTGCTGCCATTGCTGGCAAAATGGAGTATCAGAGGAGGCGAATGCTATTGTGCTTTAAAAGGATAGATAAACGGATGCCCCGAACGCATGCCGTTGTTTGAGCCAACATTTCTGGGAAAGGTTCATACTTTTATATTTATGATCAAAATATATTATATCCTTTAATAGCACTGCAGAGCCCAGTTCTCAATCACATACTTGTCTTTGCATGTTAAACTAGGATAGGGGAAAGTATTTTAAGATCGAAAAATGGCACGCATCACCTTTAAATCTCAATGTGGCTATTAAACTTTGGGGGAGTTATCCCACCTCATTGTAATGGATTTAGCACTAAGCTCTTTATCATTGTTTCTGTTCAGCTTTGCATATGGTTTTCTCTGCACTAATCACTTGTGGTCGATCCGTTTAACATTGAGGCCCTGGTTTATAAAAAGGTTGCATGTATAAAAAAAAATGTTGCATATTGATGGCTGAGTTGATATATATATATGCAGGGCCTAAAATTAACACTCACCAAGCACCAAGTAAAAATCAGCATTGGATTGAGCTCTCTTTACATCTTCTTGCACTTGCACAAATATTCAAACAAAATGATGTCAAAATGCCCGTCTTGGTGAGTATCCTTGTCATTTATATTTTAACTAAGCGTAATCAGCTGAGAAATAAAACGCATTTGTATCAGTGTATTGGATCTTTGCATTAGCTCTTAAAGTGACAGCAGCCTAATATAATAATAATATTTGTGTTTATAAATCAACACAATTTTTGTGTTAATCAAACAACAAAAGACAGAAAACAATGGCTCTGCTCTTGACTGAATAACTTTTGTAACGTTATGTTTCATGGCTGGTAAAAAAAAGTCACTGGCCATTGGCAGGTGTGGCAAAAAGTTAGTTTTAGGCCCAATTGTATAATATTATATAGAAATTTTTAATACAAAAAAGAACTAATATGTAAAACACATCTTGATTACGTTAGTAGTAGTATAGAGCTATTAATAATCAACATCTGCATTGCAAAGTATCGATTACTATTTCACTAAGGATTCCAAATAAATCATGAATAATTATTACAGTACCTTATGAAATACAAGTGATTGGGCTTGTGTGGTATAATTTAATTTGCATGCTGATTGTTTTGTTACAAATAACTTCAATAAACAAAAACAATTCGGGGCTTGAAAACACTTCAGTCAATCACACTGAAAATAAAAGGCTTGATTATTACCACCGATCATTTTAATATGCCACCCAGGTGTCCGCGCTAACCACCAGCACCCGTCAAAGTTTGAAACACGCAAGACAAATAAGCCCTCGGCATGACAATCATCTATCATTACCAATAAAACCCTTCAGATAATTTTAATCGCTCTTAAAGCCAAGTAAAGCTGTTAGAGATGACATCTGTGATGATACATTTTTTCAAATTTAATAATTTCCACCCATGCAGTGCAGCAATGCTAAAATACTTTCATCAACTTGACATGAAACCATTACGCAAGGGAAAACCGAAAAGATTCTGTTCCACATTCCAGAGGGGATTGTTTTCTCTTTCCTTCCCGTCTTTTAATTACACCTTCTCCCTTTGCCTTCCGAGGGCACAGAATCCCGAGTTTAAATCTCCCAGCCTTCTCCGCTCAAATGGAAATGTGCTGTTTTAAATCAGGGGTTATCTCCGACGCCAGTGTTCTTCTGATGAGACAACTACAGACAGAATTTAGTCCCTTGGCTCCGTTTTATTTTCGGTACAGCGTTCTTAGTTCAGTAATTGAGATATTATCAGCTTAAGGGAAACCTCACATCCTGAATCACTATATCACTCAATACAACAGATACATTGTTTTCTGTAGGCCTACAGCGTGACGTCTACACATCCAGAGGCCTTTAAATTAATGCGGTGGCAAATTGGTGCTTTAGAATAGAAGGAGAGATTGATTTAAACGGACTGTATGCATGCACACTTCAGCACTTACCTTGGTTGCATGTTTTTCCTGTATAACCTGGATGGCACTTGCATTTGTTGGGTCCCACGCATTCTCCGTGTTTGCATCCGTGCTGACATACGGCTGTAGGCAAAAAGATCATCAGAGTCTATGTAGTAGATATGGAAACATGTAAGAAAAAAACAGCTTTGTGCTAAGAAAAAAACAACCGTTCTTCTCACTGTGGGAAATAAGTGTCCATACAATTAGACCTTGAGGATATTGTGGTGAGAGATCCACAAAAACATTATTTTGGAACGCTGGACCCCTACATCAATAATTCATTGTTTGCCTTGGTCGTTTTAATGAACCGAGTGTACGGTCCACCTCACTTCTGCTTTATGACTCATTACATCTCACATTGCGATTGGGAAGAAGCCCGGAGCTGTGCAACATCAGAAACATTTTAGATCCGAGACTGAGGGGAAAAAGTGGTTACACTTTATTTTAAGGTGACATGCATTGTATTACTCAAATAAGTAGTACTGAGTAATATTAATTAACTACATGTACTTACTATAGAGTTAGGGTTTGGTTTAGGGTTAGATACTTGTAATTATGCATCATTTAATGTTATTACAATAGTAAGTACATGTAGTGTAACTACGTAACCTTAAAATCAAGAGTTACCGAAACCATCCTCAGTGGTAAATACTGCCTCTGACATCTTCAAAATAGAGACAAAACATGCAAATTTCAAAAAACAAAAGCTACATCCCATCCCATACTGCTATTCTGTGTTTGCAGCCCCGCTGCTAAATAACAGCACAGGAAACTGATCGCTCTTTTATAGCATACCAGATTAGGTTCAGAGCAACGCAAATCACATTATGTTTGAAGTAGTATGACAAAGATGCCCAAATGGCATTTCTTTAGTGAATTAATGTAAATATGCTTCCAAGTACATTTTTTATAGTTATATAAATATGCCACAAGAAGTTTATTTTGTTCTTGTGTTTGTGGAAAAATAATGAAGAATAAAACGTATATTTTAAAAAAAGTTACCCAATTTACCCTAGTTATATGATCACTTGCATGTGCAGGGCTAAGCCAAAATATTTAATGGTCTTTTAATGGTCTCAACAATGTTAATCACAAATCACTGGTCAGAAAATTAGCAGGAATTGCACAAATGCTCTAGATAAAGTAACTCAGCACAGAATAATCTTTCTTGCAGACAGCGTTTTACAGGAAGAAGAGTCAGTGTTGTTCCACTCAATGTTAAAGGCTTCAAACAGTTCATGAGTAGTTGAAAAATTTCTCCCAGTTTGTTTGAGTTTAATGCGAGACTCTGACCGATGCCAAACATGAGCCTGATACACTTGTTCTCAAACAACATCTGATCATTCGTCTTTAGAAAACAACTTTTCGTTTGTGGAAGTCAAGACATTCTGCATTATTCTCCTGTACTCTAAAGCATTAAATGACTTTTCACAGTGAAGAAACTCCCCAATACCAGCAGATAAAAAGCTCCTCACACAATGACACAGTCTCTTCCTCACGCTTCACTGTGCTAGAAATGAATTTATTATTATATTCTCAGCAGATTTTTGAAGACTACGCTTTGGAGCATCACTTTTGCAATTCGTGTTTCATTCACTTCATTCCGTCTTTGATGTTTTTCTGAAACAGCAATGGCTTTTTAAGTAGTGCATTTGCTGACATTTTGCCACTTTTCTGACCAATAAGTTGTCATTAAGACAATTAAAAGCTTATAGTTTTTAGTCATTTTTGGCTTGGCCTTTTTTTTTTTTTTTTTTTGTATTTTCCATTTTCATTTTACTCAACGTTTTAGTCATTTTGTTGTATTTTTGTCAATTTTATTATTTTTTTCTTAAATGTTTTATATAATTTCAGCTAACATTTATTTTACATAGGTTTAGTTTCAATTTACGAACCCTGGCTGTAACATTAAGCTGGACTGGTCTAGGCCAGGCTTACAGCAGAGCACTCAGTGGTGGTTTATACCAGAGTCAGTCGGCTGAGACTAATTTCCATTGAAAGCTTCGTTGAGTCTCCAATTATAGAGGCCTATCAGAGCTGTTAATTTTCCTCACTGGTGCCATTCTCAGAGTGAAAGAGGAGCTAAGAATACACCACAAATGCACACACAAAATACTACAAGAGACATGAATGAGAAAAGATGCTATAAAACCCCTTGACCCCAGATGGTGAAAGCAAGACTAGTGTGTGTACTAGTGATAAAAGACACACAGATATCTACTTTCAGACTGTTCAAACTGCATGAAAGCGGAAAAGCATTAGCCCACTCTGGCAAAATGGTGAGATAAGAATCAGCCCGTCTCATTCCACTTTATTAGATTGAGTAAGCTAATCAAAGGTAGCCTACACGTTGACCTTGCTTTTAACCTGTGATATTCAATATAGAGGTTAGACAGTAAGATCAAACCCTACGGTTAAAACACAAAAGGACAAACATGGGCCCTAATTTGGTGATAAACCCCAAGCTGGCAGGAGACAAACAAGGAAACCGTTAGAGTTCTCTGACATTGAGAGTTTATCTGGGCGGCTGCCTTATCTCGCTAGCCAGACAGTTATCAAATGTGATGAAATCATGGATTAATCCCGGTGGGACGCTGTGTGATCACAGGCAGTGGTTATATTTTTAAGTGCTGACGAATGAAGAGCTTAAGGACAGGGCTTTAAAGGGAAACCTATCTGCCGCGGTCCGGTTCAGAGAAATGCCGACACTTGGAACGCAAACCACAGGCGAAACGGGCCAAGGGAAGTAGTACCCGTTATTGACAAACCACATCAAACGGTCCCGCTGGCTTCAAAACGCCTAGCTCCTCTCCTCTCTCACCACATGCGCTCCTCTACCCCTGGAGACTTTCATTCTCGGCATTGCATACCTATCAATCCATGCGCTCTGATGACGCATGACCGGATGGCAGCCTCTAAGCAATATGTCAGGAAGTGTTATTGGTGAATTTTATGAAAATAAGATTCATAATAAGGCTCACTAAGTATTTAAAAAGCGAATAATGATTTTTCCAAGCTGTAAAAATCAATAAACTTTGCAAAAGCACATCCGCACCATGTCCTAGTGGTTTTTGCCAGACCTGTAATGCACATCCATTCGATTTTTGTTGCTCATGGACATAATGTAGAATTTTTAAAATTACATAAAATTGTATTTAAAAATTATATTAAACGTTAGCTTTAATATTTATAATCTTTTTACTTTAATATTTATATCTAAGTTAACTACACTACAATATAACATCTAAAAATAAATACATATATAACATATTATATATGAATATATGTGACCCTGGATCACAAAACCAGTCACATGTTGCACGGGTATATTTGTGGGAATAGCCAACAATACATTGTATGGGTCAAAATTATCAATTTTTCTTTTATCCCAAAAATCATTAGAATATTAGTAAAGATCATGTTCCATGAAGATATTTTTTTAATTTACTACCTTAAATGTATAAACGGTTATTTTTGTGAGTGAATGCTAGCCTGACTACGTCAGACTTCCTACTTCCGCTAATTTCATTTCACTCCTGTAGTCAGTCTGAGATAGCAGCCTATCTTTTGTTTTCCACCGGCCTGAAAACAGCGGGCCAATCAGCAACAGAAGGCGGGCTGAGAGCCGTGACGTACTCGCCAAGCGCCGAGTTTAAGATTAGGTCAGAGAAATCGAAAAACGACCGCGGATAGGGAGACACGGATGCAATTCGCTCTGTTGTGGAGAATATTCCAAGCATTAGCAAACTGAAGCCGAACAAGAAGAGTGTGTATTAAACATTTTGAATGGAGGTGATGTTGTGGCCCTACTCCTTTGGAAAAGTTTATTGCGATCGTCAGCGAGAAACTGGGGAGCCTTTTGACAGGTCAGTGTCTCCTTCTTTTCCAGGTCTTAAATACCGTAAAACTTCAATAATAGCCGGGCTTTTATTTGCCCAAATCGTCGAACTGCACCGGCTTGTATTTGAGACAGGCGTCTAAAGTTATATGAGACAGGCCTTTATAATTTAGTGTTGAGATGTTGTTCTTTGAGATGTTGTTCCTAGAGTCTCTAATCTCTAAAAATCTCCAAATGCTCCACGTGAAACTGCGGTGTTCCGACCTTTTACTAGTCGATTGATTTTGATTAATATTTGCGAGGGAGAGAGAGCAAGACAGCGCTCGTGTTGTTTGTTTGAAGACGTGATAGTGCGCGCGCGGCCGGGGTCGCTCGCTCGCTCGCTCTCTCTTTTCTCTCTCTCTCTCTCTCTCTCTTCTCTCTCTCTCTCTCTGCTTGTTAGCGCCCTGTCAAGTGCAGCAGTCATTCTATTACATCAATCACCGATCAAAAAGGTCGTTTACAGCCATGTTCACTTCGGTATTTCGCTCGCATCAAGTGTTTACAGTGGAAGTTTGATCATAGATTTGAGTTCGATGCATGATGTCTGTGGTTCGATACGGCTGTGTCGCCGCATAAACATACGTCATAAACAAACTTATCTGATTGGCTTACGGGTAACCAATGATTTAAACTTCAGAAATCGCCCCCTAGCGGGAGAGAAAACACTTCTCTATTATGCTATGCCAGACTCTGTCTACGAAGCAAAGTGAAGTTAGCAGAGTCTGGTATTACCAGGCTAAGTGAATGCAGCACAATCGCGAACATAAATGGACAACTTTAAAGGCAATTTTCTCAATGTTTGGATTTTTTTTGCACCCTCAGATTCCAGATTTTCAATAGGTGTATCTCGACCAAATATTGTCCAATCCTAACAAACCATACATTAATGGAAAGCTTATTTATTCAGCTTTCATTTGATGTATAAATCTCAATTTCAAAAAAATTACCCATGTGACTGGTTTTGTCATCCAGGGTCACATATACACACACACATATACTGTATATATATGTATACACACACAGTCGTAATTGAAATTATTCAACCCTCATTGCAAATCAGGTTGATTGGCGAAATTTACCGACTTTCGGCTGTTTGCCATTAACAAATGAAACTAAATTGAAATAGCTCAACACAACATGTTTTAAGTGGTTTCCCCAAATTCAACTGAAAAAGCAAGGTTTAAACTCTTTTTGTTTCTTATCGAAAGTAACAAAACGCGGAGCTTATTGCGATTATTGGTGGTTAATGGGGGTTGTCAATGGTGGTGGTTAATGGTTAGGCTACAACGCTGTATCTCCCTGAAAGCACACAAACATCTTAGAGACGTCTATATGATGTCTGCATTTACATCTAAAAGATGTATTTTTTTTAGAGTGTGCTCATCTGCAAACCGTGTCTGAGACGTCTGTCAGAAGATGACTTTAAGATGTATATGGTTTAAAATGTATGTAAAACTGCTCTTACGATGTTTATCAGAGGTATTTACAATGCAGATGTTTTCCAGATCTCTAGCAGACATCCTACAGACGTACCTGTGCTATCTGAAAAATGATATTAAATGTCAACTTTTTAATATTTAGAATATTTTCTACTTTTATATTTATATTTCCGTTTTAATTATACACACTAAAAAAAATGATTTCACTACAATTTTACATCATAAATGTCTCTACGAGTTACTAATTAAGTAGTTAAAATGTTTGTTGTTGTTGTTTTTGCTTTAGACGTGTTATCCATAGGAAGCCAATAAAACAGATGCATGATATTTAGCTGTGCTGGCACTGCTCATACGGGAGATTCCAGTTTAAATCTGGTTTCCTGATTCAATCCTCCATCATTCCTGTCCTCTCTATATAGTGCTCTGTTAAAAGACCAAAAACGCCATTGAAGTGAGATCCTTTGAGGCTGACGTGGGGGAACAAACAAATATGAATATAAACAGTGATATCCAAATATCCTGGAGGGTCCAGATATTCAAATGGAAGCTGGAGCAGGTGTGAAGTGTTCACAGGATATCAGGATATTCTCAAAGGAGGAGTGCGCGTGGGGGACTATAAATAAACGGGAACTCGGTATTCAGCGGATGCGTGCTCTGAATGACGCTCAGGCAAGATGATTGCAAGGGAAATATGATGTGGTGCTAACCTTGGGGTTGGCACCTCATCCCGATTACTCTGCGGGTTAAGACGTAGATGGCTGCAAAACAAACGGCCAGACAAAAAAAATAAAAAAGAAAGAAGCTTTGTTTAAATGTGAGATGAAAACATTACATGGGAGCCATGCTGATGATGGACAAGCATAAACGCAACACATACAATACACACACTGATTAAAGTCTCTCACATTTCATGTGGTGATAAGAACTTTTTTCAGGGAAAGAAGAATTAAATAGATCACAAGTGACATTTATGTTTCAAAATGTTTCTTTTTGATGCTGAAAATTCTAAATAACATTTGAAAAGATATTAAATTACTGTGAATGGACACATTGTTACGAAGTGCAAAACACTATATCTGTTCAACAAAGCTTAAACTGTTTTCAAAGAATAAAAAAAGAAGATATTTGTCTTCAAATTTTGATTCATCCGTCCACAAAACCTCCTCTAGTTCCTATGTTCTCTTGCCCAGGCAGGGCAGCCACAATAACAAAGGTTTCTTTGCAGTTCCTCAGTCACACCGCTTCACACAGGCTCCCCTGTGAACTACTGATGCTCAAACATTTAAGTAACATTTTGCTGAGCTGGTATTTTAGGAGTAGCTTAGGAACAGGATAGTTGGTGTTGCAGATGTTCAACTATTAAATCCCCCTTGTCCTGCCTGACCTCACTGGTCCTCATGAGGGACAATTACTTCACATTAAATGATGTTTCAAACTACAGGAGTGACGACTCTCACAGCTAACATTACCCTTCAAATGGTGCTATACACCATTTTACTGAATGATTATCATATTTATTTAGTTAAATTAAGTACAAGTGTTATTATACTGGCTTCGGATTCACCCGACCTAGCCTCTGATTTGATGCTCAAGAAACATTTCTTATTACCAATGTTGAAAACTGCTTAAAGCAGCACTATGCAGGATTTCTGTTTTTGTCAAACAGTGACCCCTACAGTCGCTGTGGGACACTTGTACTGTCGTAAATATCACGCACGCAGAGATGTCTCTGCACTCACGGCCTGATCCCCTACCCCTGTACACCAGTACCGGTTCAGTAGGATGAAAGCTGTAAGGAGTGGAAATAAGGTGTGGCCCCTTTAAGAGCTGTGCGCGCCCTGTTGAACTGTCGGCAGTCTGTATTGTATGTGCGCCTCGAACACCACATGTATACGGCACCGGGTTATTTCTGTTTGATACTCATTTTAGCAGATCTTTCTTGCCGTAAAGCAATTCGTTACATCGCGAGACCTGATATCACGCGACACTTCCTGGTGCTGCGGCCGGCGGGCCGCCAGCTCAAAGTTGCAAATGCGTTTTTTCCGCTCACAGCCAACAGGGGGGGCGAGACGACCACCATTCAACACAAAATCAGTAATATAAACATTACAATGACTCCAAAGCTGTTCGGTTAAGGTAAAAAAGTTACTTAGTTCACCTTGCCTTGGCGGCAAGATGGCGGCGCACATAGATGCTGCGGCTCGGTGCTCTCTCAGTTGGTGCTATAGTTTGTGTCGTTTCTTAGTGTTTATATATGTCCTGAGTGTTTTATGTCAGGCTAACAGCTACGGTCGGAACGATCTCATTAAGATAGGAGCAGAGTCGGCTCCAGAGCAGATCGACTGGAGGGGCATTGGGTCATCAGCGGGGGGGCACTGCCGTCTGAGAAATATTTTGATGCAAAAAAACAAAACACTTTTATTATTATTATTATTAATAATAATAATTATTATTATTTGCGAATTTCCCCACCACTTTTTGCCAGGATCGATATTGTCACCACCACTTTTAAACATCTCGCGGTACGGATGTACCAATACAAATAAATAAAACATATCCAGTTAACTAGCAGAGCATTCATTTGTTATCTATAAGAGACGATCTAGCACGCTGAAATGTATTGTTTTTGAAATCAAGTGATCAAAATGCTCGTTGACTGCGATCAGTGGTGCTGATAAAGTTTTCTCTTGTGGCTTGCGCTGCCACGCACAGTCTTCACACGGATGCGCGTTTTAATCCGTTGCGGAGAAATCTCTATTCGTTCCGGTGAAATCACAAAGTAAAATGCACACAAACGTGTCCCTGATTGATATACAACCACTGATAAACATAATCGGTTTTAATGAGGAAAAAAACGATACGAGTGTGGATTAGAACCCAGAACCTCGGACATGCTTGGCAAAAGTTCTGCCCCTGGACCATTAAAACACATACAAAAAAGTCGGACTGGATATATCTATTTCTTCACGTGAAAATTCTTGGCACCAACACATATTAGATCTCATTAAACGACCAATTAAACACAATGTACTATTTAAATAGATTGCTGGACATCGGTATTGTAGGCTATAGCCTACATCTGATTTATGATTTAGCATTGTATTAGCAACTGTGCTGGGAGGGGCATCAATGACCGCTAGGGGGGGCACGGCCCTCGAATGCCCCACCATAGCGCCGACCCTGGATAGGAGTCTGTTATGAACAGAATATTACAGCCAAGTATATCCACACATACAATATACCGGAGGAGATAGCACGGCACCCCGGCTCCTCGTGGATTATCATCCCCGCTGGCGAAGGCGGCGTAGAGAGAGGAGGCAGAAGCGGGGCTGCAGGGCTGGCCCACTCGCCAGGCTACGGAGGCAGCCACTAAAACCTCCGCTTCCCAGCCTGTTTCTCACTAATGCGCGATCACTCGTCAACAAAATGGATGAGCTGAGGCTAGAGATTGCAACCAACAACACCGTAAAAGATTGCTGTATTCTGCTTTTTACGGAGACCTGGCTTCACCCACTCATCCCGGACTCGGCGACAGAGCTAACAGGCTATACCAGCCAGCGACAGGACAGGACAGGACAGGACACAGAGCTCCGGTAAGAGCAGAGGAGGGGGGCTGTGTGTGTACGTGAATAACAACTGGTGTACTAACACAGTAACGGTAGACAGTCACTGCTCCCCGAACTTGGAGTATGTGTCTGTGAAATGCAGACCCACTTATCTCCCGAGAGAGTTTTCTGTTGTCATGATAACAGCTTTTTACATACCACCGGATGCTAATGCTAAAATGGCTAGCAGTCATCTGCATAGTAGCATTACCAGCCAACAGAGTAAATATCCCGACGCTGTACACATTATAGCGGGGGATTTCAATCACGCAGACTTGAAATTAGTACTCCCTCATTTCTATCAACATGTTAAATGCACAACTAGAGGAAATAAAACTCTGGATAAGGTTTACTCTAACATCAAACATGGTTATAGGGCTAAACCACTACCCCACCTGGGCCAGTCTGACCATTTGTCTTTGCTGTTAATTCCTGCATATGCCCCCCTCAGGAAAAGTACACCCAACATCACAAAAACTATAACAATCTGGCCTGATGGAGCCATGCACCGGCTGCAGGACTGTTTTGATAGGACCAACTGGGATGTGTTTTCACATCAAGACCTGGAGATGTTTACGGACAGTGTACTGTGTTACATACGTCATTGCATTGGCACTGTTACCGTGGAAAAACAGATCCGAGTTTATCCCAACCAGAAGCCGTGGATGACTAGGGAGGTACATCGGCTGCTGAGGGAGAGGAACATCGCCTTCAGGTCTGGTGACCAGACCCTTTACACTGCGGCCCGGGCTGACCTGAAAAGAGGCATCAAAAGGGCCAAGTTGAATTATCGGCGGAGGATTGAGGCATATCTGGGAAGTAATGACAGCAGGCGGGTGTGGCAGGGAGTCCAACAGCTCACCAATTACAGGTCCACCGTAGGAGCAGCTGAGGGTGAGGCCTCACTGGCAGAGGAACTGAACACTTTTTTTGCCCGCTTTGAGGTGGAACCAAGTATGGAATCGACACCACCACACCCCACGGTTCATAGCAACGTCACCTTCACTGAGCACGAGGTGAGGCGTACACTACAGGCCGTGGACCCGAAGAAGGCTGCTGGGCCAGATGGCATCTCTGGGCGTGTTCTAAAAGAATGTGCGGATCAGCTGGCTGGAATCTTTACGAGGATTTTCAACCAGTCCCTGGCTGAATCAACAGTTCCATCATGTCTGAAGTCCTCCACCATCGTCCCCCTGCTTAAGAAACCTTATATTTCCAGCCTCAATGACTACCGGCCAGTCGCACTCACCCCAGTGGTGATGAAATGCTTTGAAAAGCTGGTCCGGGGTCACATTACATCATGCCTGCCAAAAAGCCTGGACCCACACCAGTTTGCATACAGAGCTAATAGATCCACAGAGGACGCCGTAGCTACAGCCCTGCATGCTGCATTGTCCCATCTAGAGCAGCAGGGGACCTACGTACGGATGCTCTTTGTGGACTATAGCTCTGCGTTTAACACCATTCTTCCTCAGAAACTGATGATCAAACTGATGGACCTAGGCATTCCATACCCCACCTGTATGTGGATTAAAAGCTTTCTCACTTGTCGCACACAGAGGGTGAGAGTGGGCCATCATACATCTGCGGCTCTTAGCCTCAGCACCGGCTCCCCACAGGGCTGTGTATTGAGCCCCCTGCTGTACACTCTCTACACGCACGACTGCACCTCCACCCACCACAATAACACCATAGTGAAGTTTGCGGACGACACTACAGTTGTGGGGCTCATCACTGGAGCAGACGAGTCAGCTTACAGAAAGGAGGTTAAACATCTGACGGTGTGGTGTAGGGAGAACAACCTTCTCCTCAATACTGTAAAGACCAAGGAGCTGGTGATTGATTACAGGAGGGAAAAGTCTGACATCGCACCACTCATCATCGGCGGGGATCGGGTGGAGCAGGTGTCGGACTTCTGTTTTCTGGGTGTGTACATTGAGGAGGGTCTGACATGGAGCGTAAACAGTGTGAAGGTGCAAAAAAAGGCCCAACAACGTTTGCACTTCCTCAGGGTCCTCAGGAGAAACAACATCACTCAGAGACTGCTGTTATCCTTTTACAGGTGCTCCATAGAATCAATCTTAACATACTGCATATGTGTGTGGTTTAGTAGCTGCACAGTAGCCCAGAAAAAGGCTCTCCAACGGGTCATCAACATGGCCCAGAAGATAGTCGGTTGTCCTCTCCTTTCAATGGTTGACCTTCACAGTGCTCGCTGTGCCAAAAAAGCTCAGAGCATTATTAGAGACACTTTCCATCCCGGTCATTCCTTGTTTGAACTGTTGCCATGAGGCAGACGATACAGGACAATCAAATCAAGAACAAACAGACTTAAAAACAGTTGTTATCCGACAGCAATAACCACTCTTAATGCCATAAAAAAACATTCTTAAAGCAATACTTTATAGTTAGATTGTGGAATAACTAGAATGAAAATGAATGAATGGTGGTGTGTGTGTGTATCTCCAATGAAATGGGGAGGTTTTTATTATTTATTTTTTATTGATATTGATTTATTGATGCACTAACTGTTTGGCACTTTTTAAATTTCGTTGTACAGGTTACAATGACAATAAAGAATTACTTACTTACTTACTTACTTACTTTAATTTATTGCCTGATATTTTTGTGATAATTTTTTTTGTGATGGAAGTTCAGCATTTATTTGAAATAAAAATCTTCTTTTTGAAGAATACTCTTCTTTTCATCAATTTAATACATTCTTGCTGAATAAAAGTATTAATTTATTCAAATAAATCGTACTGACCCCAAGTGTTTGAACCTTAATGAAGATATTTGAATGTTGACTGCCTGTCCTTGAGCACTTGCAGTGTACGTGCTTTACTGTAACTATGATTTTTGCTCTTTATATAACCTGAGGGATGAGCCGAAATGATCTTCGTTGGTAATCCACACTATGCTATGAAAGCTGTTGATAGAGCTTAACTTGTATTGAACCCGGAACGTTCCTGTAAAATCCAGCTTTTAGAGAGAGAACGAGAGAGAGAGAGACTACAGTCCGAGATGTCCTGACGATATTTCACTCTCGCACTGAGCCGTTCTTCATCAAACTTCATCAAAATTCATCCTCAGCTGGAGATCTTGTTAACTCTAGATGATTGGGTTGTTATGATTGGGGAATCTAATTTCGTCTGTGTGAGGTATAATCTTAATCACGAATTCAGCCCACGAAACCGAGGGCTGCCCCCTAAACCAGCTGTTTTGAGAAAGCCAAATATTGCATCTTCATGTTCGTGTTATTGAGGTGTGAATGGAGCCAGATATGACTGCGTCGCCCAACGAAACCTTTGACTGGATGGATATTTGAAAAGCATTTCGGAGCCGAGCACTTCACTTTCCCTGAGGACTCTGTGTTGGGGATGCATTTATTACGGCCTTCATTCTCAACGTGCATCTTCACCCCGTATGATCACCGACCGGCCAAAACAAACGGCAGCAATTTCTTCATAGATTTGAGATGCAGGGATCCTGTAATCAGTCATGATGGAGCCCCCCCCCCCGCACATTTTCTATTCTCTGACAAAATGCGAGTTCAACCGCTGGCTGTTTTGCTATACGTGATTGAGGACAGAATCGGTTTGTTTACCGCCCATTGTGCATTTATTTATATACTTTAATTTACCGTTTTCAGCGTATATAATACAGTCTTTGCAGGGCAAAATATGAAAATTGTAAAAGCGTACCTCGGGCACGTGAAGTGTGAGAGACATTTCCACACATACACACACAGTCACACAAAGAAAACATTGCTTTGTTACAAAATACGGTATAAAGATGAAATGATGACAATCTGCTAGCATAGAAGAATAAGCATTAGTTTTGGAGCCCCTCAGCATGTGACCCTCATGAACTGTAATTCTTTGGCAAAGGCAACAGCTGGGCTATCATGTGCACAAGCCATGCAGAGAATCTTGCATTTGTCAGTCTGCCCGATACATTGTGCCGCTAATACCGTCATGCATCACAAAGTAGCCCATGAATCAGCGCTAGGCTTGTTCCCTTTTTTGATACGGTCAAACATTTGTTCAGAAGCATGGCATATCTTTTTTAGATTTGTAGCGAACATATGGCAGCTGATAAATGAAGCATAAGACGCTATTAATATAAGCAGCGGGAGCACATCCTCTGATTCCACGATAACGCAATAAAATGAGCTAATCCGTACTTGAAGATCATTACGTGATTAATGCGGTGTAAGATTTGAGAGGCATCATCACTTCTAGTGTGAGATGAATACATTTATATGGATCGCACATTACAGATCTGCATAATCCATGCTTGATCCAACTAAAGGTATTATGGGTAATACAATGGTTGGAAGTGATCAAATTAAACCTATATATATATATATATATAATATATATATATATATATATATATATTTATTTTTTTTTTATATAAACAGCAGCAATTTCAGTATCAATTTATTTAATGTTCTTTATTTTTTTTCCTATTATTGTACAGCACTTTCAGGTGTTTTTTAGACCTCAAACTAATCCTGCAGGAATGTGGTGCGTTGCAGAAAACTACTCGTTGCACCTTTTAATTATTCCAAATGACTGAACCACATAATATTGGGTGTCATGCACAATATCTCAAAGACAAAGCAGACAACCGGCAGGCTTTTTCTTGCGACTAAACCAGTTAGTAAGCATGAAATTCAGAAGCATTATTTCCCAAGACATAGTCTTGCTTCTTTTCAGCCATCATTTTCTACCACTTCTGTGAAGTCACCAGTTCATTATACAGTATTTGGTGGAATCAAATGGATCCTGCAAACAAATCAGCATCTAAAACATTCTGCCAGACTTAAGAGTAAAATACTTAAAAGAGTGGATAAAATTCAATTTTGCTAAGCTATTCAAATGAAGGTCCCACTTTAAATTAAGTTAGGCTTGATTAAGTAATGTATGTTACTTTTACACCATTGAGGTGTGACACGGGTAAGGTTAAGGACAGGTGTGCTGGTATGGGTCGGTTTAAGGCTGGGTTAAGGTGTAAGGGAAGAGTCAACTGTGTAATTACAAATGTAATTACATACATTAATTACAGCTGTAATTACATGCAGCTATTTTTAAAATATAAGTACAACATAAAAACATGTTAGTACAGAATAAGTCCAGTATCAAATTATAAGTTAAATGTAAGTACATAGTACTTAAAGCCACTTAATATAAAATGGGACCCAAATGAATTTGAAACATGGCAGCTACTCAAATGAACTGGCGACTTGCAGTTAAGTGTTGTTAGGTGTGGGAATAAGGTTAAAGCAGCATGGAAGTCTAGAAGCCCCTAAGCGCCACTGTTCACCCTATAGCAGCAGTTACTCACGCTGGCACTGGCCCCAGGAGACTCGTGTCCAACCCCAGCAGCAGTCGACCCGAGCGCCGTATCGACACAGCCCATTGGACGAGGCCATCTGTCTGGGCCACCTATCAGGAGACAGTTTGATCAGATCACTGCACAGAAGACAGTTAAATGAGTGATGAATAACATTGCGCATATCCATCTATCTATCTATCTATCTATCTATCTATCTATCTATCTATCTATCTATCTATCTATCTATCTATCTATCTATCTATCTATCTATCTATCTATCTATCTATCTATCTATCTATCTATCTATCTATCTATCTGTACATTCAAGATTCTTACACATTTGCCAGTCATGAGGTAACTTCTATTGTTCCAGTTTTTACTATTGTCTTATCCATTGCATCAGTCAGCCAGTGACGTGTTATCTACATTCACAAAGCTTCCGTTGTACTCAGTGACACAGGTGCTGCCGATAAGAGCACTGTGAGTTATCACTCTTCCACCAGAGGCAGATCTCCTCGTATGGTGATGCTGGATGCACACACAGCGCAGAGATCAGATGAAGACTGTCTGTGCTTATGCTAGAGGGAAGTTGTGAAAAATAAGGGTGTTTTTAGAAAAAGATATGTTACATGACCCAACAATGTGAGTGAACAAGACAGATTTTTGGAAAACATCATTCTTGGAAACAACAGCGAAGGCCGTTTAAAACCGATTTTCCAGAGAATGGAAAATAAAGGTACAGCTGAAGTGCTTTTGAATCGGAGAGTTTCTTGGCAGTGCACACCAGGATTACCAATCTCTTTTTTTCCACCAGCAGAGCTCCAAATTTTTTTGTGAAGAAGTAAAACCATTTAAGGTCTGTGAAAATAAGCAAAAGGGAATGAACACAGGTCAAATGACGTCATGTAAATGGATCATCGTGGGTAATAGATACAGGGAAAGCACAGCGCACAATCTAAAATTAAACTTCTACTTAATATGGCTGGCTGTATTTAAACAGAGAACAGAACACAAGAAAGAAAATAAACTGAGCTAATCATAAATCGAATATAAACATTCTATATTTTGTTTAATTACTTTATTTAAAAAAAAAATACATAAGATGATTTCTTTTATTTAACCCTTACATACATACACATATACACCGTGATACTTTTTTTCAAGGATTCTTTGATTAATAGAAAGTTCAAAAGAACAGGATTGATTTGAAATCGATATTTGTAACATTATAAATGTCTTTACTGTACCTTTTTCTCAAGTTATTACATCCTTGAATAAAAAACACTGATATATCTCTAAAAGTTGCATGTGTATAAGTGAGGCAGGGAACTATTGTTAATTTTAGCCGCACGCTAACTGTCCTCTTCAGTTACTCTGGAACGTAAGGCAGTGAAAATGCTAATGCGGCCACTACGGCTGCCAGTCACTCCAGTAAGAAAGTGTGATGGTGGCACTAAATGAGAGTGACAGGCTGAAGGGAAAATGTTTGCGTGTGCAGCTCGGCGAGGGAAAGGAGACGGCTCTAAAGACACAGAGCGCATGCTAAGAGGATTGAGTCCGGGCTCCTGCCTGTCACTCCGCTATATCTTACCTGAAACACACATTTAATCACAAACACACACACAGAGAGACTGGCCGGACTCACCATGTTCCAACACAATCACCTCTGTATGCATTAAAAACATCACTGCAGAGATGCTGGGTGCAGAATACATCTAATATCGCAATGGCTAGGATGCACATATATTTCAATTATCTTTTGTCTTCAGTTTTTAAAAGTAAGAAAAACAAATGGTTGTTGTCAATTTATGTGGACTGCACACATAGCAGAACATACAGTATGCTCTTTGCTATTTTCTTTTAGATAAAATGATCTAACTATTTATTTAACTATTCTAAAACGATCACATGGTTTATTTTCATTTAGCTGACTATGACCCTCTCAGTTGAGAACAACTGATAATGCCTGTCTTAAAAATGAAAGCGAGGGATCATAATGCATACCAACATTCATTAAACCTCCTCGTGGTTGCTCTCCAGATAGGCGGAACACCAAGTATGTTCCAATTGGCTGTGATTTTGTCTTTTAACAAAATATTTGACTTTCAGGGAGGACAGAAAAAAAATGTGTTGTAAAGCTTTTTAGGACACCATGTTATAAGACAACAGAGAATGATTCACATAAACTGCAGTGCTTAAAGGGGACGCATAATGCCTTGGTTTTAGGCTCTACTAGAAAATGTTTTCATGCTTGAATATTCAAAAAACACACTATTTTTCACATATTTGACATTGTTGCAGCACCTCTCTTCCCATTCTGTCAGCAACTCTCTGTTTAGTTACTGTCTATATGAAGCCCTCCTTCTGAATGAGCAGTGTGCTCTGATTGGTCGACTGGATCAATGTGTTGTGATTGGTCAACCGCTTTGAGTGGAAATGCCACTTACCATATAACATTGAGTTTCAACACACTACTAACTAACTCAACCTTGCTCATTTTTTTGTGTTTACCTTGGGCAGGAATTATTTAAATGAGGGATATTTGTCTTTTGTTCGTTCCCGGAAGAAAACTCAAGACTACAGGCGTTTCAGGGAAATAGAGAATATAGAGTGACTTTGTGCTTTGTAACTTTGCAGACCTTTTTCATGTTCAAACAGCAACATTACACACTAAAGAAAGTTAAAAATGTCAAAGAAAAATAGGCCCTCTTTAACAGAAAAGAAAGCAAGTAAGAAAGAAACAAATAGAGGGGGGCAATGAGAGAAAGACAAATCTCCTCGTGTGCAGTGCTTGCCCCACCAGAGACAAGCGAATGCGTGCCAGTCAGCGATCTGCAAACTCTGGGCCCGATCCAAAGAGACACCAAACTGAGAGAGAGAAAGAGAGAGAGCGTCGCCCAGCGAGAAACCGGCGCCACATTCACTGAGGTAACAAGTCTGTCACAACAAATCCCTCGTCCACCTGAGTAAGTGTCTTTCCTCACCTTGTTAAAGATGCAGCTATTACACAGTTTCAATTTCCAGCTCAATCTGGCATTAACGGATTACACAAACGACAAATATCTACATAATGCAATTCTGTCCCGGCTGCTCAAAGGAGGCAACCGGGTCACGAAAATTAGACGTAGATGCCTTTATCTCTGAGCACTGGTACATTTGAGTCATGAAAAATTAATGCAATTCGCATTTTCTATTTGTCTGGAGCGGTCTGACACAATTCATGCGGTTCCGTAGTGAGTCTGCACATGTATATGAATGATGACATGCAGCGGGGCTCGGGTGCAAGTGCAGGGGGGTTTAATTACAGCCCTTCACATTCCTCCACCACCTCCACAGACTGCCAGACAATTAGACACGCGCCTTTGAAACATGCGCTCGAGAGGGTTGAGCTGTCTTCATTCGCCAGCCTCCGTATAGAGTGCCTCTGGAGAATGACACACCGGTCAAGCAAAGTCCATCTCATCCAGAGCTAAGCAGCAATCAGACGCAGCAGGTACAAGTCTGAAATAAACGCCCCATGTGGTGGAAGAGAAAGATTTATGAATCTCCCGGTTTCTGAGATGTGTATGAGCGTTTGAAGACAACAGTGTTCAACAGATATGAGGGGTATATATAGGGTTGGAAATCTAGATATAGGGTTGGAAACCTAGAAGTAGATTCAGAAAAAATACTGAAAATCCTAAAAAGAGTGTCAATCGAAAAAGAGCATTTTAGCATCGCAAGTGCAGTCTCATTAGACTTTGTTCCATTCATATGCATGCAAACGTGGGCGAGAGGAAATGCAGGCCAAAGTTTCAACTCAAATCCAAATGTCACAGATTAAACATTTGGCTCAGTAAAAAGAATGCAAATTTCAAAGCTGCATTGCTTACAGTGTTTCCGGAAAGTGGAGTAAACAATGCATTTTACTCCTTAAAACGCTCCGATTGTAGCCTTGAGTTTTCTTCCAATAATGAACACGTCACAATATTCCTCATTTAAATATTTCCCGCCCAAGGCATACGAAAAAAAAAGGTGTGAAGCCTGGTTGAGTTAGGCGGTTATAGTAAGTGACGTGACATTTCCACTCGAAGCGGTTGACCAATCACAACACACTGCTCCAGCTGACCAATCAGAGCGCACTGTGCTTATCAGAAGGAGGGGCTTCATAGAGACAGGCACTAAACAGAGCGTTACTGATAGACTGAGAAGAGAGGTGCTGCAACATATCAAACGTGAAAAATAATGTGTTTTTTGAACATTTAAGCATGTAGAGCCCAAAAAGAAAACCAAGAAAAGGGCATAATCGGTCCCCTTTAATATATTCAACTTATTATTTGATTTTTTTCTTTTATTGCCATAGAATGGGACAGCATATATTTTTCCCCATATGTAATGTTGCACACTCAAAGTCGTGTGTGACTGCATCAGAGACGTTGTCATGATGAGTAGGGTGAATCTTATTTTCAACAGATGGTCTGACGGAGAGGGTCAAATCCAAACATTGAAAATAATTTGACGACAGACCAAGTGACAATGCATTTCAGTCAAATGCACATTCATTGGCCATGGTAGCTGACTCTGCCACTGCATGACAGCAAAGTCAGGCCTGGGATCAAATTCTGCTCCCTGAGACAATTCAGATGATGAAATCAATTGAAAGACCACAAAGATGTGGACAACTCAAACCCTTCTGAACAGGCCTATAGGGGTTTACCCAAAAGCTGAATGAGGGAGTAACACAGCACTGTTGACAAAATATATTAGAACAATTAGAGATGCGGGGAATATACATTCTGCTCCAGTGAGTCGTAAGAACCTACTGCTCAACAGTCCAAAACCCCATGTTGGGAGAGTTTAAAAAGTTTGACACTTTCATGGCTCTGTCTATAATTGATTACTCTTGTTATCATGTCAGCAAATGACAAGTTGGCGGTTTAGCAGCGAGTCATCCCTCAGGTGTAGCACAAGCCATTAGACAGGAGCTTAACGGCCCCTGCTAAGGGCCTGGATATAATGAATGGGCCCCTCACAGTGCGCTCATGCACTATATTCTCTATGAATTTAGATCGGGGCAGTGAAGCAGGTTTATAAGCAGGGCAAATTGGCAAATAATGGCCCTGGTGACAAGCGAACTCCATCACGACTGAAATTAATAATGTGCGCCAGCAGGTTAATGTACACGTTCATTACAGTGGGCAGCTCCCGCTCCTGAAATGCCAGCACAAGCCATGCCCTGAAGAAAAAGCATCAATATTGTGTCTGTGAGTTACACAAACATTAAGCTCATGATGTATGGGATGACAAAGAGAAGTTAGAATGTACAGAATGCAATGAATAACGGAGTCTTGACTAAATGAGTGCGCTAAGGTCATTTGGACAAATATAGATGACAAACAAGTATGCATTAGTTGTTCATTATGTCTCTAAAAAAGCTCTCCTAATGTTGTACCAAAAACCCATTATTAATGCCCCCCTAACCGAGTACGGATGTGTTCGTGAAACCGCATCATAGCTGTGCTCTGCCTCTGGGCAACTGGCAATGATAAATAAGGGGAAAATGAAGAAGCAAAAGAACCAAGCTTGAATTTCAACACAAAAAATGCTTCTGCCACTGAATAAATTTCCAGTCCATTTGGAAGGACAGCTATTGCTCATCTTGCCAAAAGGACAAAATGCTTCCCAGCAGAGCGGAAGATAGAAGATGCCATAAAGATCACTGCAGGAGTTGTATTCACAAGTCCACACTTGGGTGGCCAGTGTCTCAGCGGAACACCCTGTGGGAACCGGGTGACTGTAACAGTGAATGGAAAGTGACGCATTCACAACAATGACCTACCGGTAATTAGGCGATGCATACATAATACATGACGTAATTTGGAGATGCATACTTAATACATGATGTAATTAGGCAATTTATACTTAATACATGATGTAATTAGGCAATGTATACTTAATACATGACACAATTAGAAGATGCATACTTAATACATGACATAATTAGGCAATGCATTCTTAATACATGAAATAATTAGGTAATACATGACATAATTAGGCAATGCGTACTTAATACATGGCGTTAGGCGATGCACACTTGATGCATGGTGCATTTAGGCGAGGCAAACTTAATACATGACGTTAGGCGATGCATAATTGATGCATGATGCATTTAGGTGATGCATACTTGATACATGACGTAGTTAGGTGATGCAAACTTCATACATGATGTAATTAGGCGATGCATACATAATACATGATGTAATTTGGAGATGCAAACTTTATATATAACGTAATTAGGTGATGCAAACTTCATACATGACGTAATTAGATGATGCATACTTAATAAATGCTTAGTAGCCAACGCATACTTATTATATATCATAATTAGACAATGCATACTTAATACATAACGTAACTAGACGATACATAATACATGACTTAAGTAGGCAACGCATACTTAATACATGACATAATTAGACAATGCATACTTAATATATGACGTAATTAAGCAATGCATTTAAATGACAAAGCATCGCAAAATTAATAAATTACTATTAATTTATTTCCAATTTTTTTTTCCATAATGTAACTGAAAAGGCAGTTCACACAAAAATGAAAATGTTGTTGTTATTTTCGAACCTGACTCATTAATGAAAATTAATGAGTCCAAAACAACAATGGACTCCATTGATTTCCATTGTATTTTTTTTTTCTTCAAAATAATGTTACTTAGTGTTCCACAGATGAAACAAGTTCATATTGTAGGGCAGGTGCAGAGCAAGATGATAGACTTTGATTTAAAAATAAATAATCTTACAAAATAATCTGTACATAATAGGACCATGGATGTGCATTAGGAAAGTAAATTAGGCTAAGTTTTTGAATTGGTTGACTACTAAATGATGCATATGAATTTAATTGTTATATACTTTCGTATGCATAAACATATTAAATACATAATGTATCTAACTTTCATATTTAATGATGAGTAGGCCTAATTAACAATGCATACTTGAATGGGGTAACTGAGCATTCCATTATAAATGATGTGATTCAGCAATGCATGCTCAATACGGATGAGTCATTTTAAAAGAAGTGTCTCCACGTCACAGGAGAGATCAATGAACCCCTCTAATAATGTCCCTGGAGCCATTCATTCTTCAAAGTCTCTCAGATTGCACCTTTTGGAAATCCCTCTTATTTAGCACATCTTATTCAACGATCAATCTCACTATCACAGGGATTCATGAACAACACTGTGTCAGATTAGTGAGACCCCTATAATGTGTAGACAGTGCCTGTAGGAACGGACAGAGAAACCTTGCCCTGGTATACTGAGCTTCTACTAAAGCACAGTTAATTTCAAGCATGGACATTCAATCCCCTTTAATCTCAATGAAGCTTTAAGCAGATTTGAATCTTTGGCACGTTTCTGTTCACCACATATTTCACATTACATGTTGGGGCACGAAACAACCGGGAGCATGTGCGCTGACTGTCCAAAATGGAGAATAAATGATTCTTAAACACATATATCTATATTTTTTTTAACTGCAATTACATAGTATTCAACACATAGGCTACTGATAAGTTAAAGAATGAATGCTAGTATTTTGCATTTGTGAAGATCTTTAAGAGTAGCTGTAGACTGATGGAAGTTCACAAGTTCACCGTGCTGATTGACAACACAGTAAACACAACACAAACTTTAAGCCCGTCCTAAACTGAACTGATCACAACAGCACTAAAGGCTAACATGTTATGCTTTCAGAAGCATATTTATGGCTCGTTTCATGAAAATTGTGACTTGTGTAAATCGCTAACATAAACATTGACTTTTGCTAGTGTTTTACTCATTTAGGTTTTGTTATTAGTCAACCCTGTTACCAGCAACTTCCTCAAAACCATAAAACATTTCTAAAATCCTACTAGGAAAAAAAGAACACTGTCATAATGGTATAATTATACTTTCAGGATGTTGACTCCTTAAGCATAGTGTCTCATGGTTTTTATCTCATTCTTTTGTGAGGCTTGTCGGGATGATCTTAAACAGCCCTGTTATCACGATTTCTTTAATACAACGACTTATTCAAAACTGGATGTTTGAAGAATTATCAGCATTAAATTCTCTTTGTAATAAACACAATGTAGTGTTTTGACCTTGACCACAAACCTAATAATGCCTTAAATGAACTTTAAAATGGTCAACTCTTTTACTTTTAAAGGCATATCTTTATAGCACAGCATTATTTTTTATTAATAGCCTATATTAAATTTAGCCTGAGATGTAATTTATTAATACTTACAAGACATTGAATGTTTAAAACCTTAAAGCAGTTTACTTTAAAGTCATCTTTTAAAAACAACCGGAATCATAAAATGACTCTAACAACAATAAAACAAACTCTCTGCTCTATCAAACTCTTAAAATCACATTGATACAATCGTCTAGACGTTTAATTGCACTCTCACCTGCCATCGAAGTCCGCGCTCACTCCGAACCAGCAAGTCCAAATCAGCATGAACTTTATGATCCACATCTCCTTGCGTATATCCAAACGTCGCCACTGGTTTTGTGATGTTTAAATGGGAATGATGGTGATGTTTAGATCCGTCAATTGTCAAAGCTGAAGCGGGTCGAGCAGAAGGCGTTGACTGCTGTTCATGCACGAGATACCGGCAGAGTCTCTGTCTGTGCGCCGCTCTTTCGGTGGAGAACCGTGGACTGGAGCGCAGAGTCGGTGCGCTCAGCTCTCTCTCTCTCTCTCTCTCTCTCTCTCCACACACACACACTCTGAATGAGCACTGCGCCCAATAAGGAGAGACGGGAACGTTTATTCTACATACCCCTAAACCCCATATAATTACATGCACATTCATTAGGCTATATATAGTAAACATATATATATATATATATATATATATATATATATATATATATATATATATAATATATATATATATATATATATATATATATATATATATATGATAAGAAATCAGTGGTAAAGGTTTTTGCAGACAGGAGGGCACCTGCTTTTGTCATGTAAAACTGCTGGAAGGAAGATTTATGGTTCCAAGTCATCACTTGAGTTTCAGGTCTCAAGGAGTCGTGTGCAGGGTTACGTCTCATTTTTAGTTTCCCCATAGAGTTGGTTAGAGAGGGCATGAAATAAGGGTCTTTATGTTTCCTCTCTATTTCCATTGGGTAAACACTTAGAAATGCATATGCCAGATGGCATCTATATCTGGTCTCATCTCAAAACACTCATATTCAGTGCCATATATTAATGCTCTCTTTAACTAAAGTGCTATATTCCAGAGAAAAATAGCAAGGAAACAGCTCATGTTAGAGTGGAGTATAGTGAGATAAGTGTTAAGTGAGATAACTTAAAAGTGTTGCTGTGTACGGCTTGTTGGGATACATTTATAGGCTATACTGCAAGCAAAAGAGCCCCATTCCAATGATCTGCTTAAATACTATTTTGTGAAACATGCATGCATACACTCACCGGACACTTTAGGTACACCTGTTCAACTGCTCATTAATGCAAATACCTAATCAGCCAATCACATGGCAGAAACTCAATGCATTTAGGCATGTAGACATGGTCAAGATAATCTGCTGAAGTTCAAACTGAGCATCAGAACGGGGAAGAAAAGTGACTGAACATGACATGTTTTTTTTTTTTTTGTGTGCCGGAAGAGCAGGTCTTTTAGAAACTCTATGTTTTACAGAGAAAATATCCAGTGAGCGGCAGTTCAGTGGATGAAAATGTCTTGCTGATGCCAGAGGTCAGAGGAGGACGAGCAGACTGGATTGAGCTGATAGAAGGGCAACAGTAACTCAAATAACCACTCGTTACAACCGAGTTCTGCGGAGCGTCTCTGAAAACCAATGTTGAAATGTTGAACCTTGAAGCAGAAGAGCTTCAGCAGCAGAACACACACACACCGGTGACTCTCCTGTCAGACGAGACCCGGAAACTGAGGCTACAATTCACACAGGCTCACGAAAATCAGACATTAGAAGATTGGAAAAACATTGCCTGTGGTCTGAAGAGTCTTGATTTCACTTTGGGACCCTTAATATCAATTGAGCATTGATTAAACATCACAGCCTACCGAAGTATTGTTGCTGACCATGTTTATCCCTTTATGATCACAGTGTATCATCTTCTGATGGATACTTCCAGCCGGATAATGTGCCGTCACAAAGCTCAAAAACATCTCAAACATAATGAGTTCACTAAACTCAAACAGCCTCCACAGTCACCGGATCTCAATGTGGAGGAACAGGAGATTCACATTCGTAAATATAAAGGCGTACCTTATATTACTGAGCACTAAAACCCTTATCACAGCACTGGCCATTTTTACCATCTTAGCTCGCTGTAAATCAAGAACATGATTATGACATTTTAGGACGTATAAATTCAACTGATGTAAAATGTATATGAATTCTTACCTGAATGTTCACACTGCCAAGATTTTAATACTGTTATGTGTCATATTCATTTCCACATGGTCCAGATCTGACTGAAAATGCCAGATTTTATGAGATTCTTTTTTTTTCTCAGGTAGGGGTGAAATTTGGGCTGCATTCAGCTGTGGTGTAAATGTACAGTATAATTACAATGTGTTACAGCTTTCTTTTAAGTTAATATGTTCAAATTTGGCAACTTTCGAAATGTATTATATTGTCAAAGAGAAACGTGCATCATGTGTATTTTCAGTCCAGTTGAGCCTGAACTACACGGTGACATTTCAAAGATAAGTTAAGAAACGACACGGTCACTCTAAATTCATGGAGATACGTCCACAGCCTCTATGAATGGTGACACTGGAGAAAAACTCATTTTCAACCTCTTCAGAACTGGAGAGCCTGTCGCGCTTTCTGATTAGGTTTTGTCACAGATGAATTTAAGGCGGATTGCGGCTTGATTTGCTCATGAATTTTGCGGCCTGCAATAGGTGAAATTGCACATTGCTCTTCTGATATTTCCAAAGAAACTGACTTTCCTGTATGCGAGGTAAGAGGGAAACAGGAGATCTTGTGAAAGAAGCAATAGCACAGTCTGTTCTTGTTATCTGAGAAGCGCTTTCAGCACCTGATGCATCTTTTCTACCTCTTGGGTGTTTGGCTACATAAGCAGACTTTGATTAGGATTTTAGGAAAGCATGTGAAAAGTGACTTTGTAAAACAAAAACACAAAATTCTTGCTAGGGTGTTTGCAAGGGCATCGCCATTAGATTGCTAAGGTGTTGAGTGGAATAGATCTGCTACGCTGCTGCTGCTGTTGGTTATGGCTGTTTCTGATGCAGAGCAAGTACAGGACTTTCTACTGTCAATACACAACACACACCAACGCCGATGAAAAAGGGGATGGTAACTAATGCACTCTATGATTTACTTCTATTACACAAATGTATGGGAAGAGTTGTGTAGTTTCGTACTGCTCGCACAAGTACAGTAGTTCTTCAGCAAAGCAGCAGCACAACTGCGCATTGTGCTTTCCCACCGACAGCGTTTCTATGAACTCAGCTCTATACAGAACATACAGTGATTTCTGTAATTACACTGAATATTTATTTTAATAACTACCATAAAATATATAATGGGTGTTCTCAGTTAACCACTGAGAATCTAATTTGCATACCGAGGAGGACAGCGAGGCCTTCTCTGCTGACCTAAACACTATCAGAATCACTGACTTGCACTTTAATATATTTTTTCCATGAATGAGTATTACATTATTCCCAATAGTCCATTCTAATTTCATAGCTTTTCTCTTGGTTGCGCTGCTTCCAGTAGTGTATATTTATGTTAGAGCTTTAATCCAATTATATTTCAGCCATCATGTGTTGCCAGGGTCAAAGAAATGTCTTGAGGCCTTCAGAATAAATAGTGCTGGTGCCTGTAGCTTAAAATAAATGGCAATGAAACTGTTGCTTTAACCACTCAGATTTAATCAGCCAATCAGATTTCACTTTGACTGCACCGGGGCCATCTAGCGGGCGTACAATAACGTCGGGATTTTCACGTCCTTTGATTGGATGTTCAGAGCGCATACTTTTACTGGTAGCCAGAGCTAGCTAACCGCATCTGTAGCGAACTGCATAAACTAAAATATATTCCTGTAGATTTAATAGTTTTTCAACCCACAAATTAATTTCTTTTTTTTTTTAAATTAAATTTAAGACCATTTTTACATCCTAATGTTAAGTGATGCACAGAAAATACCCTAAAACCCACATTAACTGGATTTGGTCAGATCTAATTTGCATAACAACCTATTGATGTATTTTTTTCAAATAGTGAGTGAGTAGTTCAATTTATTATCTTATGTTCTTTCATAATGGCTTACACACAGAAGAAGAAAAAATGTGACTGGGACGGTATGCTCAAAAGGACATATTTGTACTTTTTTTCCCCACAAAAAAAGTTCATAGTGTTACCTTAAAGGGATAGTTCACCCAAAAATGAAAATTACTCACCCTCATGTTGTTCCAACCCCGTAAGACCTTCGTTCATCTTCGGAACACAAATTAAGATATGCTGGATCACTCCTCCAGAGGCTTCTAAGGGATTGAAACTTGCCAGCCCCGAAAAGTCATTAAAGACATCGTTAAAATAGTTTAAGTGACTACAGTGGCTCAAAAACCAAACAAAATTAATGACTTTATTTCAACTATTAATTTCCTCTGTGAGCCTCGAGTCAGTTTATATAGTGTAATAGCGTAGCGCTTCTGTGTTGTAAGTCACACGCATCACACACATGACCAGCGTCGGCCAATAGTGAGCCTTACTGAAAGAATTTTCATTTTTGGGTTAAATTCAGCTCTTGCGTAAGTTCTGCCGGGAAGACTGAATCATTACGTCACTGTTTACCTCCACTTATCCAATCGTACTTGTAGTATTAAAGGTCGAAACTTACACATATTTGAGTTCGCAGATGCTGACGCTTCCATTCACCTCCATCCTCTCCTCCACCACCAAGATGTCCCATCTCCTCCACCCTCCCCAACACCACCACCAGGATGGTCCCGTCCCATAAGGGCGCCACTGCCTTCGTCTTCAGGCAGGACATGCAGATTCCGTACCCTCGGAATACGAACTACGGACGGGGCCTACGCCAAATAACTTTATATCATATTATGCTTGCTGAGCTGTTAATAAATGTTTACTGGTAACGGCATTATTCTCCCGAGTCTTTCTGGTAGAACTATCCCTTTAAGGGCCTTTCACACCTAAGTTACCTAGTTTGGTTCGGTCCTGATGAAAAGAGGTAGTCTCAGTCCGGATCAAACTGAACAAAGGTTTGGTTCGTTTGTGTGAAAGCATTTTCTGTATGGTTCGGACTTTCAGACCATTTACAGGACGTTCCGGTGGTTCTCGCAGGATTGCTTGCAGTCTTCTCCTCCTTTCCTGCCGGCAACGGGAAAATATTCGCACAACGAGGACGTAGCCTACATTTGGCAAATTTGAACTAGCCTCGAGTATAGTTGGTGCTGCAGTAATGCCGTATTAATAGAGTATAGTATTTATATATTTTTTCGTCAAAGTTACCCGCCGAATTGACAACACGCTAACATCAGACGCACGTCCGTTTACAAACCAATCAATGCCAAGATAAAGCCACGTAGATGATGACCACATGACGCACGTATGTCACGTAAAGTTCTTTAGTGAGCTCCCATAATTGCAAAGTGAAACCAAACCAAAACTTTCCGAATGTATAAAATGTATCAAAACATGAACTTTGGTGAAAACGCCATACTAATGTGCAACTTTTAGGAGTAAAGAAAAGTGCAAATGTCCTTTTAAGGGTACCATCCCCCTCTTAATTTCTGTGTATATATGACAAAGGATTGTGTTGATAAAAAGCTGTACAGAGCATTTTCAATATGTTATTAGTAAGAAAAGAAAAACTACTCGCAACTCTGCCTTCAGTATTGAATTTATGCAGAATGTTTTTTAGCATTGTGCATGTGGCAGGGGTAAAAACAACGGAAAAAAGACAAACAATCTTTCAATATCTCTGTCAACATTACAGTATATCTAGACTAATTTCGTTTTCAACCTATCCCATTATGTATTTGTTTTCCATGTACATTTAGTCAGGGACCAGAGCCAATCCTTGGGGAAAGAAGAAGCGTTTCCCATTGAAATGATTCCAGGTCTTTGGAAGGTGCCCCCGTCTCCAGTCTTTCACACTCAGAAAGATTGGCTCCGCTAGCAGAATTCAGATGAGTTTCGCTAGCTCGGCTCCTCAAAGCTTAAGGTTGTGCACTTCCTCTTGGCGAAGGAACATATCTCGTCTCTACATCACAAATGTGACAGTCCACGGCTCTTCTGTAGCGAGCAAACCGGAGGAGTGTTTGATGACAGTATGGGTGCAAACACAGCAAAGTAAAACGGGGAAATAGTTCATATATCAGCATACGCTGTAGACCGATTGCAGCGCTTTGACATTTGTGTGAGCCGTGGCCTAATCAAATATTCACAACCGTGGTCAGATTAATCCATGCACGCACCATTTCATAAATATTAACCCCTCCAATTCTCCTGACCCGTGTCGCAAGGGAGTCCTGATAAATTCCTCCTCGTGTTTACTTTCAATACTTTTAATCAAACACTCTGAGACAAACGCTCAAGAGCGATGTCTCTGCGTTCTTGCGAGGGAGAAGTGCAAATTACAATGAATAATTTTACATTGGTAATAACTTGGGAAGACACTCTTTTGTTTTGTGCGTAATATGCGATAATGGTGGAGGAGGGGGTGCAAGGTTGTTTTACACAATTCAATGTGACTGATTTTGCAAACGACATTTGAAGTCATGTTACATTTATTGAGGGGAGTGCTGGTTTTTGTCTATTTATTCACAAACTAACCTCAGGCATGCAAATCAGGACTGATCTAAAAGACATTACTGAAATAAAAATCTCTAATAGTTAAGATGAAGCCTAGTTTAAAAGCCAAGCTTAATTACAAATCAAACATACTAATTGCGCAATTAGCTTAAAAAGATTCAAGTGTGTGTGCAAATAAGTAGCATTCCATGCGTTTAGATCAAAGGGAAAAAATTAAAGGAATAGTTCATCCAAAAATGAAAATCTTAATGTCATTCAAAACCAGTATTCTGTGTTACATAAAACGAGATGTCAGACAAAATGTCAAAGCTTCTCTTCTGCATAAAATAAATGGGGATTGCCTACAAAAAAAGCATAACAAAGCACCATAAAAACATCTTAATTTAGATTCGGAACCTCATACAAAGCTATCGTGTGTCTCCAGAAGACTTGATTGTGAAGTCCATTGGATTAGTGTGCTACTGTACATTCCATGTATGGTGCTTTTCTGTCACTATTCACACAATTTGCTTAAACGTTATGTAAACGTTATGTAAAATGAAACATTATTTTTGTATTCCTGAATGTTGTCTTGATGTGGATATTTCTCAGTGAGTCAGTGTTATGTTGTAGGAAAGCCCACAAGCATATTGTTCTTAGGCGAGCAGCCCTCGGGGACCATGGTCATCACTCTCACAGAATACCCATGAGTCTCGGCGGCCCAACTGCGGTCCAAGTCCACTAGTCCCATACAGCGCTTCCCTGGTGATTGAGAAAAAATTTGGAAATGAAACCAATAATGAAATGAGTTACGTTTATTAGGAGCAGGCCAGAAATCTATGCAGAAACACATTACTCGAGATTACATTGTTGTTATTTAACTTTTTCCCCGGCATTTACCGAAAAAGCTAAATAAAATGTTTTTGTTTCTTTTGTAATAAAAGCTGACGCTCCTTTCTTTCTTTTGGTGTATTGTTTGTTCAGATATTCATTCAATAAAATATTCTGGGGGCCATGGAAGTTTTGTGAAATGATCAAAAATGCTGCCTCAATTCATTTAAGTTTAGAAACTTAATTTTGAGTACTGTGAACTCATTTAATTTGAGTTCACTAAAAGAATAAAGTAAACTCCCCTCGATTAACTATATTGATAAAAAATATTCTGCTTAATATAATCAGTTATTGAGTTCCACATCACTTGTTCTATTAAGTGCAATGAACTAGTAATATTTAAATGAAATAAACTAATTTACTTTAATATATTTGACTGTTATAGGTTTTACAGTGTGTTAAAAAGTTTGGGGTTGGTAAGATTTTTAAAAATGTTATATACAAAATCTCAAATGTTCAGCAGAACATTTAAGAATAATAATCTGTATTATTGTGAAGTATTATTAAAGTTGAAAATAACTTTCTATTTAAATATATTTTAAAATATAATTTACTTTTGATGTAACATTTCTTAATGATAAAATCAGTCATGCAGCAAACCATGATACATTTTTTAAAACGATTTGATGAATGGAAAATTAAAAAGAACAGCATCAATCTTTCAAATTTCATGAAGTAATTTTGAAACTTTTTCTAAAGTGTCTGTTATTAAAGTCATTTGAAATTCCATTTCTTTAAAGAAGCTTTTGTAATCTGAGGGATAAAACAGTAAGACTTTAAACAAACTTTATCATCTTATCAAACTGTAATTAACAGCTCATCTAAACTCAAAGATATCTGCCTTTGAAAGCCTTTGTAAAGTGTGGGGTTTGACTGGCACGGCACCGGCAACAGCGCTGGTTAGCATGTGTTTTGTAAAGAGGCTGTCATCTCGCCAGCTATAAAAGATGGGCAGAGGAAGGAAAGATGACAGCGGTGTCAGATTTATGTGAGAGTGGGATGAGACTGCGTGTAGCGAGTGTGTAGCGAGAAGTTTGACAGAGAGAGGGGTCACAGAGCGGGAAGATCTTGGCTGTGTCCGAAATTGCCCTCTATCCACTCATTCACTATTCCCAACATTAGTCCACTAATATAGTTCACTTGAACGAGTGAATGAAAACGATAGTTTGTGCGATTTCAGACACATTTTTTGTTTTACCACATTACAATCATGTTAAAGATTCTCCATTTATACTAGACTGAAGCCCTTCTTAAAGGGATACTCCACTTTTTTTGGAAATAGGCTCATTTTACAACTCCCCCAGAGTTAAACAGTTGAGTTTTACCGTTTTCTAATCCATTCAGCCGATTTTCTGATATTTAGAAGAATATCAGTAAGCAGACAGTTTCTGGTCTCATTGACTCCCATAGTAGGGGCGTAGTCCCCCCCACATTTCAAAATCTAAGTTTTGTCCCCCCCACTATTTCCCAAAGTAAGATTTTGTTTTGCATTGCCTGCCTATCTCTGCCGATTTCGGAGTCTCCAAATTAATCCATTCTGCAACTTTTAAATACATAATTCATTTTTTTTAAACGGCCGTATTCTTCAGCTGTTTATGTCGTCAGTCAACCATGATCGCGCACCGCTCGCGCATGCGCATCTAGGCGACACGGATAAATGCACGCAGCAATATATGAATGTTCCTGGGAGATCCGTTGCACGGGATGTAGAAGCACGCAAACGTTCAAGAAATGTTCAAAAAGGTAAGGAAAATAAGACTAAATAAAAATTAAATAACCAAGACTAGGTTAGTAGGCTATTTTTCTCAGGAGATGTTTTGAGCATTTTACTTCAGACACCGGATTATCAGCAAACTGCCAAGAGAACTGCTAGCTGGCTACTCAAAATAAACTAGCAATCTATTCAGTCTGCATATTTGTGTTTGATCTGTGTGAATTACTTGAAATATAAGACTTGCTAGACCTACTTTTAGCTACCAAGCAACCTTTCCACAAGGGATAGATTGATTTTATTTTTCAATCTATCCTTGGGGGGTAAGCTCAGTGGTTAATGGAAATCAAATCAACCATTTATTTGAGTTAATCAGTACATGACCGATTAACAGTAATGTAAATGCTAAATGCATGTTGATACTACAACAATGCAAAGTATATGCTCTTAACCTTGCAATTTCTCAATTTCCTTGCACAAAACTCTCCAGAAAGTGGCATTTAATGGTTTATTTTTCAAAAAAAAAAAAAAAAAATCCCGCTTGGGGGGTTATACCCCCGGACCCCCCTAGCATTTACTGTCCCCCCCAGGTTCAAAATTGCTCCTACGCCCCTGTTCCATAGTATATATTTTTTTCCTACTATGGGAGTCAATGAGACCAGAAACTGTCTGCTTACTGATATTCTTCTAAATATCAGAAAATCAGCTGAATGGATTCGAAAACGGTAAAACTCAACTGTTTAACTCTGGGGGAATTGTAAAATGAGCCTATTTCCAAAAAAAGTGGAGTATCCCTTTAAAAGTCAATTGGTAACCCAACAACTGCTTACGGTGCATAGAACCATTAACAAGTTTCTTAAATGCCAAATGGAAGTGCAAACCAATTAACCATGCTGCAATTAATTAATTAATGTTAATCAGTTACTAAGCAGTTGCCAAAGAGTTCTACGTGGCTGCGAGGGTTTTAACTAGTCACGCACAGCCAGAATTTTGACCATGCCATAAAGTCTGCTCAACACTGCAGCTTATTCAGAGCTAAAATTGTAGCCATATGGACGAACTCTATTAGGAATTTCCAGGCCTAAAGCAAAACTGTCACAATAACTCCAGCCACCTGTTAAAAAAACAAACATCTTACCAATTAATCGCCGTTCCAGAGGTAAACTGACAGCTGTCTGGTCTGCAAACCTGCACAGGATCATATGCTCCTGTGGAAACCACATAATATGTTAATGTACCAAAAAACACATGCTGACACATCAATAAACACACTTGCACATAAACACACAAAAACAACTGAAAAGCAGCTCAGCTGCAGAGAAATATCAATGCATGAGATCGTTAGGGTTGTGGTGATGGGAATAGACCATTTATCAACCGTTGCAACCAGCCATTAGAGGAGGAAAGCAGCACCCAGTTCATTTTATGTAAATCAATGCACTCTAATTGCAGTTTCTTTCTTTTTTTTCAGGGACTGTTGCAAGGAAGTGCCACAAAATGACTTCCTCTGCTGTTCCTGTCCAACGATGGCTTCAAGCAACCATTATTCTGCATTAACTGAGTGAAACAAGTGCTGATGGAAAGGAACGTAACGGCTCTGGCAGATTGATTCCTCCTATCAAGTTGAATCCTCCAGGCTAATAGCTATAGCTGTGATCGATGCTATATCTCAGTAAAGAGTTAATTTAACACAGTAAAGCATTTCTTCAGCATTTTTTAGTATTCGTACCAATAAGAAGTTTTGCATCGATCATGCTTGCTTGGAAAGAAGCAAAGGGAATCCATCTATTTTTATATTCATCTATTAAAATAAAATCAATTTTTCTGCAGGGAATTTCAATGCATTAGTTTTAAATCACAATGCATTATATAATCCAGTCAAATAAATCAGGTGACACCCAGCAAATTAAAAAAGGGGGGAATTATATGCATCTAAACTGTGTGTAGATCAAACCTTGAGTGATATTTACCTGTGCCAAAGTTGCTATAGGGTGTTAAAGGTTCACCTCATGCTTACAGTACACTGTAAAAATGATCGTGATTTTAACAGTAAAGACTATAAAAATGATACGGTGAAATTAATGGTTAACAAAGTTTTCGTTCTATATACGGTGAATAGCTGTATTAGATCTAACCGTAAACTACATTTTACAGTAAAATACCGGTAAATGCGTTTTTGGAAGTGAAAAAGATCTAGTCATTGTTTAATTTACAGTGAAAAAAAATAAATTGAGATTCCCAGTAAATCCCTATGTCGCGCCAGCCCCCCTTTTTTTTTTACTGTAAATTTAAACTACATTTTACAGTAAAATACTTGTAAATGCGTTTTTGGAAGTGAAAAAGAACTAGTCATTGTTTAATTTACAGTGAAAAACTAAATTGAGATTACCAGAATTCCCTTTGTCCCCCTTTTTTTTTTTACTGTAAATTTAAACTACATTTTACAGTAAAAAAACCGGTAAATGCGTTTTTGGAAGTGAAAAAGAACTAGTATTGTTTAATTTACAGTGAAAAAATAAATTGAGATTCCCAGAATTCCTATGTCCCCCCTTTTTTTTACTTTAAATTTAAACTACATTTTACAGTAAAATACTTGTAAATGCGTTTTTGGAAGTGAAAAAGAACTAGTCATTGTTTAATTTACAGTGAAAAACTAAATTGAGATTCCCAGAATTCCCTATGTCCCCCTTTTTTTACTGTAAATTTAAACTACATTTTACAGTAAAACTACTTGTAAATGCGTTTTTGGAAGTGAAAAAGAACTAGTCATTGTTTAATTTACAGTGAAAAACTAAATTGAATACCCAGAATTCCCTATGTCCCCTTTTTTTTTACTGTAAATTTAAACTACATTTTATAGTAAAATACCGGTAAATGCGTTTTTGGAAGTGAAAAAGAACTAGTCATTGTTTAATTTACAGTGAAAAACTAAATTGAGATTACCAGAATTCCCTGTGTCCCTTCTTTTCTTTTTTACTGTAAATTTAAGCTAAATCTGTAAAGCCTAAAATGTTGCTACCGTTTTCCAGCAACCATAGCTACCGTATTTTCTTACCGTACATTTAGCGATTTTTTTTTACAGTGTACAAAACAGCTTAATTCATAATTCTGTTTGTTCAAATCCAAATACTAATAGCAACAGTGATGCTCGTCTTAGCAAACGTTAGGACCCTCTGTAGGTGATATCTCAGCAGTGGCCTTGAGCACAGCGTGAAAGAGGCAGATGCAGGAGTCCAGCAAACACTGATGACAGTGAGATACAGTACGACTGATTAACCTCATCCATTTCTCACACCTCTGCCTCCACTGCAGGACAGTGCGTGGAGCAGGAAAACACCAGAAAAAATACAACGTGCAACTACAAGGGGCACTCTATTCCCAGGAATTCACTATTTCATCTGTTTGAAACCTATTTATAAAACTATTTGACTATTCAGATGTTTTGTGCTACTCAGAATCTATGGTAACATTTTTACAGAGCTGGAGCTGAGAGCAAAAAGAAAATCCTCTATAGTGAAGATGAGTCCTGACGAGGAATGCACTAGTACAGAAAGTGTGGCTGAAACGAATTATTTTCATGGCGATGACTGATTGTCAATATTACAAATCTATACTGCTAACCCAGTTTACACACAAAAATACATCTCATACTAAAGCCGGGTGCACACTGTATGATTTATAATAGTCCTTTATGATTGCTGCTTGTCAGATTATATGAACATGATCCCTGCTGTAAATCATGTCACACTGTGGGATCTCAGTTGTCATTAATGTCAGACTGCACGGCAGTCAAGACGCGTTAAAATTTAATAGCGTTAATTTTGATCATGGCTTCTATTGAAAGGGAAACTGAAAAAATATGAAGACGGTGTGTGTGGAGCAAGTGGTGGTTTCACTAGTTGCATCATCATGTTCGGCGCTCCTTGGTTTTTGATTTAACGGTCAAAGTCAGACTACAGGACTGTGCGTCAAACCTTCTCACACTGACAGAAGTTCATCAGAGGTCAAATTTAATAGGCAGGTACACTGATTCATGAGTCAAATTAAGTCAAATTCCTTAAATTAATCCATGACAATGCTTGCACTGTTTGACGTTATTTCGTTTTTTTACTAAAATCTATTTCAGACTGAAGGTTCACTAATCATAATTTCTATAACAAAAATGACACAAAAAATAATAATTCTGTTGTGGCGCTGTAGATTCAACAGCAGAGCGGGAAACATTTCACATTGTATTCTAGTAATTTAACTAATGTTCAAGAACTATTAAAATAATCGCACCATGAAAATCAACTGTTCAATACATTTGTACTTTTTTTTTTTTTTAAATGAACTGGTTCTGAATAAAAAACAAACAAATGTTCTTGATTCCTAACCATAATTCATATCAAGTAAAAATCACAATTCAATTAAAATCAGGCATGAAAAGTTAGGGAAATAATAATAATAATAATGTTGGCAACGTAAAAAAAAAAGTAAAAATACAAAAACTAATATAAAATAAAATGAACCAAATATAAACATACATACACACTATATACAAAGTACCGTATATATATATATATACACATATATATGTATGAATATATATATGATATATGTATATGGACATGTACATATATACTGTGCATCCAAACTCATGACCTAAACAGGACTAGACCAAACACTGTGCTTCACACACACACACGAGGCGTATGGACTCCTGTGGAGGTTGTGCATTAGAATCAGGCAGTGTGGCGTCCCACACGTGTAGCTGATAATGAAAAGAGTGCTGAAACGCTTACCTTATAGCTCAAAGTCTCCGCAAACCTCGTGCTGTGGAGAGAGAGAGACGGAGGGGGGCATACTTAATGAACTCACACACACACACACACTGAGGAGCGAATGAAAAATGACATGACACGTTAAAAGATAACACGTTTAGACAGTCCATCCGGATCATAGGAGATGCTGGAAACATTCTCTATGGACAAAAACACATGTAGCGTTTCGGTTGCTGAAATAAGCCGTGCGCACTGTAAACACAACGGGATGTCTCATGCAACACTTGCATGATAAAGAAGGGCTCTGCAACTCTTGGAGATTATGTGTGTGGTAGGTAATGTTTGGTACATTAACTGTCTGTCATCAGGTCGCCCTTTCTGTCCTAACTGTTGAATGCAACAAATAACAAATCCCTCGATGGGCTCGCTGTCATAGCAACACCATGAACACAACCATGGAAAAATAATTTCCTGCGCTCGCTGCTCTCGCCACCCTGATGCTCATGGCCTGCGGCAAAATTCCTGCCGGAGATTAAATGACAGTTTACGCCAGATTTGGAGAGTGATTGCTTGAGATTGGAGGAAAAACTGAAGGCTGTTCGAAAGCAATCGTCACGAAGTTTTAAAACACACTCTCTAATTTTTGCATTTTCTTGCCAACATTTAACGTGGTACTGATGAGGCTCAGCTGTGATTGTTGACACAGGACAGAATATTCGGAGAACGTTCATGTGGAGAGAAAGACAGAAATAGACGCAATAATGAATGTTTATTATGCTTATCTATTATGGTTGGCTATTTCCGAACGTCCTCATGTTCTTGTCAGCATCTTTTACAGGGTATGCAGAGCTTAGCTTTTAATATACTGTGGATTATAATATCTACACTGTCGTTGTGTACTGTGGAATTAGGGGAACAAATGAGAAGATAGCAAGCGAGAGAAGTCAGAGAGGAAGAAGAAAGAGTTTTGACCTCTTGGGGAAGTTGAACTTGAGTGTGTTTTGAATGAACCCGTAGCAGCACGGGCTAATGACGAATCCCGCCCGCGCCTGGAGGCAGCGATCCAACACCATGTCTGTTGCCACTCCGCACGCATGCAGGGCCACCTGAAATACACACAACACACACCAGTCATGCTGGTTACACACATGGGTTCTTAAACAAAAGTTGGTAACCAAACGACCTGAGCTCTAGAGCAAGATATGTGTGGGAAACTGTCTATTGTGATAAGTGTAGCCTACTGTAAGTCACTTTGGATAAAAAGGGTCGGTCATTTTTCACAAATACACAACCATATTAAATGTTGGTCGACAGATGTTTTGAAAGACGACACTTACCCTTAAGGCTGCACTCACTGGATCAAAAACACAATACAGTCATATTTTTGAAATATTATTACAAAATACCTGTTTTCTATTCTAATATATTCAAAAATGTAATTTATTCCTGTGATGGCAAAGCTGAATTTTTAACTTCAGTGTCACAGAAATCATTCTAATATGCCGATTTGCTTCTCAAGAAACATTTATTATTATTATCAATTCTGAGAAACAGCTACTTAATGTTTTAGTGGAACCATGATACATTTCTCAAGATTATTTGATTATTTTATATACACTAAATTAATATTTATTTGAGAAAGAAATCATTAAAATATTGTTATATAACATATAACATGTATCACAATAAATGTCTTTAATGTCACTTTTGATCAATTTAATGCATATTTTATGAATAAAAGTATTAATTTAAAAAAAACAAATCTCTTGAACAGTAGTGCATTTTTAATATTATTCTGGTAATAAAATCAACTAGAATTTAATTTACTCAAAAAAGCTATTTATACAGACAATGACTTGAAAAAATGGCTCATTATATATATATATATATATATATATATATATATATATATATATATATATATACATTTTTTTTTTCATTTTCATAATTAAAATTCTTAGAATTTTAGATTTTTCTGAAAAGAATGAGAATATAACAAAAAAGAAATGGTTAATTGAACGGATGAAATACTTAGAGCTTAGAGAAGAAAACATTTGCTTGCTTAATAGTTACACAACAAAGTCAGTCAATTGAAAACAAATTTGGAGAATGATATAGCAGTTTTTCCAAAACAAATTAACCAACATGAAAGATTAAAAAATTACTGGTAGCACTTTATTTTACAGTCCTGTTCCCATGTACATACTATGTACTTATAATAGCAACATGACATTATGACTTTTGCGTAAACATACACGCCACTTTCAAGTCAAGTGGCGTGTTATTTATACGCATTTTGAGCTATCCGCGTGTATGCGTGTATGTGTGTATGTGTGTATGTCTACGCCGTTAAATGTCCGAGTGATTCCGCGTGTATGTACACGCCGTTAAATGTCCGACCGAAACGAAGCAAAATGTAGATCTACATCTGGCGAGCGATATTTTTTGTCCTAGGATGGTAGGGGAACACTTATTAATGGTATTAACCCCAGTGACGGGTAGGTTTAGGTCATATATTTATACAGTAATGTAACGTTAAGTCAACGGCGTTCATAAACACGCTGAAAAGCGATTATGCGTGTTGATAGCACGCCAAAAATGGAAATACGAATTGGCGTGTCATACATACGCCATTTCATGAGATCAGTCTGATAATAGTAATAACAATAACTGGGTAATAACTAGGTATTAACCCTGAACCTACCCCTAAACCGAACCAGTACTTTTTAGGTAAGTACAAGTGCAGATAAATGTAAAATAAAGCCAAATTATTAGAACAAACTTGGCATTTGAACCAGTAGGTTGTTCTATCCAAAGCATAATGCATAAAAGCATAACACAATTTTGGTTACATCATTGTAAATGTGTGAATTAGACTATTTCCCAGTGCTCAGAGTGGTGTTAACCTATGCATGACAGCTAAAAAACGGTTTAAACTCTTGTTTTTTGCCTGTCCTTGGCCACATTTCCACAGATCTCAAAGTTCTTCCCACCTTTCTGTATCTAGCGTGTTCTCATCGATCTGTTAGTGACTCAGGCACAGAGAGAGAGAGCGAGAGAGAGAGCATGCCAGTCATACCCTGCCGGTGTGACACTGCATGACAGCAGATGTCTCTCTGCCTATTAGCAGGAAAAGTGGATCAAACAGCTTGATGGAGGGTAAAGAAAAGCTTTAGATGTCAATACAGAGGCTTGTGAAAGATCAAGCGTTCGACTTTACTCACGTCTTTACCGGACCAGTGGCTGTATCCATCACCGTTAGGGTGAAAAACTGGAACAATGCAAACTCTGGTCTCAGTGAGTGTAAGCGCACAGTTGACCAAACCCATGGATTAACACCCTTCAAATCCCCCATAAGAAGTTTTCTGGGAAATGTGGCCAAATCTCAGAGGATTCGCTTTACACGCTGCCTGGAGTTGCCATAGGAGAGGAATTATGTCCGTGAACTCTGTGTGGGAAAACACACAGCCTCAAGCCGAGGCGAAATAAATTAGGAAAAAGCAATATTGGCAAAGCGTCCAGTGTGGTTTGTAATTAAGTTCTCGAGACGCTAATTAGAACGAAATGATTCATAATGTCTTTTTTTAACAGGATCTGGAATAAAGCCATTCTCAAAAACCTTGGGCAGGTGTTTGAGTATTCAAGGACCACATTAATGTACTAATCACAATCCATTAACACAGGGTTTCAGTTCTTTGAAGTAGACCACCATCTCATAATGGAGCCATGTATTCGCATCTAAAGTGAAAAACAGAATGCCTCGTCACCACAACAAGCAAAATCAACAGTGAAAACCTTTAGCTTTGAGGACGTCATGCAGCAGGTGAATTTCAAAAGTTGCCAATGATGAAACACAAATTAAATGAAAAATATAGCAAATCACAGGCGAGTCTATACACACACCGAAGGCAAAAAAAAACATTCTGGTAGTTCAGATGCTTTAATGCAAGAAAAAGCACAACTGAAAAAATATATATTACAAAATTACAAAATACAAGATAGATATCTGCTTAAAAAAAAAAAACAGATGTAGCTATAGTCATTGTAAAGGAATATGAGCTATAATGACAATAATAGTGTACAGTAATAGTAGAGCTTTCACAGGTAAAGTTTAAATATAAAACATTCCTGTTTGTTTTATTTTAATTGTATCATGTATTTTTGCATAATTGCACATGATCAAAAGGATCAGATCTTATTTCTCAGTTTTTTGTTGAACAAACAAACACGCGCACACAGACAAAATGAACTGTTCTCATAGCAAAACAAAAAACAAACAAAAATCAAAGCAGAGAAAAAAATTAATAAACACAACAAAACTAAACAAAAAGCAAAACAAATAAGCAAGAAACTAAAAAAACACAAAGAAACCCACAAAAAAAAACAGTTAAACAGAAATCAATCCATGTCAAAACAAAATCAAAAGCGAGAAAACAAAATCAGGAACAAAAAATAAGATCCATAATGGCGAATGGTCTGTAGAAATTAAACAAAATATTGTTTGTTAGTATTTGTGGGTGAATGTTCAGTAATAATAACACTGTAAAGCATTTTTTGGCAGCATGCAATTAGGCCAGAATCTATTCTTTACAAAAGCAAAGAGGTTGGAAAAGCACATTACAGTCATTCCAAGTCTTCCATCGGAATGTCGGATGCTCCGTCTCTATAGTACAAATTTAGAGTTATAATGAGACAAAGCTGGTGGGCCGTCTCCCAAATGATCAGATGAATGTTGTTTAGCATGGGAAAGAAGCAGTGTTACAAAGCTCAAATTTGTTTTCCTTTGCAAGCAAATAAAGTGGAATCTGCAATGGTTTTGTGTGGTCTCATGTACTGAAGGATCTAATAAATTACGTTTTCTGAAAGCACTGAATATAAGACATTGACAAAGAGCTTAACGTCATCCTCAATGCTAGTTTTTCTTGTATAAATCATTCAGCAATGGAAAAATAACAAAGCACGCTGCAAAAGCAGATTCTTTATTAGTTTTTCTCATGCAGTAGGTCTTCATTTTTTTTGCTGATGTTTCTTTTCTTCCCTTCAATGGGGGTAAAAAACTTTTTCTGCCTTTATAATTAAGTAGTTTGCCCGAGGGATGGAAGGCACAACTTCACGACTACGATGCAAGTTCATTATTCACAGCCACCGAACACAGCAGTGTGCTTGTTTCACCATCATTCAACAGGTACAACAACAACTCAAGTTTGAGCAAACAACCCATAACTTCTCTTTTCACATCATTACCCATGTTTAGTCATTTTTCCTAGTGTAGCTGCAAGCCTTATTACAGACTGTCTTAAAAAAGGAATAGTAGCTATTATTTTCACGCATCTAACCCACTGGGAAACAATAGTTCCGGCTCTGCTGCTTTAGCAAGCAAACCTTTTAATAATTTATGCTAATGATATGTGCAGAGTTATGCAAGATAACACAATGTAGCTTAGAAACTCAACACAACGAACACAACCAGTTTCCAGAGCTTTCAAATTGACCAAACAGGTTCACAATCTTGAACATCTGAAAGCATCTTTCAATGATGCTTCCTTTCACTTCTAATCGCTGTGTTTTAAGTTTTAAAATAAAATAATTCAAATTCATACCAATTCACCAATAAATCATTTATATTTAGATGGATTCATAACCACTTCAATGTCTAATTATACATTTCCAAGCCTGTAAATCACAGTTGTATAATGATATTTTCAACTTTTTTCATGACCGAGATACACATAAAATAACACAATGTAGTTTGTTCTAAACCCTTGACAATCTATCGAATATTTCATCCATTAGTGACATACATGTACATCTTTTTTTTAATTCATGTGCCCTCATAATCTATAATCAAAATAACTTCCCCTCCCTCTTGCAGTTATTTTCTTCTCTGACGACGTGTTTACTGGCGTGAGGGCGGAGCAACCTGTCACTCACACGAGATCCACCAATAGCAACCATAACCACCCGATAAAAGGAATATTTCATCCCCGCATGGAGGGGTGGAGGGAGGGAAAATAATTCTTTCTAGACAAACCTAGTATGTTAAAATAATTTTTAAAAAATTGTTGACTGTTTGATATGAATCTCATTGACATTTTTTTTAATGATTGTGCTAGGTGCCCAAAAGAAATTCTACAGATACAGGAATTAGTTTTGGGAACCAGTGAAGGTCTGATAAAGACTCTGTGTCTGAAGAAAATACCCCCCCCCCCAGACAGACAACACACACACACACACACACACACACACACACACACACACACACACACACACACACACACACACACACACACACACACACACACACACACACACACACACACACACACACACACACACACACACACACACACACACAACGGAGCAGTGTGTGAAGTTCAATACTGCAGCTGCAGCTCTCTGTGGATACGAGGCCAGAGGCTGCAGGTCTCTGGCAGAAACATCTCATTACCTCCAGAAACAAATATAAGAACTGCAGAAAGTACATACTTCCTCAGTTATCACAGAAAACAGTACCCCTCAAAGAGTACAAGTCAAAAAATAATTTTAATCAGTATTTTTATCTTGTTTTTCAGTAAAAATACCTAAACATACTTAAAATGCACTATTGTGTAAAGATAAGACTTGTTTTCAGAGAATATATCTTGAATTACGTTTTTTTACCCTCACCACATAGGCAAACTGTAACAAAAAAACAAACCAAAAACAAAACTCTCAAGGAAGTCACCTTCATTAATAAAGCGCTTTTAACAGTATGGATTGTTTCAAAGCAGCTTTACAGTGATAATAGAAATTACTGTAACAGATAGTTTAGGCTTTACCACAGCTCTAGGATAAAGTTATTGTCCAGCTAAAGTTAGTTTTGATTGATTCAGTTCAGATGTGAAGATCAATAGTTATTAACTTAGGGGCCACTAACATGACACCATTCTAACAGAAAAACCCTTAACGCGCTCCGGCCGCCCATCAGCATAAAACAGTGCCTGGTGTCTCGAGAACGCACTCCCTGAAATAGGTTCGACGGTGCAAACGATTATTCGTTATCTCTGCGCAAACCTCAAAAACGCAAACCCTCGAAAAATCCGCACATGCGCGTTTGAATTATGTGCGCAGACGTGTAGTCCTTCTTCACAAATCAACCCTCAACAAATTACTTGTCTGACCTTAAAACTGTATAATAGAGATTGTTGTCGCATCTGCGTAGTCACAATGTTAGGAAGATTGTTCCAAAGTTTTGGTGCTAAATAGGAAAAGGATCTACCGCTAGCAGTCGATTTTGATATTCTAGGTATTATCAACTGGCCGGATTTTTGAGATCGCAATAGACTTGAAGGACTATAATGCGTTAAGAGCTCGCTCAAGTACTGGGGAGCTAAACCATTTAGTGCTTTGTAAGTAATCAGCAATATTTTAAAATTTATACGGTGTTTAATAGAGAGCCAATGCAGTGTTGACAGAACCGGGCTTATATGGTCATACTTCCTGGTTCTGGTAAGAACTCTAGCTGCTGCGTTTTGGACCAGCTGTAGTTTGTTTATTAAGCGTGCAGGGTAACCACTCAGTAGAGCATTACAATAATCTAGCCTTGATGTCATGAACACATGAACTAATTGTTCTGCATTTTTAATAGAGAGCATATGACGTAATTTAGATGTATTTTTAAGATGAAAAAATACGGTTTTTACAGATACTAGACACGTGACTTTCAAATGAAAGATTGGTATCAAAAAACACATCAAGGTTCCTAACCGACGACAAGGACTTGACAGAGCAGCCATCAAGTGTTAAACAGTATTCTAGGTTATTACGTGAGGATGTTTTTTGTCCAATAATTTGAATCTTTGTTCTTTCAAAATTAAGCTGCTAGTCATCCAGGTTTTTATTTCAGCTGCATTCCGTTAATTTTGTGAATTGGTAAGTTTCGTCAGGGCGTGAAGAAATATAGAGCTGAGTATCATCAGCATAACAGTAAAAACTAATGTCATGCTTTCTAGTGATATCTCTTAAGGGTAGCATGTACAGAGTGAACAGTAATGGTCCTAGTACTGAGCCATGTGTTACGCTTTACTGAACTTTTGACCAATAAGACATTTCTTCATTTACTGCTACAAACTGAAACGTTAACGTCATCCTCAATGCTAGTTTTTCTTGTATAAATCATTCAGCAATGCAATGGAAAAATAATAAAGCATGCTGCAAAAGCATATACTTTATTAGTTTTTCTCATGTAGTAGGTCTTCATTTTTTTGCTGATGTTTCTTTTCTTCCCTTCAATGGGGTAAAAAACGTTTTCTGCCTTTAAAATTAAGTAGTTTGCCCGAGGGATGGAAGGTACAACTTCACGACTACTACTACGACTACAAGTTCATTATTCACAGCCACCGAACACAGCAGTGTGCTTGTTTCAACGGGTACAACAACAGGTACAACAGGTACAACAAATCAAGTTTGAGTAATTCCACTAATGCCAACATAATTTGAGTCTATTTAAAAGAATGTTGTGGTCGATAGTGTCAAATGCAGCACTAAGATCGAGTAACACTAATAGAGAGATACAACCACGATCGGATGATAAGAGAAAATCATTTGTGACTCTAATAAGAGCTGTCTCAGTACTATCGTACAGTAGCCTATAAATCTAGACGCACCCTAGCGGCAGCAAAATTTATTTTGCAGCCAGTGTAGTCTAGCAAGTCTCCGTTGGCTTTCGAGCTGGAAAAAACAAACTCTAGTCAGGCCAATCACATTGTGTATAGAGTTGGAGGGAGGGCTTAACATAATGACGGTAGAATTGTGACGGTTCCGTGTGAATTCCCTGCTACTTGAAAACAAAGAAGACGACCACTGGGGTGGCGAACAGCGATCTTATGAATTGACTTTAGCCGCGACTCTGGAGGACTTGGTGTTAAGCTTTTCTTTGAGAAAAGAACAACGAACGGCACTTAGGTCATTCTTAAAAAAAGGAAGATGTTTCAGAGTTTTGCCGACCGATATGGCAAAAGTTTAATATATCAACTAGCTCTTCTGGTGGGAAAACGCATGGGACTCACTCATCCACAACCGTTCGTTGCTCTGGTTGGTTGTAGTGCTGTCCTAGTGCATGCAAAGGGAATTTGAAAGACAACCGTTTATCCCGCCCCTCGGATTGAGGCATGCCAATGGTGAGTTCCCTGACCTTGATGTGGGTCTGGCTTGCCAGGCTAATGGTACGGTCTAAATCCTGATTGAAAATCCTCGCAGAAACCATTTCTTTCTAAAAAGGAACATAGTTGTGAAGATACTGCCTTTTCTAGTATCTTTGACAAAAAAGGTAGATTTGAGATCGACATGTAATTGACTAATTCTGTAGGATCAAGTTGCGGTTTTTTAATAAGCGGTTTAATCATAGTCAGCTTAAAAGTTTTTGGTACATATTCTAATGACAAAGATGAATTAATGATATTGAGAAGAGGATCTATGACCTCTGGAAGCATCTCTTTCAGTAGCTTAGTCAGTATAGGGTCTAAGTTATCATACATGTTGTCGATTTAAAAAAATTCAGTCAGAGAAACTACAATGCACTCCCTGATGCAATACTGTAGTAGACGGTTACATAGTTATAATTTTCTCCCTGATATTATCAATCTTGTAAGTAAAGAAGTTCATAAAGTCATTACTGATGCTTTGAAACGTATGGGCTAGAAGCTTTATTTTTCGTTAGTTTAATTAACTTAATTAATTCTGTTAACCTGAACTTGCTACACTTGAACAAATCAGAAAGTCTTACCTAGAAGCTTTATTTTTCGTTAGTTTAGCCACTGTTTCAAATAAATACCTTGGGTTTTGTTTATTTTCTTCTAATAGGGTTGAAAAATAAGCAGATCTAGCAGCTTTTAAAGGGATACTCCACTTTTTTTGGAAATAGGCTCATTTTACAACTCCCCCAGAGTTAAACATTTGAGTTTTACCATTTTCGAATCCATTCAGCCGATTTTCTGATATTTAGAAGAATATCAGTAATCAGACAGTTTCTGGTCTCATTGACTTCCATAGTAGGAAAAAATATATACTATGGGAGTCAATGAGACCAGAAACGGTCTGCTTACTGATATTCTTCTAAATATCAGAAAATCGGCTGAATGGATTCGAAAATGGTAAAACTCAAATGTTGTAAAATGGGGAGTTGTAAAATGAGCCTATTTCCAGAAAAAGTGGAGTATCCCTTTAAGGCCTCTCTGTGTGCAATCGTGCGCTCTTTTCATGAAATGCGAAATACGTCTAGTTTTGTTTTCTTCCAGTTGCGCTACATTTTTCTGGCCACTCTCTTAACACTCTCTAAACAAGACAAAACAATTCGCCAGTGCTGTATGAAAAATAAATAATTTGGTTAACATTTTTAAGTAAATAGATTTCTCTCTACTTCAAATATGATTAGGGAGTGATCTTAACAAATATACAATCCAACTAGATTGCGCATAATATAAATTTGCTGTCTAATTTCCATTATGCTTGTGGCTTACAATATTTGACAGAATAAAAAAAATAAGAGAACACAAAACAAATGTGTTTAAATGACTATTAATAATATCATTGTTCCACAATCAGTCTCGTTTAAAATTAAATGTAATCTTAATGTTTGGGCAAGTTGTCGAGGAGCCAATTTCATCACTCAAAATGCAGTAATGAGCAACCCATTCTCTTTTGAAAGGATTTAAAGGACAACGTGAGGGTGAACTGCATAATAAATATGGATGGCAGCGAAAATCAAACAAGCTACAACTACAGAGTGCCAGAATCCATCCTTTTAAAAAGGCTTTGCAATGCAAATGAAGAGATATCTATACCTTCTGGACAAAAATGTGAAATTATTGAAACTGCTCATAGCAAGAACAAGCGCTAAAAGCAAACATTAACAAAATCAATTATCGATGAAAGGCTGCAGTGGGATCCAAATGTCTGAGGCCACATTGAAATATATCTAATGTAAAACTAGAATTAAACAATTAAACAAAAAGTTTGAAAAATGTAACACCAAGATACACAATGAAATATTAAACCCTCATGTACTAGCATCTGAGAGACTCCAATGCTATTTTAATAGCTAAACAACCGTTCTTAATGTTATGAAAAATGATTATAAACTTAATATCAACTTCATAACAGCTATTAAACACCCTCCAAACACATAACTTTTGTTTGGAGTATCAGAAACATGCATTCATTTTCACAAACTAACTAATTCATAAAGAAAAAACCTGCAAACACAGTATATACACACTCGAAGATAAACACTTCACAACTATCATGTGTTTTATATAAGACGGTTCTTACCCCGATGTTGAAGTTTCCGGTGAAGTAGTCGAGGTTTGTCTGGATGAAGCCAATGTTTGTCAATCCAAGCTGAGCACTTCGTTCTCTGGCCCTGACCAGAGACTCCTCTTTATTTTCAATGAGAATAACCTGATCAATGACAAAATCTATACATTTTACCATGCTACATATTTAATCTCTTACAACTCAATGGTTCATTGCCAAATTGCTCATTGATTCATCTCAAATTGCTATTTGAAAAGCCATTTCGTTAAAAGGAAAGAAAATCAGCAGAGAATAAGTAGTACATCTTCTAAATAACTACCTAATAACCCACTGAACCATTAAATATGTATTAGCACTCAAAGAGTATTCTAGTATTGAGTTGATTTTCCTATCCGCATTGGTAAAATTACCATCTGAGGGCTTAGGGAGACAAAAAAAAAACAACAATAGTGTGGAATCAGTTTATTTTTCCAGTGTCTACAAATGAGCTCACCAGGGAGGAAGACAGATTTAGTTTCTTTTCTTTGATTCTGTTAACCTGAACTTGCTACACTTGAACAAATCAGAAAGTCTTACCTGACATTTAGGAAGCGTGTACGCCAAAACAATCCCAACGTGCCCCTGAGAAAACAAACGAAGAAAAAGCTGCTGAAGAACTTGGGAGAAACAGACCTCAAAGAGCTCATCAAATCAAAGTCTGCTCAAGAGAACACAGGTGCACATAAGATTAAAGCTGCAAGCAGCATTGAAAGGGCCCTCGCACCCGTGCCATCGCCACCCGGTGGCTTTAAGAAGACAGACCACGGTGGGCAATGTGCATTTAAGTAGATAAATATAGTGGGAGTATGTCAAAGTCAGTTACAAAAATGTCCTTTATTATGGGTATAATAGCATGCTGTTAAACATGTCACTTCCTGTTGCCAGCAGGTGGCGCTATGACTGTAACTGAATATGAGCATGCACATGTGTTCAGGACAGAACTCTTATCAAACATGTGAAGTTTGGGGCAGATTGAACTTTGCCTTCTTAAGTAAAAACAACTTCCTGTTTCATAGCATTAGCATGCTTTAGCACTTAGCTAAGAATTGCTAGCATGTTTAACATGTTTATAACATGTTTATAACTCAATGGCATATTTACTATGTTGCCAGTACTGCATCACACTGTTAAACATGTCACTTCCTGTTGCCAGTAGGTGGCGCTATTACTATAACTGAATATTGTCATGTAGATGTGTTCAGGGCAGGACTCTTATCAAATGTGTGAAGTTTGGGGCAGATTGGACATTGTCTTCTTAAGTAACAACAACTTCCTGTTTCATTTCATTAGCATGCTTTAGCACTTAGCTAAGAATTGCTAGCATGTTTTAACATGTTTATAACATGTTTATAATTCAATGGCATATTTACTATGTTGCTAGTACTGCATCACAGTGTTAAACATGTCACTTCGTGTTGCCAGTAGGTGGCGCTATTACTATAACTGAATATTCTCATGTAGATGTGTTCAGGGCATGACTCTTATCAAATGTGTGAAGTTTGGGGCAGATTGGACATTGCCTTCTTAAGTAACAACAACTTCCTGTTTCATTTCATTAGCATGCTTTAGCACTTAGCTAAGAATTGCTAGCATGTTTTAACATGTTTATAACATGTTTATAACTCAATGGCATATTTACTATGTTGCCAGTACTGCATCACACTGTTAAACATGTCACTTCCTGTTGCCAGTAGGTGGCGCTATTACTATAACTGAATATTGTCATGTAGATGTGTTCAGGGCAGGACTCTTATCAAATGTGTGAAGTTTGGGGCAGATTGGACATTGGCTTCTTAAGTAACAACAACTTCCTGTTTCATTTCATTAGCATGCTTTAGCACTTAGCTAAGAATTGCTAGCATGTTTTAACATGTTTATAACATGTTTATAATTCAATGTCATATTTACTATGTTGCTAGTACTGCATCACAGTGTTAAACATGTCACTTCGTGTTGCCAGTAGGTGGCGCTATTACTATAACTGAATATTCTCATGTAGATGTGTTCAGGGCAGGACCCTTATCACATGTGTGAAGTTTGGGGCAGATTGGACATTCCATGCCTGAGTTACAGCAAATTACTATTTAATTGCAGTAATAGCATGCTTTAGCACTTAGCTAAGTGTTTGCTAGCATGTTTTAGCATGTTTCAAGTATGTTGATAGCATGTTTAGCACTTGCTGGCACTTTTTTATATGTTATTAGGAGTCCACAACAGTGTTAAACATGTCACTTCCGGTTGCCAGCAGGTGGCGCTGTGACTGTAACTGATTATGTGCATGGACATGTGTTCAGGACAGAACTCTTATCAAACGTGTGAAGTTTGGGGCAGATTGGACATTCCATACCTGAGTTACAGCAAATTCCTATTGAATTGCAGTAATAGCATGCTTTAGCACTTAGCTAAGTGCTTGCTAGCATGTTTTAGCATGTTTCAAGTATGTTGTTAGCATGTTTAACACTTGCTGGCACTTTTTTATATGTTATCAGGAGTCCACAACAGTGTTAAACATGTCACTTCCTGTTGCCAGCAGGTGGCGCTGTGACTGTAACTGAATATGAGCATGGACATGTGTTCAGGACAGAACTCTTATCAAACGTGTGAAGTTTGGGGCAGATTGGACATTGTTTGCCTGAGTTACAGCAACTTCCTGTTTCATGGAGAAACATCAAAATTTGTCAGGCCGCCGAGGACACGCCCTTCGACGAAAACTCAAGATCTTCGCAATTTAACGTCGCAAAGGCCTTAAGATTACACTCAGCAAATTTGAAGATGATCAGATTAAAACTGTAGGAGGAGTTCGTTAAAGTACGAGGCCTGAAAATGGCAAAAACTGCACAAAAATCTGAGAGGAAGTTCAAAATGGCTGACTTCCTGTTGTGTTAAGGGCTACGCTCCAAGAGACTTTTTTGTAGGTATTGGCCATTACATGTATGTACCGAATTTCGTACACGTACGTGAAACGTAACGCGAGGCGCACTCCGTTGAACCTTTATAGGTGGCGCTATCGAGCCATTTTGCCCCGCCCAATTTTGAAACGCATATCAGATGTAAATTTTCGCCAGTTCTGACGCGTGTGCAAATTTTCGTGAGTTTTCGTGCATGTTTAGGCCCTCAAAAATGCGATTCATTGCGGAGAAGAAGAAGAATAATAATAATAATAATAATAAACAGAGCAATTCCAAGAGGGTCCTCACACCATCGGTGCTCGGGCCCTAAATATTGACCTGTTGCCCAAAAGCTGTAACGTCAGGGCTTATATGTATGCACAGAATAACAAGAGCACTCCCAAAATTACACGAGGTGACAAGGGAGGAGAACAGATGCTTACTGACAGTGAGTCCCGTAAGAAAACAGAAACAAGTCCAAGACATGTTTAACATGTCAGAAGGTAACCTACCCCCCCGCTGCAGAAATCCACCACAGTGTTCCCCGGGTGGGCTAGATCCGTCACCATGGCTAGCAGGTTGTTGAGTTGTTGTTGTTTGCGCACAGCGCGGGCGTCTGACATCTTACCTTTGGAGACGAGGGAATGTTAACACCGGAACGGCCAACAGCAACACACTGCAACAAGACTCTTAACCACAACCAAAATAGAAATGTGTGTCCAAGTTACAAATGTTACATAATACAGTAGATACGTGATAATGTACAGTCAAGAAGAGATCATTAACCCAAACTAAACCCAAATCAAAATCGATTTGACAGCACTAAATATAATATAATAAATGAATAAGTACAGTGAAATATTTAAATCGATACTTTGTAATTGCAGTAGAACAAACGACTTGAAAACAAAGCCATGGTCAAGAAAAAAATGGTTATACATTTATAAATTTGGGTAATATTCTGTTGTAACATGCATGAAGTCACACAAGACATGCATTGTTATCAAGCACAATGTGTTAGTGTATAATAATAATGAACTACTGTATAATACATAACATGACAATGCCGCCCCCAAAGATGCCGTCGATTAAAAGAAATGGAGAGTAACCTGCCGAAAAGCAGACCCCGCATTACGAAGGGACAAACACTAGGAGAGAGACTGTATGATCTATAATACAAATTATTAATAGAACATGTGGCTGTCTAGTGATGAGAATAATTATTTTGTCCTCCGCTTGGCTCTGAACATCAGTATAAACAGGCTGCCTACCTAAAAATGGCATTCGGTACATTTCGCATTCTTACAGTTTGCAAATTGAAAAGAGGACAGCCAAGCACCACTTTCAGCTGTGATTAAACGGATTGAATTATTTCAACGGCTGTTTGAGAAATGTTAAAAGCGGGAACGCTCTCAAAAATAAAATTTTAGACCCTTTTTTCTCCCCCCGAGCCACTCAAGTCGTCTCAAACTTTAATTGGAGTCGAAGGCTGTTTTCACACAGACACACTCTCTGCCACAGGGAATAAATTTGCAGCAGATTTCCTGTTTTGAGCCGAGCGCTGAAGAAACACCATCAGTGTAATATAAATCACAGACGCGTCTGTCGAGCACTGCTGCGCTCATTTTGTGCACGACTCTCGGATGAGAGCGGAAGAACTACCTGGAGCAATAGGAAACAAAAACGCAACAAAGCTTTGTACAGATTTGTTTATCATGTGTTATCAACACCTGGTAATTAATGAATGTCTATGAAAAGAAAGGCAACAAAAGAATCAATCAGGCTCAGGTGAGGAAGAAAAGACAAACATGCAGATTCTTGTGCAAAGAACGCCTGTGGAATTTGCATGTTTTCTTTCTCTAACAGGATTCGAATGGCGGGCGCGCTATCAGAGTGGAGCAGATATGTGGAATGCCGGGAAGATGCAACTCATTAACCGAGAGCACATTTGCAGTGCGTCTCTGAGACATAAATCCAGAGGAATGTCGGCCTGCTGTCAAGTGAGGATCTCTCCTACATCAAGAGAATCAAATCCGTCTGAAAATCTGCAATCCTTCCAATGAACAATGATGTTTTGGTTTTTACCAGAGATGTTAACGGACTAAAATTCTAAAAGAAATTGCTTATGATATGCTGATTATGTAATTTATTAAAAGCACATCCAGATTAGCTGATTAGCTACACGTCCAAAAGAAGATAATTAAGAGTTATTAACAAGTGGCATATAAGTAAAGCATTGAATTGACAAAGTGGCTTAAAATATGAGTAAATATTAAAGCAAGTAAATAGTGCAAATGGCAACAAACTGTATTTTCTTTGCACTACGTGTAAATAGTTGTTAGATGCTATTTATACAATTAGTGAAATGGTTTTTGCACCTCAGTGTATTGTAACCTTACCCATTAAACACTTTATTTCCACTATCAAATACCTGCTATTCACTTTATTTTCTACTTGATTTGTATTTGGCCAATTACTTTGGTCAACTTGTGTTGATTTTAACTGTGCTATAGAAATGTTGATTGATACGATGTTGATTCCTAAACATTTTCTCAATTTTTATCTAAAATAAACGCTACTACCGAGCTGATATGCGATGGAAAAAGGGAAAAGAATGAGTTTGGTAAAAGACGGATTCAAACTAGGGTCAAACGCACCCTCACTGTCTACGCCAATGATTCGGTTATTTGTCGGGCTCAATCAGACAATAGTGGGCGGAGTTAATGTAAATAGCCTCTGCCAACAAGGCGGGCTATTTTCACTTGGTTTTTACAAATGAGTTTGTCAATATCAAGCAGTCACATGCTCCAACACTCTGAACCTGGCGTTAATGAGAGTAACGCAATAATTTGCTGTCTTCTCACTATTGCCAAATCAAAAGTAGCAAAATTGCCGAAAATATATTAAAATAAAAAACGACAGTAAATTAGGCAGCAAATAAGCACGCGAATAAGGAAATGCAAATAAAGCAAGCAAATAAGCGAATAAATAGGAAAAAATACAAAATAAAACTAACAAACATGATTAAATACATACCTACCCTATCTAACACATGGAGGAGTCACCAAAAAGTCACTGGTACTATTAAAAAAAACCTCTCACAAAACCGAATGGTGAAACTCCTACAAAAGAGTTTTTTTTGCAGACAGATGATTATGGCCCTGAGAGTATTGGAGGCAAAACCAGGAAGACTTTCATAGAATAATGAGATATATTGATCAGGCAGAGTTTTTAATTTACCAAACATATCCAGGTTTGGTCCGAAACAGCCTGCAGTCCTTTGAGACAAACAGAGATTGTGATAGTGGAGAGACAGATGATTGAGACGCAAGTGAGATATGTGTTTGTTGGGAAGAGAAAGGATGAAACAAATAAGAAAAGATCATGAGGTCCGATCAGGGCTGTACTGATACGATCACATATCAATATTGCAATTATTTTTTTCATGATATTGCTTTCTCACAATACCTTTGATCCTTGTTTTATGTGGCCTTTCATATGATTTCCCACAGTTCAATTAATGAAGAAACAGGTTGTTTTAATAAACTGACATTTCTCGGTGGTCACCTGTGATACACAATGACATGGGCTCCACCTACATCAATTCTTATCCCACACATACCATTCTAACAATATCATAACATATAGTGATGTACTGAACTTTAGATTTACTGGAATAGAGATGATTATAGATGGCTAACTTACAATCCAATGCTGGTTTAAGAGACCTGCTTCTCCATTAAGTTAGCAAACTATACACTCTTTTAAATATAAAGTGTTTTTTCATTTAGGTTCCCCAAAGTACCTTTGAGTGAACAAAGTTGTCCTAAAAGAACAACTTTTTTTCAGTGTGAAGAACATTTCATTAATCTGAAGAACCTCTTGTGGAACGGAAAGATTCCATGGATATTGTATGTTCTTCAGGAAAAGATAGATGCCAATAAAGCAGCTTTATTTTTAAGAGTGTAGGAGATAATAAAATTGGAAAACAACTAAAATCTGATTGCATCAATGCAACATAGTGATATAAATAATTACACTTACACTATTCTTTCAAACGTTTGGGGTCGGTAAGAAATTTTCATGTTTTTTAAAGAAATCTCTTTCGCTCTCATCATTAATTTATTTGATCAAAAATACAGTAAAACAGTACTATGGTGAAATATTGCAATTTAAAATAACTATTTTCTTTGAACAGATTTTAAAATGTAATTTATTCCTGTGATAAAAGCTGAATTTTCAGCATCATTACTCCAGTCCTCAGTGTCACATGATCCTTCAAAAATCATTCTAATATAATGATCTGCTGCTCAATAAACATTTCTGATTTTTTTCAATGTTGAAAACAGTTAAGCATCCTAAAAAAAATTCAATTTAATGCATCCTTGCTGTATAAAAGTATTTTCTTTTTTTTAAAATCCTCCAGACACCAAACTTTTGAACAGTAGTGCAATATGTGATTCAGAACAGCAAATTACAATGTGAAATGTTCCCACTGAACCAGCTTTTTCAAAATCGACAAAACGGAGAACAGGAAAATGAAAAACAGGGACTCTCTTTTCATCATAACTCTGCTTACAAGAGGCTTATGGCATCCAAGCAATAGGCTTCCAAACAGTAAACCAAGGGGAGAATATTTTCCAGCAATCCAGACCTCAATTTCCTTCCTTTCTGCAGCGACATGGAGGGAGAACTTCTACGGTAGACACAAAAGCAGAAGAAAAAAGGCCTCTCGAGTGGACAATCACAATAACATGTTCAAGTACATTTGTGCTTACGAGATGAGGAGAGGCCTGAATGAAGGTATTTAAGCAAGAATTGTTCGAGAGGACGACATCCTCAAGGTTGTTTTTCTGCTAACTATTCACAGTCACAGCTTCAGTGAGCAATCCGGAGCAGGAACAAAACACTTAGAGAGTTTACAGAAAAAAGGCCAAAATCTGTGACCTCAAGTCACAGTTAGAAGGGATAAAAAAACATTTTTGATCATGTAACTGCAGTCATGCCGCCCACCATTACTTCCCACAGTCACCTTCGATAAACTGAAAAGCAAGAACCTTTTTGGTAGGTAAATATAATACAACGGCATTATGACTTGAAACACCACTTGTGCTGCGGGAGCACTTTTTGTAAAGGTAGTTTTGCACTCTTTAATATATGATGTTTTTTAATACTGTCACATACAAATAAGAAACAAACATTAATGAGGGATTATTTTCAGGGAACAACAACAACCTAAAAACATTATACAATTGTGAGGATTTGAAAATAAGCCACATTATGCTCACATTCTGGCTTCTATATAAATCCATTAAAGCAAATGTGTCACTTTCTTTGCTTCAATATACAGATTTGTACTCTCTGAAGTACCCGAGCCGAACCTCAAAGACTTAAGCTCATTCGACGATTTTCCTCTTTTAAGAAATACATGTTTGGTTCTTGTTTTGGGTAGTATGTGGTACACAGTGTCATATGAGCTCAAGACAGAATGCTGCAAGATGGAAAAATAATAGAGCCATGCAGAGGTTAGAAACAGGTCAAATTTGTATCAATTGCATTTTTGACAGCTGAACTTAATAGCTAAAAATATCCACTTCGACTTTAAAAACACTGACACATTCAGGTCAAACATGTACAAGGTTAATTCTCAAAGTAGGCAAGCAAGAGTTTAAACCATATTTGAATTATTCAGCGTGTATGCCAGACATTTCAGACAGACATCGTGACGAGGTTCAATGTTATATTAAGCCTAAAAGATTAACCACACAAAAATCTGCATTAAAACACAAACCATGACACTTCAAATGAAAGAAGTCTGTTTGAAATGAATGTTTCTGAAAATAACAACACAACCTGTACAAAAAGTACCGTGGCGGTACTGTGTTTCACTGATATACCATTTAAATGTTTGAGAAGAAAGGTGTAGATTGACCCAGAATAGGGAGTTATGACATCATCTCATCAGTTATGACAAATCATCATACAGTATTGATTTCTGAAGGATCATGTGACACTGAAGACTGATGCTGAAAATTCAGCTTTGATTCACAGGAATAAATTACATTTTAAAAATCATTTTCAAATAGAAGACATTTTAAATTGTAACAATATTATATTTCCTGTATTTTATCAAATAAATGCAGCCTTGGTGGGCAGAAGAGACTTCTTTCAAAAACATTAAAATGCTTTTATGTTAATGGTTTGGTGTTAATATAGCAGAATGATTATTAAATGTATCATGGCTCCGTTTATAAGATACTGCAAGCAACTCCAAAACCATGGTACTACCACAGTTCACGTCTAACACAAAGGTTTTGCCACAATATTTAAATAAAAAGCGACCAAAAACAGTATATCTTCAGCTATCAAACAAGTCAACCCAGAAAAAAAAAGGAAAAATATGAAACAAAATTGAGCATTAGTTATTGAATGCGTATGCAGCCTGAGGGTCATTTCCCACAAATGCAGAGACGTTTCAAATGAACCATCTAACGGCCTTTTAACGACCTCTTTGTGATTTCAAAGAGAACATACACATAAAGTATGACAGGACGGCTGTTTTCTGACAAACTAAAGGCCTGCGCCTCCACGATTACATTGTTCATCGGAAACTGGAAGAGCAGTGGGGACGAAGCGGCACAGCCGGCAATCTCTCCCCAGCCCTGAGCTCTCGTTTGGAGACAGACACATTTGCTGAGAGAGAAAAACAACAGCTGTATTGCGTCTATAATAAAGCATGAGCGGTGGCGCTAGTGCGGCCCATCTGGCTGTGCTCACGTTCCCAGGGAGCCCACGTGGATTGTGTGGGAAGGCTGTGGGGGAAGTAGACGGCAGCCAACGGAAGCTTAAAGACGCGTCTATGAAGTGACTCTGAGGTTAACCAATATAGGGAAACTCATTAGTAAAGATGGCAGCTTGATTAGTGCAACCCGTTATTGACTTGTGAGCTTTTTGTGGAAGGGCAATGACATAAAAAAGGGTAATAAATGAATCCAGAGCCTTGTTCATTCTCACAATGACAACTAGCAATTAGAATCGATGTGTATTCTTCACACGTACAGCACTGTCTGCTTTTGTTTTCCATCCAAAACACTTCAGATCGTCCCCCACTGGAACCGCCACAGGTCAGTCTGTCCTCACAGAATTTACACAAAAACCTGAGCAAAAAACAAGCAGAGGGTAACCTGCACGAAAAGCCTGAAGGATAGTGAGAGAACTTTTGTCCTGCAGAGCATATCTATTGAAAACTCTCTCCTCGCTCTATATGCTGAGGATCTCTTATCAGTCATCCATCAGCAATGCTCCGCACCTCAGACGACAATATCTCAGAGATCGCAATGTAAACAGAGTTGATGCCTGTGAAGAGCCTTTGTCTGAGAGCTTTGAGAATGTTCTGGAACTCAAGTTTCAACAAAGCAAGATGGGCCCAATTGTCCCTAAAACAACCAATGTTTTATACTAATTGTGATCGCTTTAAATTGCTAACAAATTAAGCTAAAAAATAAGATGTAAACTGACATATTATTGTAATTTGTTACCTCAAAAACCTTTAGATTTTAGAGTCAGGGCTCGCACAGTTTTGAAAAAGGAGGTAATTGGGCTCTTATTTTGATATTCTGTTCTGTTTCCTTTAGTTCCTGTTTCCCTGCTCTGTTTAGTTTCAGGCTATGTTTACACGGAAACGATCTGAAGAGAAAACGCAAAAGTGGCGTTGCGTTATCATTTTTATTCTGCGTTTAGACGAGCGTTATGGTTGGGAAATCCGCGTGCATACGGTGACGCAAAAGTATGTGAAATTCGATGTAGTATGCACTCCAGGCGGCTAGGGGGCGATGTGAAACACTGCCACACAACAACACCAATATATGAGATATTTTGTACAACTGCTGAAAAGACTCTTGTATGTTTATCAGAGCTGCTAGGGCAACTTGAAGATCCGACGTATGGAAATAATCCGACATGTTGGTTGTTATTTTCCTGTACTGGCCCATGCTTGTGACGTAAACGCGTACGCGACAAGAGCCAACGTGAGCAGATTTGCATTTTTACCGTTTAGACGGGAACGCGACGGTGGAGCGTTTTCCAGATTTCCACTCTGGAGGGTGGTTTCACATTTTTTTGCGTTTTTAAGCCCCCAAAACGCAGTCACCGTGTAAACGAAAGGCACATCCGATAAATAATATTTTTACGTTTTCACCCGAATCGTTCTCGTGTAAACAGGGCCTCAGTTTCTGATTATGTTCCTGTTTGTTTCTGTGATTAATTATCATCAGCTGTATCTTATTTAGATCCTGATTATCCCCTGCAAATATACTCTCTTCAGTTTAGTCCTTTGTTGGCTATTCGTTATGTTTGCTTTTCCAATGTATTCCTGATTAAAGATTATTCTAGTTAAAACTTGATGTGCGATTGTTACAGCCACCGTTACAGTTTACAGTTTTGTCAAGTTCTAAAATATTTTATAAAACATTGCTATTTGTGAGCAAGTAAATACATTAATAATTATATAAGTAAATGGGTAAATGAATAAAATATATTTATTTACTAATATCGTTCATTTATCTACTTATATAAGTTGAACTGGAAATTTCAGTTTTTGAAACTTCTGGAATACTTTATAAAGTATAAGTAATACAAGGCCTTTGAATATCGTCTTGTAATAATGGGTTGCCTTCAGATATTGTCTTGTAATTTAGGGCCTTGGAGTCAAAAAAGTTCAGAACCACTGACATGGAGTCATGTAAAATGTATTAAATCTAGTTAAAGTGTTACCAAGCTAAGAAGTCTACATCTAATGAACCAACCTTTTCTTTTCAGTAAATAATGCAATGTAAAAGGTATTTGACTTGGTTGAAGTATGGACACCAGTACTGAATTCTCTCAGAAATGTGCATGTTCAGGTTTGTTACTCACATACGACGTGCTGAGACATTTACAAAGGCAAAGTTCCTATGATCAATTCCAAATGCAGACACAGTAGAGAAGGACTCAACATAATGCAACTGATTATGCTGACCAATTAAAATTGCAAACATTGTTTATTGTAAACGAACAGGCAGAGGCACCGTAAAAAGAGACTAAACAAAGAGAAGATAAAATTTTTACAGAACTCACTTACATGCCAATTTGGCCTTGAGTAAGCTTTCAGATGGAAAGATTATGCTGGTCAAGACCAGAAAATGTTGACAATAATCAATAGTCCCTCTTCATTCTGATCATTCATAGCAGCGATTCTGAAAATAATGCGTTTCACATCCTTACATGTTCCCTGACCGCCGCTCTGAGGGCAACCAAAATCACTGCATAATTTCTGGAGAGCCAAGATAACTGCGAAATCTCAACCTCAAATTGCTTTTGGGCTAAAAGATGTATAAAATGTCTTATCCCACCCCCACCACAATTTATACATCACTCTTACAAGAACATGGCGTGAAAAGGGGAAACTAGCCCCTTGGAAGAGATCGAGGTCTGGTTAGCATGATCCAGTTGGCGTTTGCTGTCGCAAGTAGACCATTATCTTTCTCCATTGATGGTCAGTCAAACTTAGCTTATATTCTTATAAAATAAGATTTGAACAAGTACAGTTCTTTATGTGTTTGCAAGTGCCCAATCTGTTTTTGGAAGGCTTTGAAAATTATTGAATGGACTTTTTCCTTGTCTACAGCTTTTGACGTCTTCACTCAGGATAGTTGCTTGGGAAAGGTCACAAGTGCATACTTCTAAAAGTCGCGACAGCTTTCACCAGCTATTATGGACCTCCTTGTGTTTGATGGACGTGTGCATCTCATTCTTACAAAGACGAAGAGAGAAGACCAGCTAGAAAAAGGAAACCCATCTTCAGGCAGCATGCTGTCAGGGAACAGACATAGTAAAGAGATTCAAGTAGCACTTCGGTTTATTAGTGAAGCAAAAAATCCACGCAGAACAGGCATTAGGCGGCAAGAAAAGAAAATACGAAGTGATTTGTGCAACCTTACATTCTCTCCAGAAGACTTTGCACCTTTATTTCACTCAACTGAACTGTCAATACAAGGACTGTATCCTAATTTGACAAAGACGTCCAAAAGAGCGACCCACCTGGGTAGCTAGATGCAGAAGCGTGAATCATCAAAAGCCGGTTGGGATATATGTGCGTTCAGCCAGAATGGTTCCAGTTCTGACAGGAACTATCCAATCGAAAAATGTTTTACTCTCACAGAAAGATGAGCAAGAAACTACGGGTACAGAGGAGCCTGGCTTTAAGTCAGGATTTAAGAGAGGCCTGGGAAATGATCTCTGACTGTGAAAGAAAACAGAGAATCTTTATAGATGCTGGAGCCTAGGAACTCATCACGCGGCTTCCGAGCCACATGGGACTCTTTACTGATAGCTGTGTGGAGAAAAATCACACATTTCCCCCAAATTTATTCAATACCAAGTTTTAGACTGAGACTTTTCAGTTGTAATGGAAAAAATGTACAAACAATTCCAGAAATTCCCCTCACAATTTTTCTCTTATCGTTGGTTATATCAGCTAGAATGACACACTTTTACACATTTTACATTTATGCATGATGTGGTTAATTCATGATACAGGGAAATAGAGAATGTTGCTCTCAAGAAAAGTGTGCCTTTTCAGCTAAATTTGGTTAAAAAATTATCTGAATTACACTGTATACTTCTATGAATCAATTATTGCCCTGTATTTTTAATTGAAGAAATAGCATAGTGATAGATTATGGACTTGGACTGAATCATTTCATTTAACTGGCCTATAGGTTATGATAAATAATGAAAATGTTTGAACCTAATTCATGGAATCTAATTCACTGAATTATTAAATAATAACAACTCCATGAATTATAATAATTGTTTGTTAAAAACGCCATCAACAACACCTTTCCCAATTATGGGAACATCTTAACCAAACATCTTACCTCTAACTTTGCACACCACACACACACACACAACACACACACACACACACCACACACACACCACACACACAACACAACACACACACCACACACACACACACACAACACACACACACAACAAATAGAAGTTATAAAATGTAAACCTTATTTACATAGTATTATTACAAATATCCTAGATGATTTTTCATTATTAAACACTTATAAAAGAATCACATTCACTACATTGTACCAATTCTCAGTGGTGCAACTAGAGTAATTTAATGCTCAATCTAAGTAACGCTGCTTTAAAAGCTAGGTTTCAGGTAAGAGTTATGGCAAAGCCATTTAGTTGGGAACACCCATACACCCCTATACTTCAACGCGCTCTACATAACTTCCACAGGAAATAAATAGTATTTAACACCCAATCCAACGCAGCTATGATAACACTGATGTCCTCATGCGTACCTTCAGTATGTGGGTTCATGTCGGACAAAGACGCCGCCAAAACATACACATGCCTAGTCTGGAGAAATGTAAATACAGCCCGTGAAACCATACACCACCCTTACACCACACATTCAAACAACACGTCAGAGATTACATTGTTCCACAGCGGTGTGTACAATAGTTGTTCTGTTTGTCTAACAGCTTCACCATACCCAAGAGTTTCAAATTCACACTTGAGTTGCGAGGAAGGGCGGGTGTTGGAAAAACAGACGTGTTGGGGGCTGACCGCCCCAAGGAAGACGTGCCTGTCAGAGGTGACGAGACGCCTTCAATGATGAAGGTGCATGAAGTAAATGCACTAGATGCATTTTGCTTTCATTTCATCTTTGTCCCATAAACCCTACCATATAAAAGTCTCTCTTACCTTGACACAAAGTTTTGTTCAAAGTGTGATCTAAAAAAATAAATCCAGAGGAATCTGATGTGTCTATCTTGCCTTTAACATCATTCAACAGAAACTTCAAGTGAAGCAATGGCTCTCTGAACTGACGTTGACTGATGTTTGAACTCCAGGAAATAGCTGTCACACCTGAAGACAACAACCGCACTCAGCACATTCCAAGAATGAACTACATCCATCTTTTTGCACCTGCATTGTAGACAAAAAAGAAATGGTGCGCAACTCTCTAACTGTGATACGTCTGTAAATATCCAAGATAAATGTAAGCAGTGGTAGATATATGGAAGTAAAATAATGACAAATGTTTTTGAAACAAAAAGCCTGTTGAAATGTACTTATTGAAAAAAAAATATGCATTGCATTAACCCTGCTTGTATTTTACTGCATTGTATTTTTAGGGCTTGTATTTTTATGGGCTGAAATTTAGCATGGTTGAATATTTAGGCTGTGAATATTTCAATTCAAAACATTTCAAACACATTTTCATTAGTACATTTTCAATAATCTATATTCACATTTCATATTTCACTTCCAAAATATTCAAACTGATTAAAAATACAACCTATAATATTCAACAGGCGGTTTTCGGTCCATTTTATTTCGCTTTCAAATTCGCTTCCTCAAATTCAGTGGTTTAAATTCGACAGTAAATTCAACGTTGACATACAGGAACTGCAGGAAAAGCAGTAGATTACCGAGCATAATCTCCATCTGCTGTTAGTCGACCTCACCAGCAGGGGGTGCAAACGCGTGTTGTTGACGAAGATAGAGCAGTTAGAGCAAGCCAATTCATTCATAAAAACTAATTTACAACAATGTAAGTGTATCTGTGATTATTATGACGTCTGTTTTATGTGAAATTCAGTGTCTTTACGATTACTTTTCCTGTGTAGGTAGCATCTCTACCGTGAACGAAATTATAATGTTATTCCCCCGACGCGGATGTACAGGTCCAATGTTACAGTTGAGTTTGACATATATTTCTATTGGTTGTTTAGTTGCGGCGATTGTGCTGCATGCATTACTAGGGTTTCCCTCAATACGTCAGGATTCCCATGCTGGACATATAAAACGCTTAACCTAGCTTAATGAACTAATACAGTGATATAAAAGACCAAACACGCAGGCAAGCAGAAGGACTCAGAATATGAACTTAACGCGCAAAGTTTAATGCTCAGCGTTTCCCAGTGATACTGGCATAAAGTTGGCTTGACATTCGCACATTTAGGGACCGTCTCTAAAGTTACATACGACATTGGTATACACGTTTCTAACTTCACTAGCATTTGAAGAGAACGACTTACAGTCATAAAACTAACTGTAAAGTGTTCATATAGGTGTCAGGCATAATGCGCAATTTATTCAAATAAATTGAAGTTTGCTATTGAAGTTAGAAACGTTTAGGCGTAATAGGACTACCAATGTTACTTTAGAGACGGTCCCTAAATGTGCGAATGCCAAGACAATTTTACGTTTAGTCATTTAGCAACGCTTTCATGCGATTTACAGTTAAACTAACAATATAGAACAACAATATGAAAGTGCTATGAACCTTCCCAGTATAATCTAATGCAGTACATGTATGTTGGCATACTTCCTCAATAAAGATGCGAGTTTTGTCTTTTATATCACTGTATTATTCCATTACAGGAATTGCCAGTTTTGTCCCGACAGAAAGGGAATCTTTGAGTATGATGAGGTATTGAGGGAAACTGATAATAATCCCGTTCATGGTAGAAAAAGCTGATAACATGTAAGGCTGCACAGGGAAAGTAACAATGAAGTTAATGAATGAAACATAAAAACAGCTTTTGTGCCTTAATCATCTTTTCCGCATATATACTGACCCAGATAATCATCACAAAAACGTAATGCATGCTCAATTGTTGTACAGTTTTCGTAAATGAATGGCTTGCTAACTCTATCTTCATTAACAACACGCGCTTGCACCCCCTGCTGGCGAGGTCGACTAACAGCAGATGGAGATTATGCTCGGTGATCTCCTGCTTTTCCTGGATGTCAACGTTGAATTTACTGTCGAATTTAAACCACTGAATTTGAGGAAGCGAATTTGAAAGCGAAATAAAATGGACCGAAAACCGCCTGTTGAATATTATAGGTTGTATTTTTAATCAGTTTGAATATTTTGGAAGTGAAATATGAAAGGTGAAAATGGATTATTGAAATTTTACTAATGAAAATGTGTTTGAAATGTTTTGAATTGAATTATTCATCAGCCTAAATATTCAACCACGCTAAATTTCAGCCCATAAAAATACAAGCCCTAAAAATACAATGCATTAAAATACAAGATGTGTTAATGCATGCATATTTATTTCAAGTCGTACAATTCAACAGGCTTTTTGTTTCAAAAACATTTGTCATTATTTTACTTCCATATAGATAGCACTAAAAAAGGCCCTCTAAAAGATTGTGGCAGTCATCACTTGGGTCGTCAGGTTTTTGTTAGGAAGAAAGGAAAAGTGGAAGATTCTGACATCCCGTCAATTCAACAACTCTGTTTGGTAAACAATAGGGGTGTAAATCGGACAGTTCATCACGATACGAAAGCAGATGACTCCACGATTCATGTTTCAGAGTTAAACAAAACCAAGTAATTGCAATGATATATAATAAAACACTTGGTTAATCTTTGTAATGTTATCTCCTCAGCTGACATAGAAGCCTGAAAAACGTTGTTGTTGTGATTAACGTACACACAATTCAGGGAGCTTTTCCCTCACCACTAACGTGCTGCTTAAAGGAACACTCCACCGTTTTTTGAAATAGGGCTTATTCACATTCTTTCCTACATTTAGGTAGGTGTGCAAATGCATTTTTGTCTCAGTGCATGCATTGTTTTAGTTTGACAGGGTTGGCGCTAGCTTAGCTTAGCACAATGAATAGAATCCTTTGTTGCCAGCTAGCATGTCCTGAGTAAAAGTGATAAAAAAAATTAAAAACCCACGTAATTACTTGTGGCCTGCGTATTCACAACGAGTACAAATAGCAATGCAGATTAACACTGGCGATTTCCTAGGCAGATATTGACTTGGGACTATATTAGGGGGAAGCACAGGCGAAGCACTGCTGCTTAGGCGAAGCACTGCTACTTGGGATTTTGATAGTCCCAATATTGATAGTCCCAAGTCAATATCTGCCTAGGAAATCGCCTAGTGTTAATCTGCAGCGCTATTTGTACTCGTTGTGAATACACAGGCCACAAGAAATAATTACGTGTTTTAAAAAAAAAAAAAATTATCACTTTTACTCAGGCCATGCTAGCTGGCAACAAAGGATTCCATTCATTGTGCCTAAGCTAAGCTAGGGCCGACCCTGTCAAACTAAAACAATGCATGCACTGAGACAAAAATGCATTTGCACACCTATCTAAATGTAGGAAAGAATGTGAATAAGCCCTATTTCAAAAAACGGTGGAGTGTTCCTTTAAGCAAGGTTGCGTGAAAAAGTTTCAGCTTTTAGATATCACGGGTTCAAGTTCGTTGAAATGATCCATCCTCGATCACTTTTAGTCAGCTGTTCCATATGGATGTATTGTTACACCCCTACTAAACAAGGAGGCTGGCATTGGCTTTTCACCATTCTTTTAAACATAATGAGGCCTAGGCTATATCGCACCACTCAAGACATGTCAGCAGATGAAGGCTTAGCATTGGAAAAAAGGACACAAATGTGGTCAAAAGCCAAGTACGCAAGCAAAAGATGCTTCAATTTCCTCAGCTTTTTTTATCAGTTCACAAAAAAAAACCATCACATCACTTCCATATTGCTAAAACCAAATAACTCCATCCGCACCATAGATCACTAACTCAAATGAGTTTTGATAAAACTCCTCACAGCCCCTCACAAGGGCTAGGTGATAATAAGGTGCTTTTTTTGCAGTTTAACACTACATGTTTAGCAGAAAAAAAGAGGTGAGAAAGCAAGAGGAATTTTAAATGTGACTCCTAGTGTTCTTCTAAACAGACTCAAATGAACTCAAAAGTAAACTCTTAATTGAGTCTTCATAACAAATGGTGTATAATACAAATCCCTGACAGCCATTCAACAGAGAGCAGGAATCTAGTATACCCAAGAGGACATTGAAGAAAAAAACTAATTTGACAGCTAGACAGGAGTTACAGGAGGTGAAGGTCAGCATCTGAAGGATGACGGTTAACTATAGATGTTGCGTATGAAATGAGAACCTGAAAGGGAAGAAAAGATACAGTGAAAATGTAGAAGAGAGAGAGAGATAAATGAGAAGGGAGAAAAAAGAAAAAATGCAAATAATACTTGTAATTTACGGTTCCTTGTGCCCTGATCCAATGTATAATTCAGAATGACAATAGAAACACAGCATGACAATTAACTAGGACAATCTAAAGGCGGGGAAGAGAGAGGAAGAGCTTGTTTCACACTGTAACCAGGCTGTAAATTATAATACCAGCATAAATTAAATTAACCATTGGCAACCAAGCACTACAGAAGAATAGACTTTTTGTGTAAATATAGGACAAACCCCCAAAAAACATTCTTCACATAATGAGAAAAATAACATTACCATGTTAAGAAAGTGGCATGAATATTCATTAGGTGGCATTTTGCAAATAAAAAGGACTGCTGTATTGCACAAAAATTTATGACTCAAACATTTCATCAATTAGTAAAACTCATTTAAAGCTCTCTGGAGTGTAGGCTATATTGGAACAGCTACCAAGTTGAGAAAGTGCTGATGAATCTCCAGTTGGGACCAACAATACTGAAAGCCAGCTTTGACAGCAACATTTAATTGGCATTGATTAACTGAACCAATCTAACTGAAGAAATTGAGGCTCAATTAATCAAACTGAATAAAATGTTGGCTCCTGTGCCATTTGTAGTTGGCACATGTATGGGGGATAAAGTGGGGCATTCGTCTACAATTATCTGTTTAATCCAGAAAATTGTCAGAATCGAAGAATTTTCTCCGTTTCAATTCACAGGAAGTTGAATTTGAATGACAGGAAGGATTGTAATTGTAAAAAAAATTATAATACTAAAAACAGGAAATGAGATATATAAACTAAATACAAATGTATATAACAAGCGTCATTTAAAAAAAATCAGTAAATCCATTGTTGTCAGTAAGGCCTATAAACTTTAAAGTTTAAACATTTTTTACAACTTATTTTAAACCTTTCAATAAAGGCTTTGTCAAGCAAACATTCAGTTGAAAAATAGTTACATATATTTTCAAATATGTTCAAATTCGAATTGCAATTCTGTATCATGTTTGCTGCCTAAATTCAAATTCAGGAGCTGAACTGAAAATTAAAAGGCTTTTTTAATTCAACTCGGAATGGTGAATAGTAATTTGAGAAGTGGAAGCAACAACACTGACAAATTCAGGTATAAGTCAAGCCACAATAATTCTTCACAATGCTTCTAAACACGTTAATACAGCCAAGCCACTGAAGTGAGCACTAATGGGTGAAGCAGCGTGTAATCTCTCCCTCAGACTGCACTAACACAGACTGTCTAAAGCAAATTGCACATTAAAATGGCAAGAACAGGTTGAAATCTAACAGACTAAGTTCTGCAGTTTCCGTGAATCAGGGTGCAAAGGTTATTTTGAGGCATCAAGAAACAAAGCCATGTTTGGAAGGTTGCTACAGGGTTGCATGCAGACGTCTTAAGGTGATGATACACTGGGCAACTTTTTGAGCAATGTTGCTGGGCAATCTTGCCAAGCGATTTTTGCTTGGGCACTTTCTCATTAAAAATGGGCAATACATTTCTATCTGGATAATTTAGATCGGTCGTGGGCCCTGTGTCTCATCTGGTTGCCCGTTGACACCAACATTGCCCAGCAACATTGCTCAAAAAGTTGCCCTGTGTATCATCACCTTTACTGAGTATTGATTTCAGATTTATCCGTCGTAACATCACAGCTGGTCTTCCGGTCTAAAACATAGTATGGACCGAACATTTGCCAAAGAAGTCTGGTTTTTGAGATGAAGCAGCATGTTCTTTGAGGGTTTAGAAGTAATTTCTAAGTCATTCAATCATGTGACTGAGCAATAATGCATCTTTGAAGGTTCTGTAGGCTGTTGAACTTCCCTCCTCCTAGGCCATAAACTGTCTAGAGATGAAGCATTTCAGACAAGTAGTTGCCAAAACAGGCAGATGCGTCCGGAATGCGCCTCCCATGCAAATGGCCCCTTCCCACATAAACACGGTGGAGTCTCTTAATGCTCAACAGGGCTGGTGTTGACAGTGAAAATGAATTCACATTCAAGGCACCACTGCCAACCACGTTTCCCAGGTGGCCCCTGGGGTTTCTCTCTGCTCTGTAGTGGTGACAGCGACTAGTTCTCTCTCCTGCTCTCGACAAACTGCATAATAGACACCCTGGCGATGCAATCCTCCCACAGACTGCCCTCAATTTAAAACAATATTTATCAGCACTGTGGAGGTGGCTCGCAAAATGTGGGTGGTAGTCGCGGTAGTCTCACAAACGTCTAAATATTTAGCTAAAATGGCTCCCAAAGAAATAGGCCAATAAATTCATATCGCTGCCTTTTTAGGAACAAAGCATGTCACATTTCTAAAGACTCTAGCGGCGAAGCCAATCTCCCAAATGAAACAAGACTCTGTAATCTTGTCCATACGACAGCTCCTCTATAGATGTGCCCACGTACTAACATCTTATCCAATGACGCAGTCATCGACTCTAACACACACCCTGAAACAACTAAATGCATGTAAAAATATTAACATGCATTTAGTTGTTTTAGTGTGTGTTAGAGTCGATGACTGCGTCATTGGATAAGATGTTAGTACGTGGGCACATCTATAGAGGAGCAACAATATAGAGGAGTAATATTTTTATTATTTTAAATATTACAAGAGAAGCAGATATGTCCCAGAAGAGACTCTGAATGCTCAGTGAAAACTTGGAGTTATCAGCAGCACACACATAGCGAGAACTATGTTTAGTCCAACAATGTGTAGTGGGCCTAACACAGTGCCCTGAGGCACTCCAACACCATCTTCTAGTCACAAGCTCTACTGGCTAGCACTACAAACTCAGGAAATGTTTCTCCCTTTGTGTAGGAAGGCAGGATCTGCTGACTAGACATAAAAATGTCTGCTTTAGTAATCTGGTTTAAAAGTTAGGATACAACAATTCAAGAGTCAGAGCTTTGGGTGGCGCAGGCAGACTGCTGATACACTTTCTCCAACAGTTGCAGGCTATAACAATCTCATAACAATAGAGCTTGTCTTCACTCTACGGGTTACCTGAATGTTGAAAGACGACAGGAGCGATTAGTGGAGCGCTGAAGCGATAGAGGATTCATAACAAACAGCAGGACATACACAGGCCTCTCTGTTCTTACACCTTCTCTCTGTTACTGCACATGGATTCAGCACTTGAAAAGACATTACGATGAAGCGTGTGTGGGCGCATGCTGAAAGACAGAGCTGCTGTAGTAAAAGAAAAAGATTGTACCAAATAAAAGTAACATACTTTTGCATGTGGGGGTTAATTTACATGCCTATGTTCAGAGTGTGACTTGTTCTCAGAACTGTTTTCTCTGAAGGGCCCTGCATTAAAACACTAGAAAATCAGCAGAAAGCGGCAACATGACTCAAGAACCAAGGGAATTTATTTTTGTGTCTTCACGACAATCATTTATAGTCATTTGGGAGTTCATCTCTGAAACAGAGTTTGATGCAAATGTGAACAGAGCAATGGAAGTTCACTACAGATTGCGCTGAATGGAAAAATCTCCTAAAAGCCTAAAATAATAAGCAATCTTAGAATGCAAATGGAAGATGAATCCGTTTTTATTTTTAAAGAGAGACTAAAAATAATAACCTTGGCCTGTGCAGCAAAAAGCAGTTACTTTGTACTTACAGAACATTGAATCTGCTATATGGACTAAAACATTCAGAAATTTCTGTCTTTTTCTTTTTTACACTTATGCCATTCCAAACCTGTATTTCTATTCATCCATGAAAGAAAAAGAAGACTATTTGAAGAATGTTCATGCTGCTCTCTTCTATGTAATGCAATTTTGATTGCTGTCAAACCCAGTTCTACTGAAGCATAAAATTAGGTACCAAATTTCTTTAGCACAAACTCTGAAATCCCTTGTTTTTATTTTTTGTTTCTTTCTTACCAACAGAAAATATATGTAGTTTTTCGACTTAAGTAAATTATTCTCTCAGGGGCGTGGGTCGATGAGGATTGTTTCCAGACTCTTTAAACGAACTGGATTTCTGACTCTCCACGGAGCTCACCCGTCGGTCTGTGCAAGGTGATTGGCATCTCGCTCATTCCTGGTGAAAAACAGCTGCCTGCTGTTTGAGCTAGTTAAGACTCCAGAACACGGCTGTGTGGAGCTCATGACACAGGACAACCATGAACAATCTCTGCTCAGAAATGCATTTCTACAGGTATGGCATACATTTTCTTCCAAAAAGGCAAAGCAATGCATGGAGATAAGAGATAAAGTGTCCGTTACTGATTTTAGATTGCTTATTATATGCGAAGTTGATGCCCATCAATCATTGACATCAGGCTGTCACTCCATCAATAGCTGAAATCATATCAAAGCCATTTCCTTTGTAGTCACTGTGTGAAGCAGCAAGCAACAGTTGAAAATGAAATCTAGAAAACACTATTGCAGCTTATTTATTTGACAAGTATATTACTTGTCAAGCATAGTGGGTTACAATTTGAAATGCTTCACTAGAACGCCAGAAAAAATGATTATCAACATCCTTACAGGATTGGCTGATGGAAATTATACAAATGACAACGTTTTAATTACACATAGAATATAGAGACAAGGAAAGAACGAGGAAGGAAAGGGGAAATGGGATTGCAAAATGCATTGGATACATGACTACCAAAATGGTTCTACACAAATATTTCAATATTACTTGAATCAAAAAGATGCTTATCACTACTGGTATGGTAAGAGTATAGGGTTGTGTTCCACTTGTTGGAAAATACAGCTGCGGTTACCTTCAGTGGGGTTGACGGCCATTGGTAGGCTCTCCCAATCAACAGTCCATGACGGGCAAGGGTGAGCGGTGTAAACAGCGTCTATCCCATTTTCCTGCAGGGCACAAGAACACATAAGCACAGGTTAAACCATAGACTCCCGACAGAAGCCTCCAGGCAACAGCATGACCACTTCTCACACTTCCTCAGAATGCCTGAGACAAGGTGCTAATTAAATCAGGAACCTGTTACAGAGCAGTTCATCCCACTTTACAAACTACTTTAAAGGTTGAAGTCCTGTAATTGATTTGACATTTTTCTAGTTGGTACTTAATCATCAAAGAGACACGGGTAAAAAGTGTGCTATGACAAATATTCATCATTGAGAATATAAGATGCAAACCAAGTACTAATACATGCACTGCTACAGAACACAGGGAAAATATATGGTGTTGTGTTGGGGGATTTCATAGGGTACTTTTGTAGTACAAACAAGCTTTCACTAGTTTGATGAGATTAGGTTAGTCACCTATTTAGAATGAAATTAACCTGCATGATCAAACAAACTCATGTGGAACGGAGTGAAGACAGGGTCAGATTGGTGTTAAAACCTCTAGCAAAGACCTTTTGCTTAACAAAATGTACAAACAATAAGAAACTAAAGGAAAAGTTCAAGTATTTAAGATTAAAAAAGGATGCAAAGTACCATAAAAATGTTGTAGCCTAGTCCATATGACTCATGCACTTTGTCTGAAGAGTAACACTGTAGATTTAAAATAAATGATTGACTAAGTTACTTTACCATATTACAGTAAAAACTGTTAATGGTTTAACATTGCATTGACACAAAAACTTTACCATATAGCTTACAGTGAATAACAGTAAAATGGCATTCTGATAAGTGTTTTTTGTTATTTTTTACCTGAAGGTGTGTATGACCCCTGTGCACTTGCAATGAACTCAGATTCATCATGTGACTTTCTATTGTATACCTGTAATTTTAAGGTGGTTATCAGTACATTAAAGGTGCTAAATGTAACTTTTATACTAAAATGAATCCTTTTTTTATTGCCTGTGTGTGAAGGGGTTGTAATCACACATTACAATGATCCACTTGTCGAGTTTTGCTATTACCTCTGAAGGCCAGTATTCCTATTTCTATGTGAAGTCTCCGGTTCGGATTTACCGCGAAATCCAACGGATGTGACGTGCATGCACGCTCCCGAGCCTCTCTCCTTATATACAGTCTATTGTAGACGGTCAGGGAGTTACGTCCGGATAAAGGCGCACGTTTTTTGGCTTATATCTCGGTCAATCTTTGATCAATATTCCCAAGACTCTAATCATTCGTAGTGCCGGACGGGGCCTTTTCGAACGAGCCCACCCCCGAGGTCCAACTCGGCCGGCTCCCCGAGTTATAGTCGTTCGAAATCGGGGGTCCCAGCGAACGGCGATCCGGTATCGGGCATCCCCGAGGCCCGCCACTCTAGCGTTCGGCAAGGGTCCCCCTGGGACCTCCTCCCCCGAATTTGAGCTCTCTGGGTCTTTGCGTTCCAGAGATACGAGCGATTTTCTTCTGAGATCGAGACGTCACGGGCGTCCGCAATTTTGCAGCGCGCCCGATGGTTTTCTGCTAATATCTGCAAAAACACCACCAAAAACTATGGAACTTATATGGTTCTTTTCAGCTCGACTAGATGGACCCAACGAGGTCGGTGCTCGCCAAATCCGTCTAGTATTCGCCAAGATATTTGCGTAATAGACGGTATTGTCTATGAGTTCGAGCACGAGCGCTCTTGTAAAAATTGATTGCAATCTGAAACATCACCGCTAGAGGCCGCTAAAAGTTACATAGAGCACCTTTAAGTAAAAAAACTGATTTAGGTAGTTTAACTCTGCATATTAGCATTATAAAACTTAATGAAATATATGTTTAAAAGTTAAATATACATCCAACTTTTGCGTAATACCCGAATACCCGATAGTTCCCATCCTGACTTCTAATTGGTCAGCACAGCCTTCCAGACATGCTGAAATCCACAGCCACAATATATATCAAAACAGACTTCAAATAGTTAATCTGATAATCTGCCTAATGACACTCTTTAGCAGGGACTAAATTGAGTAAAACCGTATTAAATCTCTCAAATCACCAAATGAAGCTCCTGAGATGCTCTTGGTCACTGATTTAGAACAAGTCTGGTTCTACATGTTAAACAGTAGCTATTGTGACGGTGCATATATGTTTGCTGCTCTGGCATCACAAATCCAGGCTGGCCATAAGGTTTGGCTCCGTGAATGAAAATGTCATTTGCTCTAAAGCAATGAGCCACCAGCAACAGCTGCAGAGCAGACCTAAAGCAGAAAGCACGCAGCCTGGAAAATCCCAGTGGACTGCTATGCATTAATAGAGCCTGCTGAGCTCCAACTCATTGACACACACCAAATTGATATCCACTAGCGTGACGGGAAATATCTGATTTATAGTAGCTGAATGGCAGAGGTGGCAAACACCAAGCACACACATAAAAAGCTGGAAGTTCTGCAGCAGGCCTGAAAACTAGACGGCAGCTGTGTGTTTTTATCGCCTGCTGGGGACTCGACTTCGGCATTGTGGCCCGGGGCAGACAGTATAGAGACCCAGCATTGTTACTCTGTTTGCCTCTCCGGCGGGAGTCGTATGCCAGAAGTGTACGAGACCACTGCGGGCTCTTTACTCATTATCGGCAGATTTCTGCAAGTGTTGTTAGAGTTTGTGGGCCGTTTAGATGCTGGATAAATCAGCAGGACTGCTATGGAAGTGGTGGGAAATTGAATAAGCAGGCAGAAGACTGTGCAGGAGGTTATGGACCGAATCAGCGGTTCCTCTGGGGAGGAAAAAGAGGACTCATCAGGACAGTTATGATGATGCCACAAGATGAGCTGTCCATGTAATACAGCCTCTTAAAGGTGCATTATTATCTGGAAAGGTGAGGAAACATGGGGGTCTGCAAGTAGATATGCAAGTAGGTACATCAGTAACAGCCCTTAAAAAGTATGCTGGCGGTACCACCATGGTATAGAAACGTTGGTAATACCAAACATTTTGATAAAGTGGCGCCAAACCAATTTGAACACTAAATCAAAAATTTAAAAAAAGTCTAATTTACATTTCTTTCAAATTTTTAAAAGAAATATCAATTGTTTTATTATTTTGTGACAATGCAAAGACATGCATAGATTTTTAAATGTCAACGTATACTTATTTTTACCATAATTAAAGAAAACCACTTTGGCATCATGTACAAAAACTGACTTTCTACTAGTTTTTCTTGTTGCACAAGCACAAGTAATGGTATATTAACCATTACCCTGGTTAATATAGTTAAACATTTTTGCTAGATGCTTGACTGGCTTGGTATAGGGTCACTATGTTTCTTTTTGTTTAAGGACAAACTCCATCTTACACTTGTGGTTAAACGTTAGCCCACCTTTCAGGACAAACATGTTCAGGAAACCATTCAGGAAAAACGAATCTTCTGTTTGTGAAAAGAGTGAACTGTGAATTGGAATTAGGTGAACTGTGAGAAAAGAATCGTTTCTTTCAGTTTTGTTATGATACATCATTATTAATAACGTGAAAACTTGTGGTGTGTAGGATTCCTAAAGACAATAATGATTCATTAAACTTTTACTTCTTTTTATAATCAAATTAATGGACTAAAATATGAAACTGATTTTATTTGAAGTGGAGAAAAATTAAATGAATCAGTCTACTTCACCTGATATATTTTCAGTAATGCATGTCTTCTTTCTGAACAAGGCCTAATATTTTACATATTTTTATTGAAAAGTTTGGGGTCTGTAAGATTTTTAATGCTTTTGAAATAATTTCTTCTGCTCACCAAGACAACATTTATTTGATCAGTAATATAGAAAAAGATTATAACAATTTAACTGTTTTCTATTTTAACACATTTTAAAACGTAATTTATTCCTGCTAAGATAAAAAAAAAACTGTGTTGAAAACAGTTGAACAGTTAGTGTTGAACAGTTGAACAACAATTTAACGCAACCTTAATGAATATTTATTTACTGACCCCAAACTCTTGAATGGTATATTGTACAAATACTAAACAGGTTACTGTGGAAAATTAAGTGGGGAAAAAATGACTAGGCCATATAATTATATATATACAAATTTGGGCATTTGTAGTTACCACTCTCCACAGCAGCTATATTTTAAATTGTGAACATATTTGCAATGGTACTGTTTAAAAGGATATTAACCACAGTTTATGGTCTGCAAAAGTGAGAATAACTGCAAAATTTCTTGTTTCATTTAATACCTTATTTTTATGAAGCAAAAATGTGCACTGAATTAACGTTTCTCCTGATCGTTTGACCTTCGTAAAGCAGTGGTTCCCAGACTGAGGCACATGAGGTGACAACTACCCCACCTTAAAATAACATTAAAACCGAGAAGGTTTGGTTTAGCTTAAAGAAATAATTCTTGCATTTTCAATAAAATATTTGTATTAAATCATAGAATCAAGACAAATTATATCAGACAACCCAGAATTTCTGAAGAAATAAAACACATTTCATAAGACTTATCTTATAATTATCTTAAATAATAATTAATAAATGAGGAACAAAAAAAAAGTTAAGGTTTTATTAATTCAATTGATTAGACATTTTTTGTTCCAATGGGAGATGTGCAACTTTATTTCTTCTTTCTTAAGTTTTTTTTTTTATTAAAAGAGTTTATATAATTAATCATTTGTTATAATTAAATAAACCATATGTTCAACCAAAAATCCTATCTGTTTTCATTCATTTAAGGGTTATTGTAGCTGATGATGATAATAATAATAATAATAATATTGATTGTTTAATACCGTATTTTCTGAGACAATTATCATACCTTGAAAATCTCATACCGTTACAACCCTGTGCATAGAGATCGATTTAAGACTCAAACTCTCTTCGATACAGAAACATACCCTTTGTGAGTTATATGTTGATAATATATTGTGATATTGATTTTATACAACAGTTAAACAGACAAAAGGGTATTATTAAGTGATGTAAATTTTAAATACATTATTGTTTGCTCAATTCTGCAACTTAATAATAGTTCCAAGGAAAACCACCGCCGAACTGCAATATAGAGCAGTGTTTCGTGAACAAATCTGCGGCTTTGAACAAATCGGGAGAGTCAATGATTCAATAGGCGCGTTTCCATTACAGATTTGCGCAAAACTTTTGCGATTTTTTCTAAATGTCGATAAAAAACTATTGCGAAATGACGGCGTTTCCATTAACTAATGTTATGCGATACAACGTCCTTTTTTTCCTCTCGCGATAAGTCATTTAAACGTCATGACAACGGGACATTACACATCCACACTAGACATTATTATTATTATTAATGGAAGGAGACGTGCATAGCATTTATCCAAGCATTAATGGCAGGGAAAGACCCGTATACTGCGAACGGCATAAGGAGTTTCTGGGTGTTTCTCCCTCATTTCTGCTCCGAGGTCTTGATTGTGGCATTTCTTTGAGGTTTAGAATCCAGTATTCCTGTAGCCTAATTATTGTTTCTTTTATGAATTTAATAAAGAACTCTGTCCAAACTGTCAGTGTACATTTGTGTCCATTCGTTTTTCCTTATTTAACCCGTATGCAAAACGAAAAATTAACGGTGGTTGTTTTTTTTAAAATGCAAAGTTGAACACCATTTTTTTTTAACTGTAGGCTACACAAATGCTGCGCAAAAATAATAATATATCGACTAAATTTCAGATGTTTGTTTATGACTTTTTGCCCCTTTATTAAACATTTATAATATTCCCAACTTAATACGAAAAAAAGTCGATTGTAATGGTTTTCTAAGGCCAAATTATATTTTTCCCGCAGTGCTGAATGAGAAGAGCCATATTTATGTCTCTGGAACCACAGAATACAGAAAGGTGATTTAGGTAAGTTATAGGCTAATGATAATAAATGTGTCTGAAAAAATAACGAGGCATTTTAATTGTTTATTAATAAACTATTGTTTTCTAAATCAGTGTCGGCTAAAAACATCTCCATCTCCGCTGAGGCGCGCCGCGCGAATGCACCAGAGAGAAATAGGCCTACACTTTCATACTGATTACATAAGCAGAAGGTATTAGCTTTCGATTCGAATTTGTTCGTTTTAAAGTGGACATTTCAAGCTTTAGCCTACATAGGCTATACTTTGTTTCAGTTCTCACACTCCAGTTCACGGAGATCATGAAAGCGCATGATTGTTTTATTTTACAAAAGCACAACGATTTCTTGTTATTATGAGTTTACACAAATAAAATCATAGTTGCGAATAATGTATTTCATATTTTCTGTATGACCAGAAGAGTATGCCTATTTTAAGTTGTTTCTACTGTTGATAGGAAAAAGCAAGTATTCGCGGCCGCGCCTCCGTCTCCGTGCCATGCGCGCTCAGCAAACACTTGGATATGCGTCAAAATCTTGTGTTTATTTGTGATAATCTTAGCCCTGTATTATTATTGTCTAACCATTATGTATGACATTTGACGAATTGCTTTGTTCCTTTTTTGGATAAAAGCGTCTTCTAAATATGTAGCCTAATAACTGTTATAATAATGATGATATTTATTAGCCTATTATTATTTGCGTATGTCACGGACCCCAAACACACCGCGTCTTCTAAGTCAGGTGACTGTTATTGCGCAAAAACTGTTTCCATTGCAGTTTTGCGAAATATTCCTTTTTCGAATTGCCTGAAAAACCTCCTCATGCGAGCGTAAAAACTTTTTTGCGATAAATGGGAGTTTTTGCGAAATTGACGTGTTTCCATTGAGCGTAATTTCAATTCGCAATTTCAATTTGCGCAATTTGAAGGGTAATGGAAACGCGGCTAATGACCCATTTATAAATACAGCCTTGTTACTGAATGAATTAAGACAGTGACTTACTGCCACCTACTGGCAGATTCAGTTTATTAAAAGTATCACTTCGTGTTTACCATTTTTTACCAAGACAGGGTGTACGTAGAAAGATATTTCGTAGATTATTACGTAGATAGAATTCCTCAGGGGTATGCCACTCTGTGAACCACTGGCTTTAACATTAGGTTAGTCACAATTGATCATAATTCATTTCTTTTTAAATAAAGCTCATGAATGTTTCTTTGTTTTATGGATTAGGACTTCATTGTATATTGAAGTTTCTCTGTTATATCCCTCTACATAGTCTTTACCACAACTAATGAATGTCAGACTAACAGCTGAAAGAACTCACAGTGCTTGTCGAAGTCAGACAGCCACGTAATACCAGCCTCCTTAAAGTATCAAGTGGCAGGGAGTCCCATCAGTTAAGAGCGAGTCAGTACGGCTGCTGTTCTGCCTCGCTGGAGTGCATAAATCCTTTATCATCACGGTTCAGGCCCGCAGTGGCACACAGGGCTGCCGTAAAGGGACGAGAGCACCGCACTGAACGTATTGAGAGCAGATCGCTGTTTAGGGATTATGTGAGTTCGCCTCTGACAGGTTTAGTGAAGTGGCAAAGAGAAGCGCTTCTGTGCGTGGCATGTGTAATCTCCTTCTGTGCGAGGGAAGAGTTAGGGAACGAGAAACGAGGAGAATAAAATAAAAGAGCAAGAGAGCGGGAGGAAAAGAGAGCGAGTGAAATTCAATTACTTGCAGTTTGGTGAGAGTTGGCCTCGGGCCCCCGATGAAGGGCTCCTGCTTAAGTTTGGGGCCGTCCTGCTCTGCTCCACTGGATGGTGGGGCCTCTGGCTGAGGAGGGCAAGGGTCGACCGAGCTGGGACTGAAGAGGGCCATCCCACAATCCTTTGCGGCCCTCAGTGCTATGGGGAGCTCCTGCACACGCTGGTACCATCTCAGCAACAAGGGCAGATGGGACAGGGTGGAGGGGGTGTGCTTTTGGATGGAGATCTAGAATGGTTTAATCAAAGATATGATACTTATATTCAGTATTCAGAACCTCACATCTCATATGCCTCATATGTCTGTGTATAAAATTGATATATGAGAAATAAATTGCATTAATAAAATGATATATATATATATATATATATATATATATATATATATATATATATATATATATATATATATATATATATATATATATATATATATATATATATATATATATATATATGGTAATATATAATTTTATTAAAGGGCCCCTATTATGGAATTTAGAAAATTACCTTTCATGTAGTGTGTAACATAGATCTAAGTGAACAAAAACATCATGCAAAGATTTATATATGAAAGTTTACTGTAAAAAAAAGTTATTGTCTCTCAAAAGTAAGAGTCGACTCTGAGTCAATTTAATGAATTGTTTTTCCAATGAGTCATTTTCCTTTTCGTTGTGACGTCAAGACGAAAAATTATCAAATTTGCCGCATCTTGAAAACATCATGTCGACAACAAGACGCTCTGTTCTGAAGTGCGAATCAAAAGCGACATTTTTTTTTAACTGCCCAGGGACGAGCATGTGAAGAATCAGTGGCTAGAGTTTATATTTACAACTATACCACACAAGTATAGCCGAACCTTGTGCTGTGTTCGTGTATTTTAATGACGTGTCATTTTAATGACAATTGCTTTACAAACACAACTGACTGGGTCATCTGACCAATCACCGCAGATTACCATCACGCAAAGGAGGGGTTTGGAAAAATGAGTCGTTAAACGAATCATTAGTGAGTCGGTGAGCAAATCAGGTAAAAATAAATGCATATTATAAGACAACAAAAGTGTTTTTTGTCATTGCATGCATGTAAAACTGTTTTTGGGGACTCCCAGAACATTATTAGGAACATTTTAAATGCCATAATAGGTGCCCTTTAATGCAATTTATTTTTCATATATCAATTTTATACACAGACATATGAGGCATATGAGATCTGAGGTGCTGATATATATATATATATATATATATATATAATATATATATATATATATATATATATATATATATATATATATACACACACACACATACACACACACCATATTTAGGACTGTTACAGTTTTCTAAACTTGTTTTGTATTGTAACTATCAAGCACATTTTCCTCACAGATGTAAGCTGTTTTAATATATATATATATATATATATATATATATATATATATATATATATATATATATATATATATATATATATATATATATATATATATATTAGTGCTGGGCCGTTATCGGCGTTAACGTGCTGCGTTAACGTGAGACTCTTATCGCGCGATAAAAAAAATATCGCCGTTAATCTAAGTTGGGTTGGGATCATAAATAGCATTTTCGAATATCGTTATTTTCGCGCAATTCTAGTGTGTAGTATGACATACATACTTGACGCCGCGCCTACTGTCACAGATCGCGCAGCAGGGTATTTTCCTGTCAGGGACACAAGGTGTACTTTTACTTTGTTATGTTGGGCGACGTTCCTCTCGTTACTTTATGTTAATGCAATACGTTGTTAAATGAGTTCATTCCAAGTGCGCTGTATCCTTTGTATGGGCATGAGCGATGCTCATTTACAAATGAATCACTCTTTTGAGTCGTTTCTGTTCAAAGACTTCATCAAACAAGTTGTCAGATCTGTTAAATCGGTTCGCGAACCAGTTGATCTGTTCAGTTCCTCACGCACTGAATCGTCTGAAGCGCTTTCAATTCACACTCGAGGAGTCGTAAGTAACAGGAAGATTTAAGAACATCAAGAGCGTTGGATGAAGTGGCCGTGGATCTACAGTTTAGTCTAGTGAAAGCAAATCTGCAAATGCATCATATCTTTGCCAGCGATGAAGATCTTTATTAGTTGAACATCTTCGTAAACTGTCCGTGAATGAATGATTCCACAGGACGATACATTCGAGTTCATTTCATTCAGGTAATACATTTTACAACCAAACAGATTATTACGCCACGATAGCACTACTAAAAAGTATGACATTATCCGGTTTTTGGACATAACAGTTACATTAATTTATAGGCTACAAAAAAACGCTTCAGGGCGTCGGTGCACTGGTTAACAGGTTTAAATAAGCTACCATTGTCCACAGTTTATGAAATGAACACCCGCCATCCCGCGGTAATGTGTGTGTATTGCGCAGTGGCATAATCACACGAATAGTTTACATTGATTGAAACTAATTTGTTTAAAAAGGAGGCTATTGCAGTAACAAGGCAGGTTCACATAAAATCATTATGACATATGATGACATTATTTTTTGATCTAACGAGCATTGGCGATGCAAAAACGGACTGTCGTGCGCATTGTTTTTTTTCTTCCAATTACTATGTTAAAAAACCCCGAAGAAAACATGTTACTTGTTCAATTAATAAACAGTTTGTTTGATGACAAATCGCTAAAGATGAAATTGGCCTCCCTTTCTGTCATTGCGTTTTTTTTTTTTTTTTTTTTTTTTAACGATATTCGACTTTTGCTCCTCGATTGTCAAATGGCATTTTTGGCAGAAATGCACATCCCTATGCGAGATGAACTATTCTCAAAGACTTACTTTTAGTCATTATTTGGGTAGCACACATATTATAAATACCTTCGGGAGAATTCAAATGAGCCATTTTAATCTAGATTAATCTAGATTAATTTTAAAATTAATCTAGATTAATCTAGATTAAAAAAATTAATCTATGCCCACCTCTAATATATATACACACATATACACCTGGAATGGATCCTTATTTATTACAGTGAGATTAGTTACAATGAGATTTTTGCTTTACAGTAAAGAGAATATGGAAGTAAAATATGCCTAATTGTCATTATAAATGTTTGAATTGTTTGTGAATTGGTCTAATAATTAAATATATAGATATTATCTAAATATTTACACATATACACATACACACACATATATAATTCACACACATACATATTCACTTGCATATTGTTGCAACTATTTGGATAAAAGCGTCTGTTTTTATAAATGTTATTATATTAAAAAACATATATATATATATTTTTTTTAAATATATATATATATATATATATATATATATATATATATATATATATATATATATACACATATATATTTAAAAAAAAAAAATAAATATATATATATATATATATATATATATATATATATATATATATATATATATATATATATATATATATATATATACACACACACACACACACACATACACATTACATCCCTCGGATACACTGCCCGGCCAAAAAAAATATGTCACTGTTTGGATTTAAATAGGCAAATGTCTATAATTGGATGATTATTGCAGTGATTATTATGTTTCTAGCATGTTATATATTTTGGCAACAGTTCTTCTAGTCGTCATTAAATGGAGTGTGTAGCTTTTCATGCACCTCTTGATGGAAATAACATCGAAACAAAAAAAAGATTCTTCATGCTCCCTCCCACCCATTCTTTTACAATTTGAGCCTGATGAATCTTGACATTGACAAATAAAACAAAAGCCATTTATCAACGTTTAAGAGTAAAAACTGAGGTCACATTTCAGAAAACAAATGTGCAATCGTTATGGCAAATAGGTGAGACAGTCGAGGCTCTGTGTATGTTGTGCTGCCGAGGAATTTTCGAAAACAGCGTAAATGCATATTAAAAAATGCACACTGACAGCGAGATGCTGTGACTTAAGTAACCCATCAGAGTGCTGTGTCCACTGAACCGAGATCAGCTCCAGCTATCATCGCGCCGCAGAGGAAAGACGGGAGAAAGGGATGAGGAGGACAGAAGGAGGGAGACGTGCTAGACGGAGTGTGAAACTAGGAGGCACCGATGCGCCGCTGACCACAGAGAGCCGAGAGCGAGAGAATGACAGGAGCAGAGAGAGAGAAGAATGAACAATGATCAGAGGAGAAAGAAAAGAGCAAGAGAGAAAAAGAAAGGGATGACAGACGTACACAAACTTAACCGCAAAGGGTGTCTGAAAGAGACAGTCTCTATGATATTCTGCTGCCTAGATGTCACTGCAAAGTTTGTTTTTTTGTGTGGAGGAATACATTGAGGTTTCATTCTTGTCCATAATGCATGCATCACTACTTAAAATTTGAATAATGAAAAAAAAAATAAACATGATTTTATTCATTAAAGGAATATTACAGATTCCAAGTTAATCCGAATCAACACCATTTGTGGCTTTCGATTCTCTGATTGGTGGAGTAATGCATGGGTAATGCAATTTTTCACCAGAAATTCCACTGATTATTTAAATAATAAGTTGAACTCATGTGACGACTGATGACTTCAAGCATATACCATTAAGCAATAACCTTGTGGCTAAGAGTAGGTCTGTCTCTAAAGATTCAAAATCAAATCAAGACAAAAATTAATGGGATTTTTACTTTCAGAACGGTTGCCCTCTATTAATTTAACTTTATCACCTCCAACCAAACCAAGAGTCGGGATGGATTCTGATTGGTTGTCAATGTCACCAGCTATATAAAAAAAATCACTCTGAAAGGGATTCATTCCAACAATATAGTACCTCTATATTGTTATGTAGCTGTGGACTTTCTATTCGCACAGAATAAGACCTATTCTAAAAACTTCATAGTCATAATTATTGTCCCTAGTAGGAACAGATCTTAAAGAGCTTGAGCACTTAATGCGCCATAAAACATAACTGCAGTAATGTCATCTAGCACTTTATTTTATTAGTGTGCACACCTCCAACAGATGCTAACACACTGTTTATCTAACAGACCATTAAAGGAACACTCCACCGTTTTTTGAAATAGGGCTTATTCACATTCTTTCCTACATTTAGATAGGTGTGCAAATGCATTTTTGTCTCAGTGCATGCATTGTTTTAGTTTGACAGGGTCGGCCCTAGCTTAGCTTAGCACAATGAATGGAATCCTTTGTTGCCAGCTAGCATGTCCTGAGTAAAAGTGATAAAAATGTAAAAAAAAAAACAAGTAATTACTTATTGTGGCCTGCGTATTCACGAGTACAAATAGCGATGCAGATTAACACTAGGCGATTTCCTAGGCAGATATTGACTTGGGACTATATTAGGGGGAAGCACAGGCGAAGCACTGCTACTTGGGCGCAGAGATATCACGCAACACATGAAATCCCAAGTACCAGTGCTTTGCCTGTGCTTCCCCCTAATATAGTCCCAAGTCAATATCTGCCTAGGAAATCGCCTAGTGTTAATCTGCAGCGCTATTTGTACTCGTGTGAATACACAGGTCACAAAAAGTAATTACGTGTTTTAAAAAAAAAAAAAATTATCACTTTTACTCGGGACATGCTAGCTGGCAACAAAGGATTCCATTCATTGTGCTAAGCTAAGCTAGCGCCGACCCTGTCAAACTAAAACAATGCATGCACTGAGACAAAAATGCATTTGCACACCAATCTAAATGTAGGAAAGAATGTGAATAAGCCCTATTTCAAAAAATGGTGGAGTGTTCCTTTAAAAAGAAAGGGGGTGGGATGCGATAGAAGAACCATTTTAGGTTCCCAAAAGAACACTTCAGTGAACAGTTCTTAAAAGAACAATTTTTCTTAGTTTAAAGATCATTTTAATAATCGAGAAATCTAAACTCCACTATAAAGAACCTTTTGTGGAATGGAAAGATTCCATGGATGTTGCAGGTTCTTCATGGAACCATCGACACCAATAAAGAACCTTTATTTTTAAAAGTGCATAGTTATAATTTGTGTTGTGAACAGGCCTTTATAAACCAAATGCCACTGATGAGTAATAGTCTAGCAAATGCTGGCGTCAGACTGTGTCAAGCTCTGAGAGTGAAAGAGTTCAGGGACATCACACTGCAATGAATCTAATTCACAGTCCCACTTGAAATAGAAACTACCAGCACTTGTTTAATCCAGGACTGAGAAAATCACCTTGAAGTAGGAGAAGTCTGAATCTCGGGAGACTTCTGTGTTTGATATAACTTGAAAGCACCTGTGAGCCTCACTGGTCTACTCTACTGCAAAAACAAATGAATGAATGGCTCTGTTTGTGAGGAATAGTGATTTACACGTAATGAGATAAAAACGGTTTTCGATTTGTTTGTTTTACCAGGTATTGATGAATGCAGGGCAGCAGGACGACATCAGTGAGGGTGAAATACAGCCCTTCTGCAAACACGTGCTCCAGCTCTGGGAGGTCTGTGCTCTTGACTTTCCTGATGTCAGAGCTCTCTCTGGTGGAGGGAGAAGGAACCGCGACCGCAGAGAGCTTCGCCAGAGCAGCACCGAGCTCAACTCCCGGGTGGGATTCACTCTCTATGCTGGGGCCTTTCAGTTGAGAATCACTCTTCTTCTGCTGCTGTAGCTTCTGTCTGCGAATCTTGTCGTCGTTGTGGACCTTGACGGGTTCCCCTAACCTCTTCTCTAAGTTCAGGATGGCAGCAGGAAGTCGACACATCTGGTCTTCGGGATTTCGTAAGTGTTCCTCCACTGCAGAGGGAATGTCCAGCTCACACAGTCTAGTCCACTGACTCACCTGAGGAGCAAATGACAGATAGAAATCATTTAATAACTGAGAAATGTGATGTATGATCCATGACTTATTTGTATGGTTGTCCAAAGTTTCATGTAATTAAGCAAACTAGGAATGCACTGATTCTAAGAATTGTGGCCAATACTGAAAAGCTGATCATATTTTTTATGTTATGGTCGATAGCCAATAAAATTAGTGCTGGGCAATTGATATAATTCTTGTAACAACAGAAACGGTAAACAAGGATGCATTAAACTGATCAAAAGTGACAGTAACAACATTCACAGTGTATTATTTGTGTTTCAACTAATGCTGTTGACTGATTGAAAGGATTTCAGAATGATCATGTGACACTGAAGACTGGAGTAATGACGCTGAAAATTCACAGGATTTGATTCGATTTTATAATATATTCAGAGAAAACGGATTTTAAATTGTAATAATATTTCACAGTTTTAACTGTATTTTTGATCAAATAAACACAGCCCTGGTTAGCATAAGAGACTTCTTTCAAAAACATTAAAAAAAATCTTCAGTATTCCAAACTTTTGACTAAAAGTGTAGGTTTTAGTCATTTTAAGTGTAATATACTATATTTTAATAGTTATTTGTCCTCCCAAACATCCGATATGACCCATGACGTACATTTGAACTTGTAATAGGATGACTGACACACAACAAAAGCTTCCCAAAAAATGAAAGTTGCTTTAAGGCATTTTAAAACCATAAGTGTCGCTAGTATCTGACAGACATGTCTGAAACGGGTGTCTTGAGACATCACACCTGTCCCGGTGACAGCCCAAGGCTCTAAAGACAGCAAAAAAAGAATCAGGGGAGCAACCCAAGCTTGTTTTTGCTTTGTTATGCCTTGAAGCTTCTATCTGAAAGCATTGAGCTCAAATATTGACATCTGAATGTGCGATTCTGTGATGTTGACCTCCAAAATTTAAGTGATCGTGCCTGTCAAAACATGTCAACATGCTTGTCACCCCACAGCTAGTTCACACTTATAAGGCCTAAAATTAGTGGTGCAACGGATCGTCATTGATCCGTGATCCGTTCGGATCAATATCTTCGGTTCGGCACACACGTGATCCGCGGATTGATTCATGAAAAAAAAAAAATGTGCGCATATTCAGTCCACCACACACAGCGTGTTCATGGCGAGCAGAGGAACGGAGGAGCTTGAACGCCCCGCGTCATTTAAATCCCCTGTATAGGAGCATTTTGGCTTCCTGATGCCCGCAAATTAGTTCAAATCTCCCGGGATCTAGCGAGCGAGCGTGCATGAGCGCGCATGCGAGACAGAACATATGTGACCCTGGATCACAAAACCAGTCTTAAGTAGCACAGGTATATTTGTGGGAATAGCCAACAAAACACTGTATGGGTCAAAATTATCGATTTTTCTTTTATGCCAAAAATCATTAGGATATTAAGTAAAGATCATGATCCATGAAGATATTTAGTAAATTTCCTACCTTAAATATATCTAAATTGTATTTTTGTAAGTGGATGCAGCACAATCACCAACAGAAATGGAAACCTTTAAAGGCGATTTTCTCAATATTTAGATTTTTTTGCACCCTCAGATTCCAGATTTCAAATAGTTGTATCTCGGCCAAATATTGTCCTATCCTAACATACCATACATCAATGGAAAGCGTATTTATTCAGCCTTCAGATGATGTATACATCTCAATTTTAAAAAATGGACACATAAGACTGCTTTTGTGGTCCAGGGTCACATATGTGCTCCAAACCGTGTAGCGCGCGCACAGGAGAGAGCGAGAGACCTTGCGTGTGTGCGCATGTAAGACAGAGAGCATCCTCTTGATTGGCCAGTTTCGGTAAGTCAACCCGCCTAATATCTCTAAAAAGAAGATATTATTATTGTGAGTGTGCATCGCAAGAATTCCAGTCAACTCGCTCCGTGTCCAATAAAAAACAATTCACATGCACCGTTTTCTTCATGTAAATTCTTCCTTTTAATCCAAACTCGTTAGTAAATCAAACAAAGAAAAGAAAAGAAACAAAATATAATCTTAAATCCTAAATATCACGGATGCGGTAAAGAAAACTGTGCGATTCCACTCTATTTCCTATAAAGGACGCACAACCAATCCCCTCACTTACAGTCGAAATTCTTAAAGGGCCAGTGCACAATTTTTACATAACATATTTCAAAATAAATATAGAGCATATTTATCTAATTAGTACACACAAAGAAAGAAAGTTACAATCAAAACACAAATATTCAAATACTGAAATGCAACACATTATGCAATAATTGTCACTGAACAAAAGCAAAATAAGGCTCCTACAATTATGCCTTGTGCACTTTAAGTTGATTTTATATATTTTAATTTAATCATTTAAAAGTGTTAATTAACAAAAAGACAAAACCTATGTTTATTTGTCTTTTTTTTTTTTTTTTTTTTTTTTTTTGCTGATCCGAAAAATGATCCGATCCGTGACTCTGATCCGAGAAACAATCCGAACCGTGAGTTTTTTGATCCGTTGCACCCCTACCTAAAATTAACACTCGCCAAGCGCCAAATGCGAATAAGAATCTGTGTTGCCGACTATACGAAACAGTGCGATTCCCGGTAACATTTTTATGAATTCTAACAATTCATGAACGTGAACAAACGTGAATGATGCTCGGGACAGTTGACACTGCATCGTCACAAAAGTTTAAGCCTTGACAATTTAAATATTCATGCGCAAGAAGATAAAGGCATTTTTTTACACAAATCCATGGCAAAAAATAGTGAGAATTCTAGTAAACATATTTGGTTATGTCTTCTTAAGTGAACGCAAACATTTGAGAAAGTAAACACGTGCACAGTATCAGTATACTAAGTCTGTGCATTCACTCTTAAAGGGATAAATAGGCTCATTTTACAACTCCCCCAGAGTTAAACAGTTGGGTTTTACCGTTTTCGAATCCATTCAGTCGATTTTCTGATATTTAGAAGAATATCAGTAACCAGAGAGTTTCTGGTCCCATTGACTTCCATAGTATATATTTGTTCCTACTATGGAAGTCAATGGGACCAGAAACTGCCTAGTTACTGATATTCTTCTAAATATCAGAAAATCGACTGAATGGATTCGAAAACGGTAAAACCCAACTGTTTAACTCTGGGGAGTTGTAAAATGAGCCTATTTCCAAAGAAAGTGGAGTATCCCTTTAAAGTGACAGCAGCCTAATAATCCTGCTGTTTTCTGTGTTTTTTATGTTAATCAAACAACAAGAAAAAAATCACTCACTGCTCTTGACTGAATAACTTTTGTAACTTTAAAAGGATTAATTAATAAGGATGTTTAATTCATACAGTGAAGACTAGGCAGTGTTATTTTACTTGCATTTCTGTACCTGAAAACTACAGAAAAACCTGAAAAGCGGTACATAATTTGTGTCTTTGTTACATTGCATTTATTTGTGCTTTTGCTTGTAATTTTATTTTTGTTCTTATTTTATTACTGACTGTTTACTTGTCTTTAATAATTTTGTATTTTATTTATATTAGTAGGCTAGTAGTTTTAGCTGTGGTATCGAAATTGGAATAGAGAATTTTCACTGGTATATAAAAAATATTGGTGTCATCACTGCCTGTTTTTGCAAAAACAGTTTCATAGATGGAAGATTGGCAGGTGTGGCAAAAAGTTAGTTTTAAGCCCTGTTATGACTATGAAATGGGATTTTAAGCACTTGTCCTCTGGTTCTTTTGAAATCGTAATCTCACCTCAGCACAAGCCTTGAGACAGGTGTTCTTGAAGCCCAGGAGGGACGCCACATCCCTACGGCTTGGCATCAGCTGGCATGCGCTCTGAATTATGTGTCTCAGTACGACAGCTAGGCCAGCTCTGCAAAAGCAAACATCAGGCTCCAGCGCAGCAGGGAGACGACACATCTTAACCAGCCGTGGCAGCTCGTCCCTCCTCACCTCAGACACGGCGAGACCCCCGGGCACCAGCCCTGACAGGGATGGCAGGATGTCTGCTTGATCTGTGACCAGGTAGACGTGGAAAGATGAGCACTCTGTGTAGGAGAGGAGGAAGAGGACGATAGAGGAGTGCAGGGGGAGAGACACGGCTCCGTTCACACTGGACACTTCCAGATAGAGGCTCTCTCTGTCTGTTTGTGCCTCAGTTTGCTTCATTCTGGCTGCCTAGTGGAGGGCTAGAAGTCTGCAATAGAAATAAAGGGATGGACTCATTAAAAATGTTTCAAGTGAATGTTTTAGCAGCATAATGCCAGTGAAAGACTTAAATGTGAGAGTGAATGGTTGGAACAGTTACAAAGAGATGCACAGTTATAAAAAACGTGTTCGATAACTAAAAATAAATAACTAAAAACCTCCAATGCACCATGAATTGTCTATTTTGTGTAATAAATAATAGCACATCAATAAATGTCACTAGTCACTATGTGAGATTGCTATCTGACAGCGTTTTCCGTGACGTCACATTACAATTACAATCAGGTAAAACATAAAGAAAGAAAGAAAGAATGTGAAATGAACCTACTCACAATAGTGTTTGAAATGAGCAAAACAACCACTAGGAAACACATGTGCAACTGTTTGTGTCACATTAAAAATAGTCCGACTAGAAAGCGACAATCGCGCATGAGTTCCATCAACGCTTTGGGAAGTTGATAGGCGAATTAAATTCGATTATATTACATTACTTGTTTTATGATGTTTATAATCAAAGAAAATTAACAAGTAACACTTAAAACAACGTTGCAATCGTTTGTTTAAACTATAATGAGGTTGTATCGCGTAACAGTGAGTGAATGCCACATTTGTGGCGTTATTCCAGTAACGTGAAGTTAATTATGTTTAAATAGGGGAAAGATGCAAACCATCAATTATGTGTTTATTTTGTAGTGACTTTATAAAGTAAAGTTAAATGTATGCTGCATAAAACTATTTTTAATTATCAATTCAAAACTAGTGTATCGAGAAGTGTTTTTATTTTATTTTTTATTATTTGTATAGATATTTTGTGTGCTCAATTTGTTGGAGAAGAAATGCTACAGAAACTTGTTTTTTTTTTAAAACCTGATTTTGTGACCGTGCGGCTTCATAGTTTCAAAGTCTCGTAACGCGAAATGTCATTAGCGCCTCTAGTTCACAATTTTATTCCAAACTTGTTTTGAATTATATAAAAATAAATACTGTTCTTGTTTTTTAAAGTAGCCCAATCGTGCACAGCATCGTGTCGTTGTTGTTGCTATGGTTACCTCCTCGCGCCAGGGCAGCGACTAACATTTTGAAAAACGTTTTATGTATTCTAGCACTCAATCTAGTTTAAAATCTAGCTTTTGTTTTCACTGATGCACTTGAAAAAAAAAAACTGACAAGAGTATAAACTCTTACGTAAAACGTGTACGAGTCGCACTTTCATCTAGAATGGAATGTTTATTAGTTTAACGAATCTTACAAAGGTCCAAAATTACGTCCTTTTTTGCAGCCAACTCAGCATTTTCACAGTTTTCTTTGATCTCCTAAAATCAGTCTCGCTTTAAATAAAGAAAAAGGTCTCGGTGAAGGGCGTTGAGCGCGAGACATGATAAACAAACACCACAGAGGAAGAGCCCACTAAACATGAAAAAGGTAACTTAATGTTTCCTTTTTAATACGTTACGTGAAATTAGTTATAAACCTGACCGTTTGACATCTAATGTGATGCTGATTGCTTTGATATTCGGTTTTGGACTAAAAGAGAAAGGACAGCTGGAATTCTGGTATAATTGCGACCCTTAACATTAACGTTAGTTCTCACAAAAATAAAAAAATAAATTGTCATCATAACTTTACTCACCCTCAAGTTGTTCCAAACATGTATGAGTTTTTTTTTCTTCTGCTGAAATCAAAAGAAGATATTTTGAAAAATGTTGGTACCAAAAAGTTGATGGGCCCCATTGACTTCAATAGTATTTTTCCATGTGGAAGTCAATGGTGTCTCACAGCTGTTACTGACATCCCAAAATATATTATTTTGTGTTCAGCAAGAAAGACATTCATACAGGTTTGGAATAACTTTGAGGGTGAGTACAATGACAGAATTTGTATTTTTGGGTAAACTAAAACGTTAAGGGATTTTTTATAATCCTCTTTCTAGATATTTTTGATTATATTCTGAGATTATTTGGAACTTTTTCCGGTTGCATAATGTTCAGTTGACAGTCCAACTCGATGAACAGAATCTAAATGTGGAAACCTGCTGAACGTTACAAATATGCTCTCTTTGTAGGACGTAATAACTCAGATCATTGCAACCATCCTCTCTCCCATCCAGCTATCAATTCACTTGGGAGAGGCGCAGTGGTTTAAACCCAGCCAAGGAGGCATCCCATAAACCTTCAAAGGGTGTGTATATAGTTCATAATTTACATCTGAACATAATTGTATGGTTACGCACGCATGTTGGTTTTACTATATCAGTGAAGACATCTCATAGACATAGAGGTGATGATGTCTGTTAAACCAACCCTAGTATACATATTTCAAATAGTGAGAACTAGTGCTGTCAAATCAATTAATCACATCTAACATAAAAGTTTGTAAATATATATCTATATAGCTGTACTCAAAATTATTCACTTTGCACAAATCTTGCTAATTATTCACTTTATTTGCATGTACACACACCTCCCTCAGCTTTCAAAACTGACAATCAGTTTGTTTCTACATCAACATCATGTTTTTATTCAAGTCAAAATATCACTGAATATATTAGAAAACGTCAACTAAAGACATTGTTAAGGGTCAGAACAGGCACACTGAAAAACATTTGGTGTAGAAACAATTTTTATAATGTCCATTTACATTATTCATGAAGCAGATGCTTTTATGCAAACGACACAGACAACAAGTGTTGAATCCTTCATCACAAGCCGCTCAAATTCAGTAAAATACGCAAGTTCAAAAACACAAGTGCCTGAAAAGGATCATTTTAATCAACTCGGAGTCAGCGCACGAGAAGAAAACACTCTCTCTCTCTCTCTCTCTCTCATCTTTTTAAGTGTGAGGCGGGGTCTCTTCAGCTTTTTCCGTCCTTCCCTTTGAAGCTGAATTGAACCTCCGCGCGAGCTGGGAAGGGGGGGAGCTCAACAGGCCTCGGAAACATATCATTACCAATTTGTTTGCGACCGGGCAGCGCTGCTCCCTGGGAGTAAAACACAGCCTTGGTCTGGAGGCAGGAGGCAGGAGTCAGGGCTGGAAATAGCACGCGGAGCCAAGACATACATTTAATGTCTCTGGGAGCATGTGGAAGAGATTTTCCCCTGCCTGGTCTCCACCACAAGCATCACTATTAGAGCGCAGGGTGGAGACTGGGAAAACATGCCCCTCTGAACATGTAAGTTTGAGAGGGATTGTCAGAGGAGGAGTGTAGAGCTGCGGGAAACAACAGGCAAGTGATTCTGAATGAGAGAAATATTATATAGCTATAGGATAAACTCTTAGTTTGTTTTGTTTGTTATTTTTGCATTCACATGATGATGGGTGTTTTTCTCTTGTTGCTGTAGAGTGGACAAATGTTGCCGGTTTGTAATAAGAACTCATTTCCAATGCAATTACAATACAGCCTAAATTGATTTGGAGGAAATCGATGCCTTCGTGTTGAGTGATTCGCTCTATCCATCATTCTTCCAGCGTCTTCCCTGACGCCCGGTTTGTTGGTTATAAATATTGTATGTCGTCGTCGTAATGATGGTTTTGGAGATGCACTTTTGGGTGTGATGGAGCAGAGATGTTCTCAGAGCTGAAAGCTTTCGGATAAATAGAAAAGGCCATTCTTGTTTCTGGGTTGAGAAGTCACAGCGGGACTCAAACATGAACACGGATACTTTTATACACTGTGTGGCTTTTCTCTAGATGGCAGTTTGCAGTTGTGTCTGACGTTTCAGCTTTTAAATGATATATGCTTTGTTTTATTTGGTTACAATGCACACATAACAGAGGGTCGGTGTCACATGATCCTCTAGAAATCAGTCTAATATGATGATTTGATGCTCAGTACACATTTCTTATTAATATCAATGTTGAAAACAGTTGTGCTGCTTAATATTCATATGGAAACTGATTTTCTTTTTTTGATGAATAACAGCATTTATTTGATTCAGAAATCAAATTCAGTGTCCTTGCTGAATAAAAGTATTGTTTTATTTCTGAGGAATCATGTCAATTGAGTACATTAGTTTTGCTCTTAGGGGAAGTGTTTCGCCTGTGATATTCATGGTCAAAAATAGCCTCTATTGATTATTAATGTACACGTTAGATGATGCAACACTTTTAATGTTTCATTATATATACTTCGTGTCCATTTAATGCACTTCTGTTTTCTTTTTTTCAAAAGCCTGTTCCTGCCACATCATTTGAGAGCTGAAAACAGAGGCCTTTCATTATCACTGCAGAGGCGAGGAAGCGACAGTGCCTTACAGGAGCGTGTCTTGGCAGGAAGTCAGTTGTTAGTGGGTAGTTGTGGGCACTCATGGCATCGGAAGACCACCAAGGAATCAAGGACCCCGCAGACACTTCCAGAACAGATGGAGCTCCATCCCCTGGCACATCTTGCCCCGTCCACAGCCACACCGCTGAAGACGCGAAGCGGAACGGCTTGAGGAAAGGAGTCGGACTGGTCAGACACCGAGACTATGTCAAAATATCCGTGCCTGAAGGAAAGCTCAACCGATTGCCGTCAGAATGGTGGAAGACGTTCGTCGCTTTGTTTTACGCCATTTTGAACCTGGTTTTGACCACGGTTATGATCACGGTGGTTCATGAGAGAGTACCACCCAAGGAGAACAGCCCACCCCTGCCGGATAAGTTCTTTGACTATGTAGACCGCGTGCAGTGGGCGTTTACTGTGACTGAGGTCAATGGAATGGTTCTGGTGTCTGTATGGTCCATTCAGTTGCTCTTTCACAGATACAGGTAAGAGGCATCACTCAACATTATACTGATTATGACATTGTAGTCTATCGATCCGCTCTATTAGATTACTCTGGCATTTAATGGGTTGCTAGGGTTATGTTTAAGATGATGTAGAACAGGGAGAATTAAATGTGAAACTTGAGGGCAGTTATGTAAATTAATATTGCATTGAGAAAATCAATTTCATAGATATCATAACCAAGCACTTTCCACAAAAAAAGAGTATAATATAGGACTTGACACTCTTAAAAAAGTTTTTATATGTTCAGTAGTAAAAGGACCTTAACCCTTTAAAAAATATTTAATAATATAACTAAAGGTTTATTTTGATGGTCCACTCAAGATTTTATACTAACTATAAGTAACTTTGCAACTACATGTCAACTAACACGCATTAGAGTATTAGTAGACTGTTAGTTTAAAGGATTAGTTCACTTTTAAAAAAACTTTTGCTGATAATTTACTCACCCCCATATCATCCAAGATGTCCATGTCTTTCTTTCTTCAGTCGAAAAGAAATTAAGGTTTTTGATGAAAACATTCCAGGATTTTCTCCATATAATGGACTTCAATGGGACCCAAACGGTTCAAGGTCCAAATGACAGTTTCAGTGCAGCTTTGATGAATAAGGGTCTTATCTAGCGAAATCATCGCTTATTTCAAAAATAAATAAAAAAGTTTAAGTTTTATAAGCACAAATGCTCGCCTTTCTCTGTTCTGTGATGCGCATTCGTGACGTCACGTAATACGCAATTACGTTGAAAAGGTCTCGGAACAGAGCAAGGCGAGCATTTGTGCTTATAAAACTTAAACTTTTTTATTTATTTTTTAAATGAGCGATGGTTTCACTAGATAAGACCCTTATTCATCGTCTGGTATGTTTAAAGCCCTTTGAAGCTGCACTGAAACTGTCTTTTGGACTTTGAACCGTTTGGGTCCCATTGAAGTCCATTATATGGAGAAAAATCCTAGAATGTTTTCATCAAAAACCTTAAATTTCTTTTCGACTGAAGAAAGAAAGACATGGACATCTTGGATGACATGGGGGTGAGTAAATTATCAGCAAAAGTTTTTTTTAAATGACCGATCGGTTCGCTAGATAAGACCCTTATTTATCGTCTGGTATCGTTTAATTTCCCTTTGAAGCTGCACTGAAACTGTCATTTGGACCTTGAATCGTTTGGGTGTGTTTTTCAATTCTGTTGACGTTTTAAATTCCTTAAACGAACATCTTAAATTTCCTAAAAATGAGCATTCCCATAAAAATTTGTTTTTGATCTTGATGAATTGTCATAATTATATTTTTAAAAATGGAACTTTCCAAATGAAAAATGGACGTATTTACTTTGTTTACCCCCATCCTGCCATAAAGGGTCCAACTGATGTAAATATTGCCTTACAATTTTACGGATTGTTCCATTTTTTTAATGAGGGAAAGTCATGCAGTAAAAATCATCTATTCAATGATGACTTATTTTTTTCTGTTCCATATAGGGCTATTGTAGGACGACGATATTTCTTCCTTCTGGGCACATTGTACATGTATAGATGCATAACCATGTACGTCACCACTCTACCCGTGCCTGGCATGCACATGGTCTGCGCCCCAAAGGTAAACGCCAATTTAAAACAGTATCTCAGCCGTTCCTCATTCTCATGATCCCCTCAGGATCTTATACCTGGATATTAGAAGAGAAGAAAAGGCATTTGGCTTCTTAAATCTGTAATATCCTCTGCCTTTCCTCGAGACAAATATCACGGCCTTTACAAAGAGTTCAGACTATCGGTTTTTGGAATGACTTTTCATTTCAAGATTCATGTCAACAAACCACTCGTCTTTAAACATTCACTATCTTCACTCATAATTTCCTTTCATTCAGCTCTACGGAGATTCGCAAGCCAAGCTGCAGCGTGTTCTGCAGTTGCTCTCTGGTGGAGGATTATCAATCACCGGTTCCCATCTGCTGTGTGGAGACTTCCTGTACAGCGGACACACTGTCATTCTCACGCTCACGTACCTCTTCCTCAAGGAGTGTATGTCACTTTCTCAGATGCCAGACTTGATTTTTGACACACAAATACAATGGCTGTTTGCTAATTACAGACCTGGGTTCTGTTTTTAGCCAGTTAGGCCATTCATTTTTGCATGTTCAGCATTTCTATTTCTAACAGCCCGCTGATTCTTTCTCTTTTTTTAGATTCTCCTCGTTCTTTCTGGTGGTACCATCTCATGTGTTGGTTAACGGCTGCTGTGGGAGTTGTGTGTATCCTGGTGGCTCATGAACACTACAGCGTGGACGTGGTGGTGGCATATTTTATCACCACACGACTCTTCTACTGGTATCACACTATGGCTAATCTGCAGGTAAATATATCAGTAAATATGAAATAATAGAAATGCTTAAATAGGGCTTTTATGATATAAGGATTATGGTTGTCTTCCTGTTATGCGTTTACCCTTAAAAGAGGAAATTCAGGTGTGTCGTATGATTTCAAAGGGATTCAAACAAGCGTCAGATTATATTTTTTGTTAATATTTTACAAAAGTTTGGGGCTTTTTAAAATGCTTTTAAAATAAGTCTCTTCTGCTCACCAAGGCTGCATTTATTTGATCAAAAATACAGTAAATTCAGTAATATTTTGCAATATTATTACAATTCAAAATAACTGTTTTCTATTTGAATATATTTTTAGAAAGTAATTTATTTCAGTGATGCAACGCTGAATTTTCGGTCTTCAATGTCAGAGCAGCTGTTAGAACAGCATTTATATGAAATAGATTTTTTTTGTATAACAATTTAAGTCTTTACTGACACTTTTGATCAATTCAATGCATCCTTGCTGAATAAAAGTATTAAATTCTTTAAAAAAAAAATCATAGACCCCAAACCTTTGAACGGTAGTGTAGCTTGACTCAAAATAAAAGTCAACATTTTTATTTAATGGGGTCTTTTTCGTTCACATATATCGCTTGGTATGTTTTGTTTGGCATATTGTTGATTTCTTTGACCTTAGGTTTGACCTCCAGCCTCATGTGGACAACTACAAACCCAAAGTAGACGACTGAAACCAAAGGATGCTCGCAGCTCAATTAGTGATTTAGATTCAGGGGGTCATTAAATCTAAGGCACCAAAATGGCACTAAGCCTTTTACTGAAAGTGTTTACATGACTCAGAGTATACTGAGAATATCAAAAGCCATTAGGCCGAGCATTTGAGAAATGACTCCCTGATGATGGTAAAGTGCAGCACATTCGATTTGAGCCAATCTCCATCTTTTACACAGGAAAAAATCCTTTTAAACTATCAAAACACATCACACTTGTTCATTCAGTTATAAGCATAGCAACCTACGTAATCAAAACTGTCATATCTCTGAAATTATATTTGTGGTGGTTATAGCCAGAAGAATCATCAATGAATAAATGTAAATGGAGTGAGAGGTTTATGTAAATGTCATTTGTTTGATTCTGACACAATAATGTCTGTGTCCTGATGTTGATTTAGTAATAAATCAATGATAATGATATATGATAATGATAACTTAATGATAACTTTGATTTTCATGGAATTGCTTTGGATCTAAAACATATGAAAGATTTTTTCTGCCACGGAATATTAAAAATAAAAAAGAATAAAGAAGTTTTTATCTTTTAGCAATTATGAGTTTTTTATCTCACAAATCTTTTTCAATTCTTGACTTGACCGAGTTCTGAGTTTAGAACTCACAATTGTGACCTTTTCTCGCAACTCTGACTTTATTTCTTGCAATTCTGAGTTTTTATAACAAACTTTTATAACTCACAAATCTAACTTTTTTCTTGAAATACTGACTTTTTTTCTTGAAATTCTGAGTTTATGACTCGCAACTCTGTTTATAACGCACAATTCTGTCTTTTTCCTCACAATTCTGACTTTATAACTCGCAATTCTGAGTTTATAACGCACAATTCTGTCTTTTTCCTCACAATTTTGAGTTTATAATGCACAATTCTGTCTTTTTCCTCACAATTCTGAGTCTATAACTTGCAATTCTGACTATATTCTCACAATTTTGACTTTATAATTCGCATTTCTTACTTTTTCCTCACAATTCTGAGTTTATGACTCGCAATTCTGAGTTTATAACGCACAATTCTGGCTTTTTCCTCACAATTCTGAGTTTATAATGTGCAATTCTAACATTTTCCTCACAATTCTGAGTTTATAACTCGCAATTCTGAGTTTATGTCTCGCAATTCGGACTTTTTTTCCTCGCAATTCTGACTATATTCTCACAATTTTGAATTTATAATTCGCATTTCTTACTTTTTCCTCACAATTCTAAGTTTATAATGTGCAATTTTGAGTTTATAACGCACAATTCTGTCTTTTTCCTCACAATTCTGAGTTTATAATGTGCAATTCTTCTTTTTCCTCACAATTCTGAGTTTATAACTTGCAATTCTAACATTTTCCTCACAATTCTGACTTTAACTCGCAATTCTGACTTTAACTCGCAATTTTGACTTTATAATTCTGCATTCTGACTATTTCTCACAATTTGACTTTATAATTTGCAATTTCTTACTTTTTCCTCACAATTCTGAGTTTATGACCTCGCAATTCTGAGTTTATAACGCACAATTCTGGCTTTTTCCTCACAATTCTGAGTTTATAATGTGCAATTCTGGCTTTTCCCTCACGATTCTGAGTTTATGAGATAAAAAGTTGCAATTACCTTCTTTTTTTGTGGTGTAAACCAGCTTTCATAAAAAATGACATCACAATGCAACCAAACAACTTTTCCCAAACTGCTTTTTTCATGAAAATTAAATCCTTTAAATTTAAATTAGTTCTTTCTCCTTGACATTGCCACTTTCTTTTGATTTTAGAAAACCATGAACACGCATAAAAATGTTGTTTCTGTTGTTTCTATTATTTGTATATATCCTTAGTATGACATAAATGATTACGGTATAATATAAATAATTTTCCTGTTTTCACCAGACTTTAAAGTGTTCTCCGAACAACTACCTCACTCACACCTGGTGGAACCCCGTGTTTAACTTCTTCGAGAGGAACATCCAGACCCAAGTGCCCTGTTCTTTCTGCTGGCCGATCACATGGCCCCCTGCCTGCCTGAAGAACCCCTGTAAGAAATACTCCATGGTGCAGAGCAGCCGAGAGGAGTGATGCCATTCATCACAACGCTTCAGCCACCACGTGGAAAGGCTTTTTTTTTTTCGGCTTGTGGCTATCTCAGTGTTTACACCAAAGACCAAAGACTGTTCGGCTATTGTTTTAATTACATCTCATTTAACAAAGAGCCAAACCGTTCATGATGACCAAAAATTGTAAAACTCAGTAATATTTTAAAAGTCATTGTTGACTTTTTTTTTCTCTTTTTTCCCCATTAATTTATATTCCTTCATTGTGGCCATTTAAATAAGCAATTTTGTAAGTATTTTAAATGGCCTACTGGACGTGTTATGTTTGTAAAATGATGGATTTTTGGAAAATCTCTATCAAAACAAATCTATCAGTTTGTGCATGCTTCTTAGTTGTCATAATTTCCTCTCTTTTTTTCCCGCCTTGGATTTAATTGTTATTTAAAACATGTTTGTCATAATGTTTACAGACATGTTTGTAAGTTTAAACTGGGTTTTATTAATTTTATACACTATTTTATATTATAAATGCATGCATTCAATTTTATTTTTGTTTATTTTATGCTTATTTTCTCTCTTAAAAACATAAAGACGTTTTATAATAAATGGTCTACATTAACACCTGGTGTACTTCTTGTTGCATAAAATAGTAATTATCTCTTTCAAATGGCATTGAGGCAGCAAATTGAGATGCTTAAACCTGTGAATATAATTACATGTCTTTTCATTTTTAATTTAAGTTTTACTGTTAGTGTATTGTAGAGGCTCTAAAGAAAGGTATCTATTTATCATGCTTATTGATATTTGAGATTATGTTAAAATACATTACAGACTCCTATTATACATATATATAATTTTCCTTGGCAAAAGAAGTGAAACCCCATAATAAGACCATCATCTCTTGTGAAACTTCTCTGTCTGCTTCCTCTATTGGATCGTGACCTCAGTTGAACCCACCCATTCGTTCTCGTCATCGGTTGATTCACCAATCAGCTCTCGGCGTGCTCCTCTCATCCAATGGAAAATACAAAAACACGCAACCCATGCGGCAGCTCCAAGAACACAGTCAGGAAGAAAATGTGTCTGATCAGCAGATAAGAAGTATCGATCCGGGGGAACTATGCGTCTGTGATCAGGAGTCAGCGGATCTGAAAGCGAGCGAGTCATGGACGCTTCCCCGGGTCTGCTGTGGCAGTATGTGTTCTCGCCTGCAAACCTTGTGGGTTTGACTGCGTTTGCGCTTGTTTTCTATGTACTGCAACAGTACCAGCGTCATCAAAGATACGCGAACATCCCTCCAGGTCCAAAGCCGTGGCCCATCGTGGGCAACTTCGGGGGCTTCTTAGTGCCTTCGTTTATTTTAAAACGATTTGCGAAGAATCGTGAAGAGTTGTCAAAGACGGTCTCAAATCCGCTATCACCTCAGGCTGGACTTATAGAGATGTCCAAACTGTATGGAAACGTCTTCAGCATTTTTGTTGGGCCTCAGCTCATGGTCGTGCTGACGGGATATGACACTGTCCGGGACGCGATGGTAAACTATCCGGAGGTGTTCTCTGACAGACCACATATACCGCTCGTTACTATTATCACCAAGAGGAAAGGTGAGATAGCCAGAGTTGTTGTTAATGATTGCTGCATGTGCATGCCATTATAATAGATCAGTAGATTAGAGCAGAACATAGAATAGAATAGAACAGTAGAAGAGACTGAATCGAACAAAACAAAACAGTGCAGAATAGAATAGAGACTGGAGCAGAATAGAATATAATCATTTAGAATGAACAGAATAGCAGAAGAGACTGACATAGAATAAAACAGAATAAAACAAGGCAGGATGTAATCGAATATAACAGAGTGTGATAGACTACAGCATAATAGAATTATTTAGAATTAAACAGAAAACAACAGTAGAGACTGACACAGAATAAAACAGGGCAGAATGGAATAGATAGATAAGATTTTTATTTGGGTCCTCACAGACAATTTTTCATAACAAATAAAGTTATACTAACCCAAAAAGGTGTAGGCTGAAACCTTTGCTTATTAAACCTACACTTGGTATACATTTATCAATCAAATGAGCATCACCTTTTCTCTGGAATTGATTAATATAAGACAAGAGAAACAAAAACAACAAGGTACACATTTCAGATACTACAATAGTCTAAATAAAAAAAATAAAAAAACATATATATTCATATTCAATTATATCATTATTTACCACCTTGTTTTTAAAAGTTTCTTAAATTTACAAAGTGAAATTTTAATTCCTTATCCAAATTATTATATAGATTTACCCCTTTGACAGAAATATATCTATTTTTTATATTGGTTCTTGCCCTTATTTTTTTAAACATGCATTCCTCTTAGTTTATACTGACTTATTCCAACTTATTCTGAACAGCCTATGGATACAATTTGAAAGCAAATTATTATATATTTTATACATTTGTCTGTACAGTATAACATTTTTAAGGCATGTAAAGTATTAAACAATTTATTTGTTGGTTCGTAATAGTCAATGTGTTTTATAATCCTTATTGCTCTTTTTTGTAACATATATATTGGATTTATATTGGTTTGATATGTCCCCACACCTCCACACAATAGGTCATGTATGGAACTATGAGCGCACAATACTAAATATATAATGAGTTTTCGTTTAGAATATATTTTGTTTTATGTAATATTGCAATGGATTGTGACAATTTTCTTTTTTCGTGATTTATATGTGGTTTCCAGCATATAATTTATTATCTATTATAACGCCTAGAAATTTATTTTCATACTCCATCTACTTCTTCATTTTTAATCCTAATTTTAACTTTGTTATTACTCTTTTAAATATTATGAACTTTGTTTTACTTAAATTTAGTGTGAGTCTATTATCATCAAACTGTTCCAATTTTTTTTAAATCATCAGTTCAATTTCCACTATATTCAGAAGCTGTTCCAAATTTTTCCCTAAACACTATACATTTGTGTCAAACAAAACCATTTTTTATATTTTTGACACTTTACAAATATCATTTATATACAGTACAAACATGATGGGGCCTAACACCGAACCTTGTGGAACTCCACAAGTGACTTTCATTAAATCTGATCTAACATCATTTATTTGTACAAATTGATATCTGTCATCAAGGTAACTTTTGAACCAAGAATAGGCTTTCCCTCTTATACCATATCTTTCCAGTTTCTTCATTATTAAACCATGATCAATAGTGTCAAAAGCTTTTGTTTTACAGTAAATCTAGGAACACCCCCACAGTACATTCATTATTATCTATTGAAGTGGAAATCTCTTAATTTCCATAACTGCCATGGAGGTCGACCTATTTGCTCTAAAGCCATACTGATGTTCACTCAATAGTTTATGTTTATCTATGAAATGATCAAGCCTGCGCACAAATAGCTTCTCTAACATTTTTGAGAACCGAGAAAGCAGAGAAATTGCTCTGTAATTGAAAAAAAATATGTCTATCTCCACTTTTAAAAATAGAAATAACTTTAGCTGTTTTCATATTATTTGGAAATACTTTTGTTAATGAATCGAACGGAACAGAGTGTTATAGACTTCAGCAGAATAGAATGGTTTAGAATTTAACAGAACAGTAGAAGTGACATACAGAATAGAAAGAACAGAATAAAACGGGGGGAAATATAATATAATATAACAGAGTATAATAGACTAGAGCAGAATAGAATAATTTAGATTTGAACAGAATAGAGCAGTACAAGAGACTGGCATGTAATAGAATAGAACAGAATAAAATGGAGCAGAATTGAACAGAATATAATGGTATTAGAGACTGACACCAGAAAGAATAGAACAGAATAAAACATGGTAGAATAGAATAGATCAGTAAAGTAGACTGGAGTAGAATAAAACATAATGATACAATTCTGCAAAACAGAATAGAACTGAACAGGACAAGTGAGAAATGAACAACATAATACAATAAAGTAGAATAGACTTATACAAAACAGAATAGAACAGAATATGAAAAAATGGCTGATTAGAACAGAACAAAGGAGAAGAAAATATAATTTCTGGGCTTGAATAGAATTGATCAGTAGAGTAAACTGGAGCCGAGTAGAACTGAACAAGACAAGCGAGAAATTAACAACATAAAAGAATATAGTAGAATAGAATTAAACAAAACAGAATAGGTCACAGTAGAATAGAATAGAACAAAGAACCTGGGCCTGGTTTCAGAAATCCAATTCAATGTACTTTATATAATACCAAATATTGGTGATTTCGATTTCAAAAAGCAAAGCTTTGTATGTTTGAAGTGGATGTCGTTGTCCGCAGGGATTGTGTTTGCACCCTACGGCCCGCTGTGGCGGACGAACCGTAAGTTCTGTCACAGTTCCCTGCGCAGCTTTGGCTTCGGGAAGCTGAGTCTGGAGCCGTGCATCAGTGAAGGCCTGACCATGATCAAAACAGAACTGCGGGACCTCATCGAGAACACAGGGCAATCGTCAGGAATCGACCTCACTCCTCTCATCAGCAATGCCGTCTCCAACGTCATCTCCTCCCTGACCCTGGGCCAGCGTTTCCATCACCAGGACCAGGAGTTCCGGACCATGCTGGACCTCATGTCTCACGGGCTGGAGATCAGCGTCAACACCTCCATTCTGCTGATCAACGTGTTTCCCTGGCTCTACTACCTGCCCTGGGGCGTCTTCAAGGAGCTGCGGCGCGCCGAGGTCGACATCACCGCCTTCCTGAAGAAAATCATAGCGAGGCACAGGGTCACGCTGGATCCCGACAATCCCAGGGATTTCATAGATATGTATCTGGTGGAGATGCTGGCGAAGCAAAAGGAAGAGAGTTCAGAAGAGTGTCTGTTCTCAGAAGACGACCTCTTCTACATCATCGGGGACCTCTTCATCGCAGGCACTGACACCACCACTAATAGCGTTCTGTGGAGTATTCTCTACATGGCCTTGTGCCCTGATGTGCAAGGTAAAGGTGATGTCATTTACACACATCTGAAGGTTTGGCTGATACTATACGAGCTCTTTGTTTGATGACCCCCTCAGAGAGAGTTCAGCAGGAGATCGATGGCGTGGTGGGATCCGAGAGAGTCCCGTCTCTGACCGATAAGGGCAGTTTGCCGTACACAGAAGCCACCATTATGGAGGTGCAGAGGATGACTGTAGTGGTTCCTCTGTCAATACCTCACATGGCCTCCGAAACCACTGGTGAGTTTTGGTCTTTGGCAGAAAAATACAGAAAGTGAGGCAAATCTGAGTGGCTTGATTGTATTTCATCCCGAAACCAAAGAAAAAGAAATAAGAAATTAGATCCTGCATTAAGACAATTAAGCTGATTTTTAGCATGTCATTTTTTAGCTTGTCATTTATCATTTGATTTGAGGTGAAATGTGACCTGGTTATGTTTATGATTCACCCAATAATTTCCAATATTTTATATACAGTGCCGAGCTGAAAGTATTTGGACTTTTGCTTTTCTGTGTTGTTTTTTGTATGTTTGTCTAAAGTAATTATTAATGAATAAAACTAAACCAGGTCAACTAGAACTTTTCTTTATATCAAATCTAAGGTTTTACAAATATTATCGTGTACAAATACTTTCGAAGACACTAAAGTTAATGTTTTTTAAAATTGTTGAAATTAATTTTTCAGCTGAATGTGTCTCTTCCCAGAGTTCCGAGGGTACACTATTCCTAAAGGAACGGTTATCATCCCAAACCTCTGGTCAGTACACAGGGATCCTACTGTGTGGGAAAATCCTGATGACTTCAATCCATCCCGATTTCTGGATGAACAGGGCAAGCTTCTCAGGAAAGATTGTTTTATTCCATTTGGAATAGGTATGTTTTCGAATGACAACAAAAACAGTAATATTAAGCGTTTAAAGTGCTCCTATGATGGTTGTTCATATATTACCTTTCATATAGTGTGTAATATCTATGTTTGTGAATGTAAAAGGTCTGCAAAGATCAAAGTGTAGGATAAATGGAGTCTCCCCAAAAGAAAGAATGGATTCTGAACTGCCTGAAACGAGTCGTCAGTAATTCTAGTCTTACTTTCCTGCATGAGGGGTTTTATCAAATTTGCATAATGGCCGCCTAAGGTTCTTCGTTGCCCGTGAACAACATGGCTGTGTCTGAAATCACATTTGTCATTGCATTCACAGTGAAAAATTTATGATCTATAAGTTATGACAACACATATTTGTTTAAAAGGACATTTAAAGGTGCCATATGTCAAAAAATCTATTCAAACTCCACATATTCCATACCAGATGGGGGCAGTATACCTCCAGAAAGTTGGCCTACTCTAGTCTGATTTTTAGTTTCAGGTTGTTAATCTTCTTAAACCGTCAAATAGACCGCTTTGTCCCGCCAAAGCCTATTTTGATCGGTGAGGGATGTAGACTAGAATGACTGCTGCCGCTACGCTTGACAGGGCGCGTTACGAGCAGAGAGAGAGAGAGAGCGAGATAGAGAGAGAGAGCGAGAGATAGACAGAGAGAGACAGAGAGAGCGAGCCCCGGCCGCACGCGCGCGCACTCTCACGTCTTCAAACAACACGAGAGCGGTCCTGCTCTCTCTCCCTCGCGCATATTAATCAAATCAATCGACACGATAGTAAGACCACAGTTTCACGTTGAGCATTTGGAGATTTTTAGAGATTAAAGAGATACAAGCAGTGCGAGTTATTCGTGTGTTGCAGTTTGGCTGGTGGTTATGTATGTTGCCCGCATACCGCCTCCCATGGCCGAAACTGGTATTACAACACCTGTCGGGCCGGGGCTAGTAATGCTAATGCTAATTTAGGTTGATATCTCTGCAACACTATAACTTTTCATTTTTTTAATGACATCATCGCCCTTATTTCTTCTCATTCTTTTGATGCGTGTAGCTCATTTTTTGGATATTTTTACCTCAATTATTACACATGGCACCTTTAAAGAGTTTGTCCTTGAAAAAAAAATGCCTTAAATTAGCTTGAATGTAATTTTAATGTAATTTAAGTTCAAATTACTTAAACATCCAAGTTGATTGTATTAAAAAAAATTAAAGTAGTAACTTATTTTTTACAGTGTACTCTTTTGAGTCGGTACTTATTTTGAATATGTAGTTTGAATGTGATCCTGACGTACTACACTCGCCATGTTGTCATTGTCATGTGACCTACCAGCTCTGGAAAAGGAGGGGTTTAGAGAGACCAAATCTTTATCACACCGTTTCAGACACTGAGAAAAGAGATGATGCTGCAATGTATATTATGAGAAAAATTAAAGTGATTTTTTTTTTTTTGCCAAAATAAATAGCACCCCACTCCCTACATTCACATTTTCACAACAATGTCGTCTGTACACGAAAAATGCGAAGGAAAAAACGTTTCCGTTTTTTGTACATCGTTGTCGTGTAAACGTACCCTAAGTTACCAACTGCTCTTATAATGAGGACTGTGTTTAAACAAGTGGTTTCTGTACGCCACAGGTCGCAGGGTGTGCATGGGAGAGCAGCTGGCTAAGATGGAGATGTTTCTGATGTTCACCAGCCTAATGCAGGCCTTCACATTCAGGCTTCCTGAGGGAAATCTGCTCCCTCCATGCACGGACGCTTCGGCCTGACTCTGGCTCCATGCCCATTTACTGTCTGTGTTAAAGCACGCTGAACAGGCATCATCATCGGGAAGCAAATCGCACTGGTGGACCATGTTGACCTGGCCACTAAGTAAGGGCTTTGAAGTTGTATGATGAAGCAAATGAAGGTTTGGATATTATTTTTGTAAAATTTGCCTGAACAATTTCAAGAAATAAGAACAAATACCTAAGTATTATATCAGCATATTTCAGTTTTATTATTGCATTTGTTTTTAAAAATTCATTTCATAATTTAATCAAACGGAACTGCATTTTTAAATTATTTTTCAAAATGATTACTGGGTTACTGTACTGTACTACAAGACTGTTATTATATATATTTGTTTTAATTATGGTCGAAAATTATTTAAAACATTTTATTTTATGGTTCTGTGTTATAGTAAAAACATTAATGGTTGTTCAACTATTTTCCAGACTTTTTTTTTTTTTACTTTGCTTTATTTAGTAATACTTGCTAATTTATTTAATTTGACCACTAACAATGGACAAAGGGACAATGGACATAAAAGTCATAAACATTCCAGGATAGAGTAATTTCCACCACATCTTAGAGATGATGTATCGGCTTTGATGTCATTGTGTGGTGGAAATTATTATTTTTTTGGAATAAAATGGCCAGCTTTGTCTTGCTATGGCTAATTTCAGAGCTAATTGCACGTTCTATATATAAACAGTATTTTCACACTTTTTAATATAATGTGACAAAAAATACTGATTGATTGGAAATGATGCACAATAAAATATTCTGCTGAAAAGCAACATTTGCCCTGATTTGTCATTGCTTTCTTTACACCTGTATTTCATCACTGACTGACACTTGCCTCCTTGGTTTATAACTGCACTATTTTTTGATATAATGTTTAATTTTTGGTGTTTATTAACTTTAAACACATTGTCAAAGAGTTTTATATTATAACAGCAAATCAACAGGTCATACTACTCCATATTATATGGAGAGAGAAAAAACATGCGTGAGGAGGAAACCACGTGATCAGTTCAACCTTGCCTCAGTTCTCGTGCACGCGCTGAGAAGCTTGTCTGTTGTTGTCTGTCATTGAAACAGCGGCCATGGCATTCATCACGCGCCAGTGCATCAGGAGCTTCTCCTCTTCTGCAGCACTACATGCTATTAAACATGTCACAGTTATCGGAGGAGGACTAATGGGTGCTGGCATTGCACAGGTACCGACAGAGAAATATCACTGCAATCCTTTGCAAAGAGTTAGAGTAGCCATCCAGGCTACAAGCTAAGTGCTATCACATAGTTAATAAAGAAGATTATTCTTTATAGTTTCAAGCTGCTTGTAGTTGCATTGCTATGATTAGGACGAGTGTCAATATATCGTGGCCAATTTGTTGCAAACTTCTCCCACCATGTTGCGACTGTCTCTTTCAGAGTGACCTTTCACCCACTTATGCTGCATATAGTTAGGGTTAATGCTTAATCTGTATTCCTTCCTACCGATTTTGTTTATATAGCATATTATATAATATTATACCGGTATGTGTGTGTGTTTATAAGCATATTGAAATTGCTTGAAATAAGTAGCTGAAAGGGATAGTTCCCCCTAAATTAAAAATTATGTCATACTCACCCTCAAGTCGTTTTAAACCTGTATGACTATACTCTCTTGAGTCTGTACTTAGTTTGAATTAGTAATTATTTATGACCGTATGTTAACGATTAATCGACGATCGTTAATTGTCGATAATACATTTAATCGATACAATGTATCGATCATCGATTAAGCAGGTTCATGTGCTTGCTCCACCGATAAACATGTAAATAATTAAAGAATTAACGCTGTAGTAAGTCTTCAGCTTCAGCACGCAGCTCAAACGGCAATGCACGACTAATAATGACTAGGATTGGGACCGTCATATTACATAACAGGAGAACACCATTTTATTATATCGTTGTGAATTGATTGGATTTAGTAGCCGTTTTCAACTAGCCTGGCAAGCCAGACCTACATGAAGATGTTATGAACCCTAACGCTCCAAATAAATAATTGGTTTGAGTAGGACAAACTTTAATTAGTTCAGTCAAATTAACTTTATTTAGTACTTAGCACTTTCTTTTTCTTTCAAGTTCACATAACTGATATATTTTAAGTTTAACTGAAACTTGGCTGGTATTGCAAGTGTGTAGCTTTATATTGCTGCACTCATTCAGTAAGTGGTATACTATGCTAATTTTATGTTAACAAATTAGCAAGTTATCATTTTTTGAAATAGCTTGTATTGTTATTGTTGCTAGATAAGTTTATAAAAATATAATTGTTCACATTGAAGTTACATAAACATTTTAAGTTAATTTTATGGATTAGTGTACTCAAATATTTCAATTTAAGTATAAGTAAAATGTTTGAGTACAAAAAAGCACTTGTGTCGCTGTATAAAAATGAGGTGAAACCACTGGAGTCGCATGGATTACTTTAATGATGTCTTCTTTACTACCTTTCTGGGGCTTGAAAGTGCTAGTTGTGTAGACTGTCAATGGAGCGACAGAAAGCTCTCAGATTTCATTAAAAAGGTCTTAATTTGTGTTCTGAAGATGAACGAAAGTCTTACGGGTTTTGAACGACATAGGGGTGAGTAAATGATGACAGAATTAAAGATTTTGTGTGAATTATCCCTTTAATGTTTCAGGTTGCAGCATCCACGGGACATTCAGTGGTGTTAGTGGACACATCTGAGGACATACTGAAGAAGTCTGCAAAGGGCATTGAGGCTAGTCTGAAGAGAGTGGCGAAGAAGAAGTTTGCAGAAAAACCTGAGGTTAGTTTGACAGCACCGACATGAACTAAAGTCCCAAAGTTGATGAGGTTTCATGTGAGGTTTAATGGCTGAAATTCTCTAGGATGGAGAAGCGTTCGTTCAGAAAGTCCTGAAGAACATCTCTACGAGCTCAGATGCTGCGTCTGTAGTTCAGGGCACTGATCTTGTGGTGGAGGCTATTGTGGAAAACCTCAAAGTCAAACAAGATCTGTTTGGAGCTCTGGACAAAGTGGCCCCAGAGTAAGAAAAAAACATTTTTCAATTTCTCAGGAAACAATATAGGGTACAGCAGAGCTAAAGGTCCAATGGGGTTGTAACCACTAGATGGCACAACAACTCACTGCAGCATTTTCACTCTGCACAGACATTTAGATGATCGTAGGCAGCAACACAAAATCAATTCTGCGCTAGGTTGATCCATTTTTTTGTTTTCTCCTCAGACACACCATCTTCGCGAGCAACACGTCGTCCCTGCAGATCGCAGACATCGCCAGCTCCACGGCCAGATTAGATCGCTTCGGCGGACTGCATTTCTTCAACCCCGTCCCAATGATGAAGTTGGTGGAGGTTTGGGTTCAAATTACTATTCACTCACTGCACAACCATCCGCATAATACAAATGCCAAATTCTGTTCCAGATATTGAAGCTTGCATCGAATTGAATACCTTAAACATGAGTAGGTTAATTCTCTTGACTTGACAAACTGTCTCCTCTCAGGTGATTAAAGCTCCAGCAACAAGCCAACAGACTTTTGACTCTCTCCTTGAGTTCAGCAAAGCTTTGGGGAAGCATCCCGTCTCGTGTAAAGTAAGCTTTCTGTAGTCTTCTATTACTGTGATGTGAAAAAGAAAGGACACCCTTTTGATTTCTATGGTTTTACATATCAGGACATATATAAAAAATCATCTGGTCTGTTAGCAGGTCTTAAAATTAGGGAAATACAACCTCAGATCAACAACAACAACATGATATATTACAACATGATTATTTTTTTATTATATCCTCCTGATGCGTAAAACAATAGAATTCAAAAGGGTGTACTTTCTTTTTCACATGACTATATACACTCACACTTTGTTTGTTAGTCTAATTTTGGTGAGCCCGTGCAAATTGTAGCCTCAGTTTCTTGTTGTGGTTAGAGATTTGAAGATTTTAAAAGCTTCCACTTGCTGTCTCCTCTCAGGACACTCCAGGTTTTATAGTGAATCGTCTGCTGGTTCCTTACATGATGGAGGCCGTACGACTACATGAGAGAGGTACGTGTGTGAAGCAGTCAAGGGTGATACCAAAACATATTTTGGAGCAGATTTGTTTTCATAATGCTGTATATTTTTCTCAGGTCACGGTTCCAAGGAGGACATTGATGTGGCGATGAGGCTTGGGGCTGGTTATCCTATGGGTCCGTTTGAGCTTCTGGACTATGTTGGATTGGACACTTCTAAGTTTATTATTGACGGTGAGCATTTTGAATCGACTGTACCCAGTTTTAATGTAATAGTATTGTGTTGAGGATTTCTAATTCTGTGTTTGTGTAGGTTGGCATGCGATGGACCCCGATAACCCCCTGTTTGGCACCAGTCCCCTGCTCAACAAACTGGTGTCAGAGGGCAAGTTAGGCAAGAAAACTGGCGAGGGATTCTACAAATACAAGTAACGAGTGAAGATTACCAGCCTTTCACCTTATAAACCGACAACAAATGACCCGTCAATGAAACGCACTTGACTGAGAAGCTAGTCCTCGAAAGACTGTTTATCAATTGTGCCATTGTTAATGTATATAATAGTCAGGAATGAAACCTAATTAGAGTGATCAGATGCACCAGTTTTCACAGGGAAGTTCTGTATGAAATTCTGGACCAGATCAATCGGAACGTGAACGATTTATAAGACAGAAATGTCTTCCTTTACATCTAGTGCCTTGCTATGATTCGATGAACTTTGAAAGTGTCGCATTAAAAGGTTTGAAAATGTTTCAGTGTGTTTTGTAATTATTCATTGTCATATACACATTAGTTGATATTATCAGGAAGACACGCTTTTATAGTCTTCGTTATTGTCAATCATTATTGGAGTAATGATGTTGCGAGGTAAACTTCATAATACAACATTCAGCCACTAGAGGTCGGTGTTTCATCATTAATTCAAACTGAGTTCACTCTCAACAACAGATCTTAAAGGGACAGTTCACCCAAAAATGAAAATTTCTGTCATTTACTCGCCCTCAAGTTGTTCTAAACCTGAATGAGTTTCTTTCTTCTGCTGAACACAAAGGAACATATTTTGAAGAACGATTGAAACCAAACAGTTGTTACCAACATTATTAATATATTTTGTGTTCAGCAGAAGAAACAAACCCATACAGGTTTGGAACAACTCGAGGGCGAGTAAATGACAATTTTTATTTAAGGGTGAACTGTCCCTTTAACTACATAAATCTAGTCTTCCACAAAGCAAATATCAATGAATTCACAGAATTACATGTACATTGTCCTTAACTATATGAACACTCTGCTCACACTATGTATAAATAAACCAAGTGCCATTCATGTTAAAGACAGCACAAGCACACTATTCAAGCTAAAAATGAGCAGATTTCAATGTCCAAATACATTTTGTAGCCACTGTATGCACATGATTTACAATCATAGAGAAAGCTCATTGAAAAAGTAGTTGAAGCTATGAATAATTAAAATAACATTTATGAATACTGTTTAAATGCTTATGAACTTTTGGTGCTTCTGAAAGCCGGTTTGCTGATTATTATTTTTTTTTTACTAAACAATCTGACTTAGTTTCTTCCTATACAGTGAACTCAAGATGCTCTTACTGTGGACTCTCATCACATTTTGATGCAAGAACTTTGCCTTCTGAAGAATTCATGAATATATTTTCAGTTCTAACTGGATATATTAGACATGTAATTCCAGTTGTTGCAAACTTGGACTAAAAACAAAGCAGATAGGCCAGCAACAGAGGTTTGTTATCAATAGGCTATTATTCAGAAATTTCACATCGGAGCTATGGAAATATTCAAAACATTAATTTCTTAAATTATCATTCAAAACTAGGCCTAATTTTACAGTCCAGAATAAGTACAATATTATGATAAACATCTTCATACAATGACTACGACAAGCAGGTCTTTAAAATGGCTTTTTAAATCTATTTGCATTGGGTTAAATATTAGTGGCAGCGGCAAATAAATAATTTCCTACTGTAGATTTCCAACTCAGTTTTTCCCTCCGGACGGTGAGGCCTTCGTGGGAATCCCGCCGTCTGGATACTTCGTGGGAACAGTGGAGAGTTTCCTACTACACGACTTTCCATTTCAAACAGCCATTTTTGTCTGGTTTCTCCGTCTTCCCTGTTGTGGTGATTGTTCTGAGGCCGCTGGCAGACATCCCAAATCTCCGAAGTTCCGGAGTCTCCCGCATATTGATAGCGTCTCCCTGATGCCCGCAAATTAGTTCAAATCTCCCGGAATCTATAACGCGCGTGCGAGACAGAACATACTGCGCGCATAACAAACATAGAGCGCGCGCGCACACGCACGACAGAAAGGAAACACACCTTGCGAGTGTCTCTCGCGCTCTCCTGTGCGCTCGCGCTATGTATGCGCGCAGTATAGTCCACCAATCCAACAATCCAGTCAACCCCCCCCCCCCACCCCCCCGTCAACAATCGGGTCACCAAGATACCTCCCTGAAATTACTTCTTGCAGGTTGGGATGTCTGCGCTGGTCACTTTGTGTTCGAGGTTCTGGCAGACAGCCATCATTACAGCGATGCCCACACACCCACACACACACAAACCAGACCGAGTGAGTAAATGACATCACACATACATCACACATCACATCATCTGTATATTATGTTCGGAACCACGAGCACAGCCTCATAAAGCTCACATCAAGTCAAAACCCTTCAGACTCATTTACAGAAATATTTGTTTTAGTCACTTTAAAAAATTGATTGACAGCACTTTTCTTATATTTTATTAATATATTTAAAAGGCTATTCCTATTTTCACAAAATTAGTTCAAACAATAATTAGACCCAAGATTACGAATAGGCTACACACAAATATTAACAATATTATGATATAAAATAACAAATACACACACACATGCAAAATTGTGCGTGTGTGTGTGTGTGTGTGTGTGTGTGTGTGTGTGTGTGTGTGTGTGTGTGTGTGTGTGTGTGTGTGTGTGGTGGTGTAAAATGTTTAAACCACTGTTTAGTTATAATTACTTAATATGACTTATTTTTTGATGGACATTTTCTGGTGGGTCTGTAGGGTATTTGGGTAACTTATTTCTCGTCATATTGCACTTACCTTGTTTTAACGCTTATATTTAAACAGAAGAATGCATGTAAATGAGCTCGTGACAAATACAATATTTGTTTGAGTAATTTACATACAGATAGTTTAGTATGCTCGATACTATAGGTGCTGTATCAGAATAACACGACTACTGTACATGAGAGTAGTAGTGTAATAATAAGGCAGTCATGTTTTTATTTCATCATCTTCCAGTAGGTGGCGCCATATCATACATTGTTCTCTATAGCCAATTCAGTTGTAGTAACAAACATCCTTGATGAGACCAAAAAAGACACTTGCCAAACATGAGCACAACACCCACAGAAAAGCATCAAGACAGAACAAAAGACTGTCAACAATTAGAAATCTGTATAATTGTGAATCATATAGGCTGAAATGACAAGCATTTTATTTAGTACTAAACATTATTTGTTATGTCCATAACTCAGATGGCAGTGTTTCATGCATGAGGTGGCACTGTAGTAGCATAAACGTCAACGGTGAGCTTTACTGATATTTAAAACCTCTATGCAGAACATCCTACATGCACAGTTCTGTGTGCCGTCTGTCATAGCGAATCTGCCATTGCATTCAGCGTGCCGAAGATTAAAAATTATGCTTTATATAATTGTAGACCCCCAATTTGAGTATTTGTCAGGAGTATAATGAATGGCCATTTAATTATTTTAGCTATATTGCAAATCATCCCTTATTATCACGTACTTAAGGCCGAATGAATATTCAAATGCATATTAAAATGAACACTAGCTGCATTTTATTCCTCATTGATTTTAAGAAGCCGTTTGAAGTTTCCCCAGAGATCCACCGGATATATTCTATAATTCCTAATGCTTCTTGTAGGACGCAGAAATGCTCTCTCTTTACTTAACCGAGAAATATTTCAGTGTATATAATAAAATAAACATACTGCAATCGTTTTCAGTCAAAGATGCCTATTTATTTTCATAAAAAAAGACATGTTGAAACAGTTCGAATGTGACCACTTGGAAGCAAAATGCTACACCAAGTTAAAGATTCAAAATATGAGAATGAATGTAAAAAATAAACAACATCTGAGAATGCTAAAAGAGAATAATTAAAAAGAATAAAATGTGGAAATGTTTGCATGGAATAAACATGGTAAGAGACCACTCTATTACCTACCAGAGAGACAGAGGTACATTGCAATTAAAGAAAGACTGCCAAGTGCTGGGGTAAATATATATAGATATATCTGCTTCATTTGTCAATTTAGATCAATAAAATATAGGCCTCTGGGTACCTACTGTACTCTTTCACCTTTGTCCTAATGTTGCCTGCAAAAATACCAAGAAACAGTGACATCCAGACATCTCTTTTTAAAAAGTACACATTGAGCATTATTTTACATCTGCGCAAGTAGAGACTGAGAAGTCAATGTCCGTTACAAATAGTTATCAAAAAGAAGACTTTCAAATGTTATTTCTGCAAGACGCTTCAACAAGAAAAATGGCTTTCCTGTCTCCAAGCTTATTTCGTATACCATTATATATATATATATATATATATATATATATATATATATATATATATATATAAAATGATTAAAAAAAATCACTTAAAATATACACCGAAAAATGAAAATAAAGAATTATAATAAAAAAAGCATTCAAAATAATCTTGAACCCAAGATGTTGAGGAGAAATCAAAACATCGACCCTTTTTGCACGCAAAACGCAACCTACGGAGACTGTTTCCAGGGCAACGCGTGATCCCTAAAATGTTGCGATAGAACGCTGTGTGGCGTGTCGGGCCCCCACGATGCTACATTTTACGGGGCACGAGAGGAAGTGAGGGAGTGACGTCGTGAACACACAGAAGAGACAGAGGTGCCAAATAACTTAGAATAACTTAGGAACAGGTGTAAAGTGTGTGTTTGTGTACATGTGGCCATATGTGCGCTTTACAAACGGTCGAGGAACATAATCAGTGCAACGCCTTCGGCTTCGGGAGTGAATTCAGGACAGAAAACCAAAAAAAAACAAAAAAAAGGTATTCACGGGTCTGCGTGAGGGCCTGTGTTGGTGATTGTCTGTTCTCGGTTTAACGTCTCTACAGCAGCGCCTGCAGCCGAGGAGCAGATTCAAGGACCGGGACCCTCTGGATATTCCTCAGGGGTCAAGAGGTGACGGAGGGGTGAAAGGTTGAGGAGTCTAGCAGGCTTCCATCTCTAAAAGGGGGCCTGTAGCTGCTGTCTTTGCTTTGCAAGAGGAAAAAGAAGTCCGTTTTCCTCCTGTAGAGAACAAATGGAGAGGAAAACATGGTTAGATATAAAAAATTATACATTATTATACTTTAAAGGAACACTTCACCGTTTTTTGAAATAGGGCTTATTCACATTCTTTCCTACATTTAGATAGGTGTGCAAATGCATTTTTGTCTCAATGCATGCATTGTTTTAGTTTGACAGGGTCGGCGCTAGCTTAGCTTAGCACAATGAATGGAATCCTTTGTTGCCAGCTAGCATTTCCTGAGTAAAAGTGATAAAAAAATTAAAAAAAACTCCACGTAATTACTTCTTGTGGCCTGCGTATTCACAACGAGTACAAATAGAGCTGCAGATTAACACTCGGCGATTTCCTAGGCAGATATTGACTTGGGACTATATTAGGGGGAAGCACAGGCGAAGCACTGCTACTTGGGCGCAGAGATATCACGCAACACATGAAATCCCAAGTACCAGTGCTTCACCTGTGCTTCCCCCTAATATAGTCCCAAGTCAATATCTGCCTAGGAAATCGCCTAGTGTTAATCTGCAGCGCTATTTGTACTCGTTGTGAATACACAGGCCACAAGAAGTAATTACGTGTTTTTAAAAAAAAAAAATATATCACTTTTACTCAGGACATGCTAGCTGGCAACAAAGGATTCCATTCATTGTGCTAAGCTAAGCTAGCGCCGACCCTGTCAAACTAAAACAATGCGTGCACTGAGACAAAAATGCATTTGCACACCTATCTAAATGTAGGAAAGAATGTGAATAAGCCCTATTTCAAATAACGGTGGAGTGTTCCTTTAAGGACTAATTCACCCAAAATTGAGAAATCATTTTTTTTTTAGGTCCATACAGTGAAAGTCAGCGCTGTTTTGGATCCCTATGAATTTCATTGTATGGTCAAAAACTATGAAAGCTCGTTTCCGCCACAGAAGAAAACATTTTAAAAGAGAATTGCGACTTTTTTTCTCTCAGAATTGTTTATCGCAATTCTGAGTTTATTATTCTGAGATGTAAACTCACAATTGTGAGAAAAGTCAGAATTACCTTTTTTATTTTATATTCTGTGGCGGAAACAAGCTTCCATAAAAAACAACTGAAACGTTTTGTTTGGAACAACAATGAGGGTGAATAATTTTTTTTAGGGTGAACTATCCCTTTAATGAATACACATTTTAGACCTGCAACAAATTAGGCACATTACCATATTATTAAATCAATATCATAATCAAAATTCATAGTAACAATTCATAGTGCATTTTGTATATCAAGTACACAACAAGATCAAATTTTAGTCTTTTTTTTCCACACATTATGATGTGTATTGCACGAGGACATTTAGAGCAAAGACAAAGCAAGTTTATAACAAATTGGCGTTCTCAAAAACTTCCCCTAGCATGGCATTTTGAAACCAAAAAAAAACAAAAATCCCCACGTCCAACATTAATCAAGAATCGCGTTCTCAGAAGCCCAAAGTTTTTCCATCACAAACTGTTTGTCCAATCAGAATCCCTTTTTGAGATGTGAAATATTAAATGTACCAGACTATTTTGGTCGACAAGCTGTATGGGGCTATTTCAGAAGTGCATCAAATGGAATTCCTGATCAAAGTGAGAAGCAGGAATACAGGAGCAAACCTCTGATGGATGGAGCGAGAGAGAGATATAGAAGAGAGAGAGACAGATAAAATGCAAGACTAGTAGCAGGGCTCCTCCCTGGAGCGGAGGTCGAACGCAACCTTTTTCAGCGAGATGTCAGTTTTGCTCCACAACTCCACCCTGGACCACTTTCACACATAAATACACTGGTACACCCATGTGGATGGCTTTACCACATGTGGATGAAAGGCAACTACTTTTCCAGGGAGATCTGTCCCTGGTGCCAAACGAGGATAGAGAGAAAGAGAGTCACAGAATAAAGTGAGCGGGGACGCTTTTATTTACCTCCCCTGTCCACCCTTTTCATCCTATGATCTCAAAGCTTCCCTGCGCCCCCTTCCCGGAGAGAGCGTTTTCATTCCCGGCCACAGATAAAAAAAAATAAAAACGTTGGCATGCTTTCCTGCCTTTCCCCGCCAGCCTCCTGTTGGAAGGGGAGGGGGCGCGTCGGGGTGTTTGGAGAGGTTAGGACGGTGCCGTCGGGCCACGCTTTACAGTCCTTTCTGATACAAACGCAGGGATTCAAGAGCTACTTCCCATTGGCGCTGAGGAATGTCGAGGCCCTGCTCGCAGGAAATGAAACGCTCCTCTGTATTCGAGGGCCAGCCTCTCTCCGTCCTTCTCTTCGGCTCGCTCTGCGGTAGCGAGGCTGTTCTTTGAAGTGTGGGAGGTTAAGATAACAGGCATGGCCCTGTGTCACTCAATTGGCCCGTTCACCTCCCGGGGCAAATCAAAAAGTCTGCAGCTGGGACCAACACACCTCCTTCCCCCGGTCTGACCCTTCTTTTTCCACAAAAACCAGAGGAGGCGGCTTGATGTGGTCAGAGAGCAAGAAAAAAAATATTGTTCTGAAAAACTTGAGAAAGTGGGCTGCGGTTTTACGTTTGCCGCTAAATTTTCCTGTGCGCAGCTCAAATGTGATAACCGCGTATATGTGCAGTAATTGGTGGGTTCACTAGGAGGCAGCACTAACAGTTGGAAAGTTGATTTCAAAAATTGTCAATGAAAAAAAAAAATGCGCTGTAAAAAAAATTGTTGTTTTATTAAAACAGTGATTTTCTTTTACAAGCGTCATCAAGATATAACATTCATATTATAATGCATTTAGTTATTTTTACTGGAAATTAGCCAAGAATACTCAAAGTTTTTTGTTTTTTCTTTAAAGTCTGCAAATCTGAAAAACAAAAATGGCTGGAAAGGATTGTTAAAATTATTTTAAATTTTAAATATAAAGTAAAAAAAAAAAAAAAAATTCTGCCAGTGCAGAATGACAAAATACACTTACAAAATCTATATAAAATAAAAGTTATGAAAAATTATCGTTTCTAGAAAATGCATTTTGTATTAAAAAATACATTCTCTGAAAAAAAAAAACTTATATATAAATGCAATGTTGCATCTCAAGTAAATGTAAATATATTCTGGACAAACTTGTTCAAAGTAAAAAAATATATAAAAAAATTAAGTCAAGGGTGAAAATGACAACAAAAGATGTGCAAAGAGGTTGAAAGATTTGTACATCTTGAGTTTGACGGCATAAAGCGGACACAAAACCGTGCTCTCCTCTACAGGTCAGGTGAAGTATTACTGCATGCTTCGAACGTGGGCTCAGGGTCAAAGAGAACGCTGTTAGAAGTAACAACAGCCGAAAAACTGCGTATCCAGGCTGTAAAGCAACTGTTTCTACGGACACTTAGCTGTACGTGCGGAACTGGAGGAGGTTCAAAGCTTTACGATGAAACACTGGCAGGGAATGGGAGTATGGACGAAGAGCTCAAATCTGGGTTGTGTTAAGCCTAGTCAGCTGAAAAGGTCCACTTTCACACCAAACTGACTTTGGACCAGTGACCTTGTGTTGTAGCACTTGGCTTCGTTTCTGGTTTGGCAGGGTCCTTCAAGGAGTCCATAAAAATTCAACAGGCACTATAACCAATGATCTGCGAGGAGGAGGAGGAGGAGGACGGGTTCAAAAAACCCCGGCCTGAGTAATAAAAACAGCACCTGGATGAAAAATCGGATTTAAACAAACCGCTTGGTTCAGTCAGCACTTCCTTTGGCCCTGAGACAGTAACATCAGGGAAGGGAAAAACTCTGATACGTCTGTACAACTGCAAACCAACCGTAGCTGTGGCCTTTCTGCTGTGATCTCTCTAAAAAGGCAGAGGAACGAATGTTCACCTCAGTACAGCAACAAAAAAATAAAAGGTGAGGTAGGGGACACGAAGGCTTGAGTGGGGTCGAAAACGGTGGGATGGGAGCCCGGGAACGACGTGCTCCTGCAAAGCCTGAGCTGAAAGCCAGAGCGGCACTATCAAAGAGCAGCACAATGACTGCTCCCCTCCACCGCCCGGACGCTTCAAAGCAGGAGCGGGGGGCGAGGAGCGGGGGTTACGCCTGCTTTCACAATAGGAGCCAGATTTACTCCCTAGGAGAGGAACTCCAGAAAAGAGCAGACGGTGGCTGGGGCGTGGAAGAGCGAGAGCGACAGAGGAAACGTAGTAGACGCCACAAGGTTTGCTGATTCCTCTGCTGCTACTGGCGTGGGTCTACATCTGAAACCATCCAATGATCTGTATGAAGGATCTGATGGGGGTGATTCGCATATTGAATTCAACAAGTTTGTTCCTTGCACCTACATGCCAGACTCTTTTTATAGCGCTGCAGAGGTTCTTGGCAGCAACACATGGAAGGAAACCTCTGGGTTTCCGCTGCCCTCAGTATATTAACCAGTTTATCGACACTGACTCATACTTGAGGGTTTAGCATTGCGCTGAATTGAGAATTCTTTTTCAATTTGAAGTCAGTTCCTGAATCTGGATTGAGGTAGAAAATAAATTTTGATTGAGGAACTATACAAATTAACTGAACTTTTTTTCTTGGAATTGCAATGTGTCAAAAAAAAAAAGTCTTGTCTGAATTTTTTTTAAAACAAAGTCTTGACAGACAGACAGATAGATGAAAACATCCCCTATAAAATTTGTATTGTTTTATCATAATTTCATTATACTTTTGTTAAGTAGGGTGGAAGAACACTTTCCCATTTCCCAGAGTAAATTCAGTAAATCGCTGTTCTTGTCAGTGTGATGTGGCCCTTAAAGGGATAGTTCACCCAAAAATGAAAATTGTGTCAGTAATTACTCACCCTCATGTCGTTCCAACCCCGTAAGACTTTCGTTCATCTGATTAAATCTGAGAGCTGGATCACTCCTCCATAGGCTTCTAAGGGACTGAAACTTGACAGCCCCGAAAGTTATTAAAGAAATCTTAAAAGAGTCCAAGTGACTACAGTGGCTAGATCTTAAGTTTATCGAGCTACGAGAATACTTTTTGAGCGCAAAAAAAACAAACAAAAATAGCGACTCTATTCAAGTATTCTCTTTGGGCCTGGAGACTTCACGTATTGTTATTGCGCAACGCTTCTGGTTGAACGTCACACGCATACACACATGACCAGCGTCGGCCAATAGTGAGCCTACGTGTGACGTATAACACAGAAGCGCTGCACTGTTACACTACGTCAACAGCTTAGGAGAAAGACATGGAAGAGAAGAGATGGTTAATAAAGTCGTTATTTGAGTTTTTTTTGCACGCCAAAAAATATTCTCGTCGCTTGATAAACTTAGATTGGCCACTGTAGCCACTTGGACTCTTTTAATCGATTCTTTAATGACTTTTCGGGGCTGTCAGTTTCAATCCCTAGAAGCCTATGGAAGAGTGATCCAGCTCTCAGATTTAATCACAAATATCTTAATTTGTGTCCGAAGATGAACGAAAGTCTTACGGGTTGGAACGACATGAGGGTGAGTAATTACTGACACAATTTTCATTTTTGGGTGAACTATCCCTTTAAATTAAAATTTACACTCATGAATTGAAAGGGAACCAAGTCTTGAATCTGCCACCCTGACTCTAGTTACGTGTTTTTACCCATGCAGGTCCAGTTGAGGGCCAAACTTTCCAATCCAAACATTTCTGGTAAAGCAACTCAAGGTACTCCATTCCAGCTTTCTATAAATTGAAAGGTTTTTTTTTTCAGGCACAAAGAGTATCAGTAATTCTGCCATTCATGTGCCGGAGGCAGAGTGGACATTAAGAAGAGAGACAGGGCGCTCTCATCAGCACACAAGGGACTTTCAGTTTCTCCCTCTCATGCCTTTTCATCAAAGGCTGACATCTGACTTCTGTCCTCACTCATCACAGACACAGAGCTGGATAAAGACGACCCGATTCGGGCACAGCTGTCCAGCAGCGCTTGCTTCACAGAGCAGGCTATGACCTCCAAAAGTGCCCAGTACCTCCAACGGTTTCCCACACTGCCCCACTATTGTCAACCTCTGGAACACTGAAAGCTTTCAAACCTTCAACCGAACACTCCCAATAGTCCGGTAAGCCTCTTATAGGGCTTGCCAACATCATCAAACTCGAGCAAAGAATGACGCTATGAAAATCAAAAGTGAAACGCCGCAGAACAGTCATCGTAACACACGGTCGTGTCCAGGTGGCAACAAAGCAGCATGTTGAGATGTGCCAGGCTGTCGTGACTCACAACCTTGGCTTCTTTGAATGACTAAGACTGCATCTTCAGGCGTCAGCTTCCATAAAAGACCAGCATCATTACATGGCTTTCCCCGTTCCCAATGAAAAAATAAAAATGCACAGTGGCAAAAAAGTAACAACCCTGAGGGCATGTATGCCCCAGCTCAGATAACAATCTCAAAGCCTGCAAATCACAAGGGTTAGTCAGACAAAAGCTCTCACAGTTTAAATCTGAGAAACAGACACAGTTAAGAACAAGAAGAGGATGTGGAAATGTTGTACGAGCAGGAAAAGTGGGACGTGTGTGGAAGAAAATTCTATAACCTAAAATTACTCCAATGAGCAGTCAGAGTTAAGGATTATGTCATACGGCATCTAATAAAGACCGAGCTTGTCCTTGAACACCAATTAAAAACTCAAATTACTTGTTTTCCTCGCTGAGAAATCCCCTATTTTCCACCCTGAATGTCTTACACATACATACTGAATCCCTGTGAAATCTAGTAATAGATGCACTGCAAAAATGTTTTTAATTAGTCCTTTTTGACTCGTTTTCCTGGAAAATATCAAAACATTATTAAATCAAGATTTTAATTGTTTTTAAAGTATATCCATTCAAAATGAATGAAATGTACAATAACGTTATATATCATTTTATTCCGTAAGGACTGATTAAAGTGATCAGTAAAGACTTTTATAGTGTTACAAAAGACTTTTTTTTCAAATCAATGCTGTTCTTTTGAAAATGCTATTATGATCCCATCAATTATCAAAAATGTTATCACTTTATTTAAAAGTATTAAAGTGTACATTTGTCATTTGTAAGGCGAATAAATGAAGACAAATTTGATGTTTCGCAGTCTGTCGGATCTGCATAAATTGACAAGCAGTGGCAATATTCTCTGTTTTATGTATATTAGTTAAGGTTGCCACGATGAATCAGCTGGAGCGTCAATCCCCAGTTCACTAATTACTGAACCGAAGATAGAGCGCCTTTTAGCTGCATTTTCAAAGCTCTTGCAGCCCACAGAAAGAGAAAAAAGAAGAAAGAGACTGTGAAACGGTCCAATTTATATGTTCGGGAGCCACAGGGTAGTGAACTGATGAAACGCAAAACCTTTGTCTTTGAGAAGGACCATATTTGTCACATCTGCGCAGCTTTCATGACAAAAAAAAAGTGGAAAAACAAGATGTGGGGTGACTTAAGAAGGGAAAAAGATGTTCTTTTGCTCACTACTGTCCTCGATGCTGAAAGACTTTCACATGACGGAAAGGATTCTCTTCTTTGTTTAGAGAACTAAATTCTTTTAGGCCAGTTGCTGGTTTAATCGCTAAAAAATTAAAAAGCAAAACACAAGCCAAATTTGCTGGCAAGGGAGATTCATTCACAGGGTTGGCTAGATAACACATGGGGGCCATATGGGTGAACGCTAAGAGAGTTAGCTTACATCTGGGTCGACTCTTTCAAACCATCCCAGTTTCCAAATGTTCTCAAAAAAGCGCCAGTCAAACATGGCCGTGAGCCACAGTATAGTATGTTAATGGTGCATGCCAAATATTAATGATGGAAGGAATGAATGAGGAAAGGAACCTGATAGTGTGGACTTGATGTTCTGAGCCGACTTTGTCGAGATTATTCTGTTCTGTGATCTTTCAAACAAATGGTACGCTTGATAAAAGCATTGGTCTTCTGAAAATACTAACTCGCCACCCAATGCCACAAGCCACACATCAGTGTACAGGAAATGGGATGTAATGGAGTTCTTAAACAGAGTTAGGAAAGTCACAATCAGTATGTTCATAAGAGTAAACCCTTTAACAATAGCACTCACACACACAATGCAAACAACAGCTTTCGTAATACAACAGTGAATGGTTGATTGGTGAACTCAAGGTTTAGGATTAGTCTCATGTATTTCTGATTGCCTAGAACCACATTAGAAAATCATGACTCAATCAGGTACGGAAGAGGCTCTTACCATTGTTCAGATGTACGCCGTTTTCATTCTCTGGCCTGTACCTGCAGGAAATCGTAGCTTTTAATTACCAGGATGTGCCTCCAAGTAACATATAAGTCCATCTCTGGTCTTAATTGTCAATGTAGGGCCAACAAACATAATTTGCTGGCATATTTAACACATTGTTCATTAAAGGAACAGTTCAACCGAAAATGAAAATTCTGTCATCATTTACTCATCCTCATGTCATTTCAAACCTTCATGACTTACTTTCTTCCAATGAACACAAAGGGAGAAAATCTGAACAATGTGCTGAACGAATCATTCAGGATGGTTCTTGTGAATTGGATTAAACGATTTATTGGAAAGATCTGATTTAAAAGAACATTTCATTCACAAATTAAACGTCGCTTTATGAGTTTAAAGAGAGCTTTATGGCATTTGTGTCATTTTGTAGCTAGACAGCCCCACTACTCATTCTTCAAAAGTTCACCTTTTGCGTTCCATAGAAGAAAAAGTCATATCCATTTGAAAAACATGAGGGAGTGTAAATGATGCCAGATGCCATTTTCATTTTTGGGTGAACTATCCATTTAATTCCATTATACACAACTCTAAATTATCTAGATTTAGCGCCAGATATACATTGTACAAGCACACGTTGCAAATGCATTTATAAAACGGCAAATAGCAAGAAAAGATAGAAACAATGAAGGAAGCATGTGGACTTTAAAACAGACTAATCCTAAAGACTTAAATGTGAGGAGAAGATGGAAAGATGGAGTGGTTGGGTGGGGTGTACTGTTCGTAATGTTGTGAAAATTACAAACTAAAGAAATGTACAGAACAGTAAACCTGCAGACTTGTGGATTTTCAGGCAACCAACAGAGTCATAAATTCATAAATGTTCATGTTGACTTTAGAAATGTTCTTTTATTCGCTGTGTGTGTATATATCGAGCATGTGGCATCCCATCATTAACCACTTGTTACCATTTACACAAACTAAGTGACGTTAGCTAAGTTAGTGTGTACATTAATAAAATAGGACAAATTACAGTCAGGCAGAATAGAAGGTTTCTGAGTCTTACCTGGTGCAGGTTCCTGGATCTTTTCCCGCTTCCGCTTCTTTTTCTTTCCCTATAAAACAGCCAGAGGAATATTTAAAGGGCCGCCACGAAAGCATGACTCTTCTGCCATTTGTCAATTGAAAAAATACTCCTAAGTAAGCTGAACTGTAATAAAATAAAACTAAAAATTCCAATACTTCCTTCCAAATTCTTCTGGATTCCATGTTCTAATCACCAATCAGAAAGTTAAACAAGAATAAAACATCTGCCCCTGCTCCAGTTGACACGACAAACACTCCTCCAGAGTGAGAAGTCTGGACTGCTTTAGGATTTGTAGCTTACCCAAAATCCCCTGGCAGGATGACTATAGGTATAGATAGTGCCGCACTGTCATTTTGCAGTCCAATATGAGCCACGCTTTGGTTGCCTGCTGTAAAGTCTGATAATCCACTTATTCAGTCACTAATCTGTGTATTCTAGCCCTGGCTGACAGAACCAAGAAGCCCAGAGCAGTAGAAGCGTCGATGACAGAGCAGGGATACGCTCAGAATCCTTAGCACTATTAAATACAAGTGTGCTCCCACCACTAATATATAAGTGGAGATGAAAGTTCATCCGTCTTTGAAGTGTTTCGTTTTAGTCCTGTTGCTTTTCCATTTGGTGATTAGTGTGAAAGCCAGGTTTTAGTTTTAGCATCGCATCCTGGCACTTCATATCGAGTGAGATTTATGCCGGTTAAAACTTCACACCATACATTTTGGAGGTGAATTCTACAAGCCTACTGCCATGATATCTGCCACACATGTGCAAACTAAAGGAATAATTGTATAAAGTTAATAATATTGAGTAAATGGTTAGCATTATGTTAGCATTATATCCTTTCTGGAAAACCACCAGCTTTTCTTCCTGAGGTTCAGATTGTGACAGAGTGACACTAAGGCAGTTACTCATGAAAACACTAAGTAAAATGGCTATTCACATCACATCCAAAATATTTGGCACAATGAAATGCTTATAACAGGATGCAAGTGGCCTCATTCATGTATCATAGGCTGAATGGATGAATGTAAATCGTTGTGTAAAAACATTCTAATTGAAGAATTGAGTACATTTTCCATAAAAACATTTGTATGTCACATTCAACGCAATTTGCAAAAGAGCATTTTACAAACAATTTACACAAACTTATCAGGCTTGTGTTTCATGAATCAGTCGTAAAACCAACATTACTTAAATTGGCATAATTTGCGCAAGAACATTTTAAAGAACAATTTACACAAATTCATTCTGCTCATTTCTGAGCTTCGTTTCTGAGACTCGAGCAGAACAAATGTATCATGAAACCATTCTAATGTAAGGAATCACTTTCAGTGCAACAATTTACGCAATCATTTTGTTTTTACAAACGATCAACAATTTATGAAACTCAAGAAGAACGGATGTGTAAATCAGCCATAAAACCCTTTGTTTGTAAATTTGTATGAATGCATTCAATGCAATAATTTACAGAAAAGCCCTTTTTGAACAATTTACAAAATTAATTTTTCTGCTCACGTTTCATGAATGAGTCCCAATAAAAATCCTTCCAAAAATTCTCTGAATAACCATCAATAGTAGTCAATGTACAACAATGATCAGCCTTTTTGTTAAAGCCAAGTTAATATTTTTGTAATAAAATTGCAAATTGCTATCTATCTTGTGAATATTTGCATTATTTAAATATATATTTGAATAGGATTTTAGACCTATGGTTATACTTACAATTTTAGTGTCCTTGTTACATGTAGTTACTGTAGTAATAACTTAAATTCTGCATAATTACATGCAACTAAACCAACCCAATTCCTAACTCTAACCATATACTAAGTACGTGCATAGTTAACTATTATTACTCAGTTCTTTGAATGTATAAATTACACTAACACGGACACCTTAAAATAAAGTGTAACCAAACCAACAGTTTTTCGTAAAATTAACATTCGGACTTCAAAACAAACAACCTAGACTTGTGAATCGTGTCATCTGTAGTAGCGAGTATGCATATATTTTCACTTTTGAAGACATTGACTGCGAGCATTATATTGACTCTCATGCAATCAACACACGACACAACTCTCACTCTCAGGCAGTGTGTTAGTGTGGACACTTACATAATTGTCTCTGGCAGACCATCCTGGGTAAAGCTGCATATGGAGCTGCCGTTCCTTGCGGGCTAATTCGTAATACTTAGCTTGCTCTTCCCGAGATAAAGCATGCCACTGTTCGGTGCAGAGGGAGATTAGAGAGAGGGGGGAAAAAAGTAGTCAATTACTGACATGCACTTTTAAGTTCCTTCCAAAGAGACGCATGCTGGCGTTTTGGCTAAAAATCCTTGTTAACTCAAATGTTGCGTGCGTGTGTGTGTGTGTACGTGTAAATCTGTGTGCGTGTGTGTGTGTGGCGAGTGCCTGGGGGTGGAATGGAACATGATGAAGAGATTAACATATGCAGCGATGAGAGAAGGGAAGAAAAAAAAAACACGAAACTTTGATTTCATATCAAAACACTGGTTCCAATTTAGCGGCGCTTTACTTCAAACCATGTCAGGGTGCAATTACCCCACACCGCCGCAAAACGGTCCTTTGCTGTGGCTAGCCACCTCAAACCGCCATAAAGCATTAAATATGTTTAACGGTTCCTCTTTTTCCAATTCCGAAAAAGGAGGAATACACAGTAAAACCAGCTACCTGCCCAAAGGCCCCAATTTCTGAACCACCAGCTTTTGTGTTGGTGTACTTGTTATATTGAGTTATACAGATGTGCTAACTATGATAGACCCCTTTGTGAAGGAAGTCTCGTGGTGCAAGAGACCCCGAGGCGTGAAGGCGAACCGTATACGTACCCTCCGGCCGAGGATCTGATTGATTGCGGCGCTCTCCTTCAGCGTGCATTCGGCCACCACATTGGCACGCATCTCTTTCATATACAGCATGAAAGCGTTTAGAGGTTTCTTGATGTGAGGTCTTTTGGGCTCCTGCTCCTTTCTCTGCTCATGCTGAGATTTCCTGGAGAAACAGGAGGAGGAAAGAGTTAAAAAAGGGGGGAGTATTATTAAGTGATACAGGGAAATACAAAGGGGAAAACCGCTCAGAGGGAGGTGCGAAAGCGGCTGCCACAGCGACGCCATGGCGTGTGAGAGCGCCGAATGTCTGATTCCAACCACCAATCAGAAAGCTGAATGAGAGAACAATCTGGGAGCCAGTGCCGAAAAGCTAGCAGCGGCTTTTAATTATGTCCAGTTGGGTGCTTTCATGCAAAGAGATTACTTCACCAGTAATGGCAACCAAACCTTCATATTCCCCCTCTCTAGTCTACGAGAGTCCCAGTGTTTCACTCCCATTGGTGACCTAGAGCTGATACCTCTTGCCAACTGCACGTCTCATAATCGTTGAAATCAGATGCACCAAAAAAAAAACATTGAGCTGACCGATAAATGGCCAATATAATACATTTCTATTATATTTTGTATGAATAAATAAATAAAACAGAAAAACTTTTTTGATTTATATTGACAGATTATTGAAAAAAATGTAGGGTGGGACTTTGAGATGTGGGCGTTGCACTCAAAAGTGGAGGCTTGCAAGGGCAGGGTTTAAGCGGACTAAAGCTTTGTCCACACGAAGAGGTGTTTAGCTGTATACGGGAAAATTTTGTAGACGGATCCGGCGTTTGCAACCAATGGGAGTGAAAAAATAGACTGAAACAGCTATTTTTTTAAAAGCAGGGCCCAGAGTGGATAAATCTATAAAAAAAAAACGCGTTTTGGTGTGTACAGCCAAAGCCAGCCAATCCGTATATTTTGTGAAACGATGATGTCATCACCCCACGCGTCGACCCTAGTCAGATACCGCTCAGTCACGTAACAGCAACAACAACTGCAGACTACATGCTTGTGTTCGTGCTGCAGAAACTACTGAGCCCTCTTTTATTTATTATTTACTTGGATGTATTTTTTTTATTTCTTTATTTTACTTCTTTATTTATTCATATTTTCTTTCTTATGCTATGATGCTTGCCTGTTGTCTGATTAGACATTTCATATTTTGTACCAGGGGAGTAGCTAGGGACTCACCGTCACCGCGTCTTAAAATTAGTCCATATGAGGTGCGTAGACAAAAAAATCCAATTAGAGAGGCACTTCAAGAGAGTCCGCACACTCCACCAAAGACAAGAGACGTCAAAAAGCAAGATAAAAATCAAATGCTTTTACTGAAAAAAGTGGGAAACGTGGCCTTTCTCAATGCCAAGCTTACAACAAAACATCTTGCTATTTAAGGGTGGGGTAAGCGATATTTCAAAAACGCTGTTGGACACACCCCTCTCTTCATTGCTCCACCTCCAAAAATCACACTCCAATCCTAACCGCCCTGCTCCGAGTCTCGAACCCCGATCACCAGCATGCGAGGCAAGCGCACTAACACTGATGCTAAACACAGCGTTCGCTAGCAGTCGTCAGCACAACCCTCACCAGCTGGCCTGCGTTACACACGCAATCCAATAGTGGATGTCTGTTTATCATAGCAGAAGCACAACAAAATAATGCTTCATGAAAAATAAAGCGCAGATGAAGACAGATGACAAGGAAGCACAAAAACAATTCACGTACAGTACACAATAGTAATTACAAACAAGGGTTTGTTGTTAGTTGCCAACAGCACAGCAGCTCCAGACAAACGATGACACTCAAACCCAGTGTTAATCGCGTGTAGAGCGAATCAAAGCAACGTCCGTGTCTGTTTTCAGGCCGTCCTGCTTGGCGCTCTCCAGAGCTGGACAGCTTTTCTAATATTAACGCGGGTCCTAAAGCTCTTTCCTGATCATAACCCATTCATTTTCCAGTGATTTCTTCTGAGCTTTTGTATTGTGTGTCTCTATTTCTGCAGTCTTTCTTCAAATCTCTCTCTCTTGCTTGTCTCTCTCCTCGACCATCACACAATCTAATGCTGATTGGCTACACACGTTTGTTGTTGTTTGTGTCGGTCGGTCTAACTTACAAACCGTGTTTTTCAAATATATTGCTTACCCCATCTTTAAATAAATAGTGTTTTTAAAGTTTAACTAGATGACGGAAATAAGCATGCACAAATAAATATACTATATCAGCCAATATATCTCATATTAACCAATACCAATAAATTAAAACAAAGAATCTCTAATATTGGCCAATAATATGTGCGATCAGGGAACGTAAAGACTGTATTTTGAGCATGCTGAAGAAAGCTTGCAGCTGAATGGACGAGACACTCACATGTGCATCAGGTCTGTGTCGTGATGCGGTTCGTGTTTCACCTGCGGGTTGACAATGGCGGGATGGGGGATTCCCGTGGCATGGGGTCCAGGAGGGCCTGGTACCATGTGATGAGAGAACCTGAAAGTGACAAATAATGCGTGTCATTCACCATCCGTATTCATAGCTAATCTTAACCTTTTGAATATTCATGCTCTCAAAATAAAATAAGCCTATGTAGCCAATGTATGGAATTTTCTGTCTCTACTTTACACAAATAGCTCTAATACAACCTGATCTGCTCACGTCAAAACCATTCGTTTCACAGTTGTCGAAAAACGACGCTCTCTTTAAATGTAGTCGTTTGTGCACTCACCATCCCAGTGGAGGGGTCATCTGTCCAACTCCCCCAGGGGAGAGAGGGTAGAAATTGGGAATGTCTGGTCCAGGATGATGCCTGGGCATACCTGCTTCAGGGTTCAAGAAGAAGCGGATGAGAAAACAGACATGTGAGACAGACACATCTGGAAAACAGCAGTGTGACATCAATGTGTGCCTCACAGTTGGGCCCTACGGTCCGGTGCGGTGCATAAGCGGATCATGGGATAATTAGGAACGCTCTTGCGCAGTTCTAATAAGCCCTGCTGATATGATTCATGCTGCTTATGGATGTCAGTTGGCCTGCGATACTAAGCTTCTCAACTTCACCCCAAACACACGCGTGCACACTCACATAAACACACATTTGCACCAAGGTCAAGACAGTGTTTGTGTATAAAGACTTAAACCGAGGAGGGAAAAGTGAAGTAAGGCCCTAGGGCTAAATTACACTGTCAAAAAGGGTGTCCGTGGAAGACAACAAAGCCCTAGGGATATATACACAAACAGCAAGAGCATTCAGTTTAAAAACAACCCTTGCATCTCCAACTGATCATTTTTCTTTCACATGGAGCTCAGAATGTGTGGTCTGTTACTGCAAAAGGCTAAAATAAGCTTTAAATTACTGCGCTGAGTACTAGATAACATCATTGTCTTCCTCAAGCATGGCCTAGATGACATCAGCCAGCAGAAAAGGAAAATTATTTCAGAAATATGATGAAAATAAACATTTGGTTTTTACTTTAGAATAATATGCACAGTAGGATCACCAGGAATGTATATTTAAAAGGTAAACGTGGTCTACTTTGATTTCACGCCGACATTAAATACTGCACATTTACCTGAATTCTTACTGGAAAAGATCTTGAAAAGGCTACTCTCTCACATATTCTTTGTTCAAGTGTATTATCTATTCCGCCCTCGGCGTATTATGTCTGATGAATAAGTGACTCCATGTTTGTGTATGAAAACAGAGCAAGTTTTGGATCATTGGCCAATCTGCTTGTGGCGTGCAGCCTAATTCAGGCTATTTATAGCTTTCCAGACCTCCTCCTCCACTTCATCACATCCTGTCTGCCCTCTCCCTCGCCGGTTGCCACAGAGGTGAGTGCTAGCCGGAAGGAGCACATATGGAGTTGGGTTCGCGTGCAACAACGCCTGCCAAAAATCTCAACGCCCCTTTAAAACTGTAACCCCACTACCTTTGACAGACTTGGGGGAAATAGGATTCTACTAAGAATGAAGTGTTAGCTTATTAAAGTGTAAGTGTACAGTTCATGTCTCTTCGGATCAGTGATATTAGAGAAATAGTGCTTAAGAACACCAGGAAATAACATTCCAACGCGTAGCAACAGATTTAAAGGGACAGTACACCCAAATCGAAACATCCGTCATCATTTATTCAGCCTCAAGTCATTCTAAACCTATTTATTTTATCTGTGGAACACAAAAGATGATATTTTGAAGAATGTTGATAACCAAACACTTTTGATGACCAATTATTTCCATTGTACTGAGAAAAAAAAGAATTCTCAAAAAATCTTATATTAGGCCTTTGTTTCACAGAATAAAGCCAAATAGGTTTGAATGACATGAGGGCAAGTATATTACAGATTTTTCATTTTTGGGTGAATATGATTATTTTTTACCCATATTGTTTCCAGTTTCCCTTAACTTCCTTCGCCCATCCAAAACAATTTTCTTTTCCGCTGATGTAACCAAAAATATTAACCAATAATATCAAAGCCTACATTTTAATTCAATAAAATGGATTAAATCAAGCTCAGTCCTATATAATTTTCCACTGAATATTCTGTTTTACTCAGAAACGTTAAATATATTTTGAATGCTGCTTCAAGTTAAAGGTGATGTCTTTTTTCATGTTAAACGACTTTAGCCCAACTTAATGGTTAATTGGTGATCTTCTTTACCTGGTCTACAGATGATCTATTTCTGTCTAAAATAGTTTGTTTATGAGATATGTGCACAACGTCGTAACGGATTTTCTTTGAGCCTAAAGTCAAGTTGGAGACTTGTCAATTAAAAGGATCATAGTGGAAGCTAATTGGAATTGTGAATTTTGACTATATCATTTAGTTTTATATGCATTTGTGCTAACTAAAATAAAACTAAAACAATTTAATACTTAATGTACAGACCAATGTAGTTAAATATAGCTGCTAAATTGTGATTTTAGATGACTTTAATAGTTTGCAATGAACAACAGAAGTGTATTTGTGCGGTTTGCATGCGTTTACCTTGCTTGGGGTTGATGTCCTGTGGGTGGTGTCCCGAGTGTGGGCCGGGGGCGAAGTGCTCGTCACTGTATGTGATCAGAGGGGTGAGGGGGTGAACGGCATGGGACGGCTGAACCACCGGCACCTTATTTGACTGCAAAACACAGAGGGAAAAAAACTGATATTATAACACATCATCAAATGTGACTAACAAATGGGCAACAACCCAAAAAAGTTGAGCATGCACACTTCCAGCTCACCAATGCCGATGTGTGGATTGTCTAGTGCAGTAGTTTGGGGCAGAAACGAATGAATAAAGAAGGGGGTTGGGAGAGACAGAGTGTGGGTTAGAGGAGGAGAGAATGAGAAACAGGGAGGGAGGATGGGAACGCCACAGGGCAGAGGCAGACCAGAGGTCTCGGGGCTGAAGATCAAAGGGAATCATTAGCCAGTGAATAAGGGAGTTCATTACAGAGCCCCGGCCGTCTGCGGTGGAACTAAGCAGGGTTAATCACGTCAGCAGCGGACTCAACACACACACACACACACACACACACAGCTCTGAGCTGACTCACAAAGCAGTGCTCTGCACACCACAAAAGGACATCAAGTACACAGTGTGCAAGAACATGTAGCAATTTTTCGGATAATTGGTGAGCTTCTCCTTTACCTGGTCTACATATGATCTATTTCTGTCCAGAAGAGTTTATTTATGAGAGACGTAACTGCCAAACTCTGGATTTTCTTTGAGCCCAAAGTCAAAGTTGGGGGCTTGTCAATAAAATAATCAAAGTGGAAGCTAATTGGTACTGGTTGCAATTGTGGATTTTGACTAATTTAATTTAATTGTATATTCATTATTGTGTAGCTCATCATATTATAGTTAACTAAAATAAAACCATGAAAGAACATTTTTGTTACTTGAAATATACTAAATGGTTACAAATGTTTTTGCATAGCAACATTTCTCATTTTCATTTAGTTGAACTGATGTACTAAAACAGCTAAAACTCAAATTATTATTTTTTAAAATACTTTCATAGATATAAAAAAAACACACAAAACACAACAAAATTACCAAATATTTAGTTAAAATTAAAATGGAAAGTATAAACATAAAACATATTTCAAAATATTGGTAAGAGACTATAATATAATGATACTAAATCAACACTTTGTAGCTTTGATATAGCAAGAATATAGAAAAATATTTTTATTTCTACCATTGATCAGTGTGGTAGCATGAGAAGGATGAAATACACATGCACATCCTTCACATTCATTAATTTGCAGTGCACTAGTGTGATAAAAAGGTCCTGTTTGCTAGCAAGTAAAAAAAAGACACTTGAACACACATTTGTTCAGAGCTGTATAAATTGCACAGGAAGATTGATAGGCAGCTATACAAATCACATTTCAACAAATGCATTAAAAATGTCCCATGAAATCAATCTGAATAGAAAAACAAACACGAGATAATTGATTGATTGCCTACTGTCCACTTAAAACTTAACTAAGGTTCAGCTGTATTGAATCTCCACAACTTTACCCGTCTCGCACGGGTAAGAAGCGGCCCACACGTGCCACAGGCAAAACTCCTACAGGCATGAATGAGTGGTTAGTCTTAATTTGGGAGCAAAGGTTGCCGTTTCCGACCAGCTTATTGGCCAGAGAGGCAGGTGTAGGGTGCCATTTCCTCGGCAGACGTACTGCTGTAAAACCATGGGGAGGGAAGAGTGTGTCCGTGTGCGTTTGGGATGGGGCGTTATTTCAGGAGTCTCTCAGACACTGGAGCGTCTGAGAGGGAGGACGATGAGATGAATGGCATTCTCTGGAAAGATCCCAGCTCTGATAGCCAACACTAGGAGTTCCAAAACTCCTACATTTTCCAAGGCATTTTTTGGGAGTCTTGATGCTGATGATACATAACTGTATATTTCTTTATTACTCAATGCTTTTGAAAACGCCAGATGTAGGACATGCACTTGGATCCATTGTTGGTCCTGGAAAAACAAATATAGTCCTAGCACTATCCTAGTAAAACCAAAGGAAAATGTTAGGTTGATCATGTTATTGAAGCCCTAAGCTCTAAGTGTATCCCTAAAATATGCTGGGAATGTTGTTCCAAGACCAACAAGGATGTTGAACAAGGAGCATGTCCTATTTGGTGTAGCAAATATTATATTTAACTACTTTTAGAAGGTTATTTCGACCCCACTTTTGGGGCAATAATAACTTTAAACGTATATAAACTTTGCTTTACTTCAGTACAAAGGAAACAAATTGTAGCCAGCTGGAATGTCGTTTTGAAACCAAGAACAAGCCTCTGCCAACCTTTCACATCTGCATCAATCGAACAAAGTTGAAATTGGTACTGGGCAAACGTTATGTGCCCAATTAATATTCATGAGGCAGGCTGACAAGGTTTATGATAGGTCAGTTTCTGTTAGATGATTCATTTTTTGTTAGACTTGTTTATCAGTATGATATAATCTAAATAAGTGAATTCACATGAAACAAACAAACAAATTGTATACACTGGTGCTGTACAGATAAAGTAATAACAAAAATATAGCATTATTAATAAATTAAAAAAAATAGTAAAACATCTGCTTTGCTCTTTTTACAAAATAAAAAACTAAAATTAGCCTGTTAATAATTCACTCCTTAATGTGGTTTAAATACAGGTTCAACTATGGTCAGAGGTCACGGCTAATCTGGACTAGTAGTTTCAAAAAAAGGCTCTTTTGGTACCTTAAGGAAACCTTATCCCTGACTCGTCCTCATTACTAATATGTGACTGGGGGCAGTAGCGACTGTGAAAGGCCTTCACTGGAAGACTGCATGATAGCATCCTTACCCCCTCTTCATTTTACGCCTCTCAGCTCTTATTGGCTTTTCCTCTGGGAGAGAGATAAGAGGCAGGCATATTTTTCATTTAAGCCCCTAGTCTCTGTCTCCGAGTAAAGGAGAAAAAGAGATACCAAGGAGCGGAGGAAGAACTTAAAACAGTTCGAGTTCAAGAAAGGAGTCCAATCACACAAAAGACACCACAACTCTCCAGTATGTCAATACGGGGTCCTCGACTCACGGCAGCCATGAAAAGTGGGAGCTGGCACTTTGCGTTCCACCTTATTCGATCGGGGCCTCTTTTATGTCCTCTCAGTCGCAGTGTCAGAGCCCATTTCTCTCAACTTCTTAATAAACTGCCATCTCGGAGCATTGCATGAAGCTAAATTTCCAGCAGGGAACCTCAAGACTGCAGCGCCAATTCGTAGGGGCCCCCGAGGCACAACCTTGAAAAATGCTCACTCTTCCAAAAAAATTAAAAAGAGAGAAAGAAATAAAATGTCATATTTAAAATACATTCAGCTTTCCAAAAATGTGGTTGCCTTTAATATACGAAGGCAGGGTTTGGTTCTTTTGGCTTTCTGTGGTCTTAAATGAAAGTCACGCAGAGTGATTCACCGCCACTCAAGGCCATTCAAATCTTTCCAGGTGGTTTGAGATCACAGGCTGTGCCACCCAGTTCCCAACCCGGCTCAATTGCGTATTAAACTAAAAACACTTTCGCCCAACCCGACCAGGAAGTGGCCGGACACCCCGAATGCCCACAGGAACCCGGGTCGGATGGTGCCATGGCGATTTATCCCCAAGGATCTCTCAGGGGCCAGATTCTTCACAGGCCGGGGCGACAGGATATGGCACGGACGTACCTCCCCCCGTTCTCTCTTTTATTATGAAGAAAAATAATAGGCTTAGGTTTTTCTATTCATATTTGCAGAGAGGCGGTGCCGATTGAAAAGAAGCATGTCCATTTAGGATTTTATAAGCAGGTCTGGCCAACCCTGCCTCTAGAGCCTCTCAGATGTGGTTTAAAAGAAATGTCATTGTGCAGAACTCAAGCTGGCTGAGGGCCTGCAGAAAATCCAGAGGGAAAAGCAAGAGTGCGGGAAATGGCAAACTTGGGTGCAATGAGTTGGGAGACAAAATGGACACGTTCAGTTCAACAACCTCTCCAAAAAACACCTCTACATCAACCAATCAGCACTAAACACTGAAAGCTAACGAAAATGATCAGGTCTAGATGATAACCCCTTTTCTGTCTTTCACATCAGCTTGAGCTTTCCATCCAAAATATGGATTTCCCAACCAAAAACCTAACAACAGCTCATTGAAAACAAAAACTGCTGGGTGACATTTCTGCACAAAAAATGTATGTGTTTCGCAACACTTTCAAAGTGAAATGTCCAGTGAGTAGCGCTAAAAGCACATCAACTTAATCCTACAGATCTGGTAATGCTCATGTTGGCTGTTGTATCGCGGCAGTTCTGGGAATTGCACTAAAAGGTTAATGCTCCATCACGTTTGAAAAAACGTACCAACTACACTAATCCTGACGCTAAACCAAACTATTAGTGTTGACAAAAGCCAGCGTTGAAAAACACGATTTGTTGAAGCAACCATGCTATTTCCGCTGCTTCTACAAGACTTTGAGCTTGTTTATCATGACTGGTGTTTCATGGGCAATACTATACCATGTGAGTCACAGAGCAAGTTTACTACATCAGAAAAGCCATATATATGGAGCTGGGTATGTGATGCAAATGTCTAAATAGATTAGTTTACAATTCATGCACTATGGTAAAAGTGTTCTTAACTATGCGGAAATAAGTCAGATATTAACAGATAATTAATTATAAGATAATTTATTAACAGATAATCAATCTCTGTAAGTAGTAAGATAAGAATTGTTGATGTTTTACTGCCAGTAGTGTTCATATCAGCTGGAAACTGCAGTTAAATACTTATGTTTTTGTAGTTTTGCCAAAATTTGTAGAGGCACATTTTTCCAATCATCCTATGTTGCCCAAAACATTGTCAGTATGTTACCAACAAGCGTTTTCTTCGCACCACCAGCCCTTTGTCCTCTACTCAATTATCTCATTTCCGTGGTGTTGAGAGGGAGGGGGGGGGGGGGGGTAATAATAATCGCTTCCCTCTACTGTAATTTATATGCAATGAGGACTCCTCATGCCCGCGGCTACAATAAAGCGGCTGAGTGAAAGAGCGCAAGGTGTTTTGCAAACATTCGAGAGTTGGCAACTTAAGTGGTAACGACAGATTGCTATACAGCTACAAATCTAGGTGAAATCCCTCTATACTGTTCACCTATGAGAGAGATGACCAAATATGAATACAAAGGAAATTAAAGCGTGAATGCAATGCATGCATAGGTAGGTTCAAACAAGCCATATATTCAGGTCGTTCTGGGTTCAATATGCATAATAATCATGATCACCACATAAAATATATTTTCAATTAATCCAAATATAAGGCAAGGTTAGTAAGCGATTCTATCACACTAGCTTGTCTATGTCAGCATGTATAAGTCTTGTGGCTATACTTTTGAAATGGTGTGTATTTTAGTAGTGTTTGTAAGACGAATGAATGAGTGATAAATTGACATTGACACAACGGTAATTTAGATTTAACCCTGAAAATTTCTTAAAGCACTGTGTAAGATGCCTAACTTTCCCAAATCAAAATCAGATTAAGCAATAAAAAAAATTAAATTGCTGTTGAAAAGAAGAGAATGCTGGTGTTGGAACATGGAAGTTAAAACCATAAAAAAAAAACATGATATATATATGAATGAATAAATAAATCCAGTGGTGTCATACAGGGGAAAAAAAGTAATAAAAACTGTAATTGTAAACAATAAATTGGCATGTACACAAAGGTAACGTATATTCAACCCTGGACATTTCTATAGCACTATACAGGAAAATCTGAATAAACAAGCAAAAACCAAATAATTGTTGTGAGAAAAATGTACTTGCTTTAGGTTTGTGACTATTCAGACATTTGACAAAACACAGTCCAGTCCTGAATAGAAACACACCCTATACTACCAGCCAAAACAGTTCTCACCCACAAACACACACCCTAGCCCAGGTGTTCATACTCACATCCCATTGGTGGAATGCATGACCTTTAAAAAACAAAGATAAACACACACACAACGTTGCCCACTCAATTCGATATATCGGCCCCTTTAAAGCCCCAGTAAGTGAGCAACCCCAGTGCTGAGATGCCCAAAATAAAGAGAGGCCCCCAGTCTAGAGCGGCGGGTTATAAATGGAATGTGATATTGGCAGGATGGCCTGTTGGCTCTGGGGCTTAATGTAACCAAACCCAATTAATGAAGAGCTCTCATGGCACATGCCACATGCCCAAGGTAACGATGCAAACAAGAGGAGGAACCGAAGGGTGGATGGAGAGTGAGAGAGGTAGAGGAGACGGGAACGAATGGAGGAAAGCCTGCCCTAAAGGCTTTAAAAGAAAGAGAGCGAGCAAGAGAATGAGTGAAAGACAGACCTTATTTTAATCATTCTCAGGAACAAGTCTATTTTGAACATTGTTGTCAGAACCTGAATATTACACCCACCAAAAAATAATAATCTAAAATCTAAAAATAAAAAAATAAATATATTTTACATTTGATCAGGTGGTTTGTACAGAAAAAATAAATACGAATTAATAATAAGACATTTTATATCCTTTGGGTTTTTACAACAAAAAAACCTAAACGAAACCATAAATAGAGACTGTATTAGTACCATATTAAGAACAAAATAATAATAAAAAAATTATTAATAAAAAATTATTTAGCCATACCAACTCTTCAATTCATGTGCTAGTTTAAGTTCAAAGCATGGCATTCAGAAATTTGACAGCAGTGCACCAGCTGTCATCTGCAATAGTCAAGCAGAGGAGCAGAACTTCAAACATCTCACCCATTAATGTCCCAGAAAACCACATCACCGGCATATTCAGTGTTGACAGATGTGAACCATAAAAAAAACACAAATCTGATACATAAACGCTGGAACTGCGCCAACCTGATGTGACACACGCCACGGACGAGGAATTTAAAACTCATTGAGAATAAAATATTATCAAGACAATAAGGCGACAATAATGCAAAAACAAAGGATTAAGTGGAAAGTGTTGAGTGTGGGCCGTGACGACAATTAACAGACTGCAATTATATAGACATTGTTGATTGGTTGTGAGGTAATATCGCCCCAGTTTTGCATTGCGTGGAGGTTATATAAGGGTCCTCGGCATCCTGCGGCACGTTCACCTTGAGGCTTACGCAGGGCTCATTTTCACAGCAGGACCTGGTCACTTCAAAGCGCCACCGAAAGGTCAAACATTCCACTGAAGTGGACCGGTCAGCGGGCAACGCAGCATCTACTGGCCAAACACACACACACGAGCCATTAGCATGCATTCTGACACAAAAGCCACACACATTAAACTTTAAAAGCCAGCACGACTTCTACATGCCAAACACACGCATTCGTGATCCTCACAATGTTGTTGGAAGTGTGGAAAGCATGTGAATGAACACTTGTTTATTCCTTTCTTTTATACCGAGCCAGCTCTCGTTCTCACTCTCGCTCTCACTCGGTTATTTATGGAAGGCCGATACTCCAACATAATCAGACTGGCTAATCGCTGCTATGCAACATGCTAGTGCTAGCTTTACAGACAACGAAAATTAAACAGCTCAGTAGCAAAGCACAAATTAAAGGACTGCTAAAACGTACAGTAGACGCACTTTCTAAGGCTATTAACATTACAACCCAAAGCATTAGCGTGTAACGGAGATGAATGATCCCTAAAATCATGCGGCTTGAGTAGAGGCAGACTATTATTTTTTACAAGCGATCAGGAATTTTTTGTTAATGGACCAGTTGTCAGTTGGGTTATAACGATGAATGGGAGGCGACAGCATTAATAAATCTGCAATAGCGTTTCTACGACTTTCCAAAAGAGGGGGGAAATATTGAGAGATTGATTTGCAGCAGTCAGAAGAGAGAAAGATGTCAAATTTGCTGTCACTCCCTCAGTCATTGTATTAGAAACACCCTCACACACAGCAGCGTTAATTTGCAAGGTAATATAACAATATATAGCCTTATAAATGTGTATTCAGTTTTGTAAAAATTTGTTGCAATGTTGATATCTGTGGAAACGCGTCATCACATCACAGCCCGTGAAAAGCTTCCACAATGATAAATTGTCAGAAATCAACTAAACTAATGAGACAAAAATAAATAATATAAAATAAAAACAAAATGAAGAAAGTAAAAATACATGGAATTTAAATGTAAAAAATACATTTACATTTTAATTCTATTTTAATATAAATAAATAATATTTTGTTTATTTTATTTAAATATATTTTTAAAATTAAACATTTTTTTAAATTCATATTTATTTTGAATAATACTTTAATATTACAATTATATAAAATTGACATTGAAATAGATTTTTATTATTAAAAAAAAAAAAGATAAATGGTCTTTTCTACAGAAATAATTGGTCCCACCACAAGGTTAAGAGCAGAATCATTACCAAACAAAAAAAAAAATTGTATGTGCCCATTTCAACTCCTCAATTGCTGTAACCTCACGATAATAGCTCAGAACACCTAACTGCACAGCAATCACCAAAAACAACCTAGCATCATGGCAGTGAGCTTTGCACAAGCGAGCGCCACTCAAACGTTTCTTCTACGACACAAAGAAGGAAGCGGTGGAAGATGCATCAAGTTCTCCAGTAATTTCTGAGCAGGCGTTTGAAGGAATGGGATTTGCCTGGCATGTGCAGACGGAGACGGTGTTTGCCAGCACATTCACACAGGTATACGGTCGGCACATAAATGGCTGCCACTCTGGATTTGGGAGGAACTTGCAGCGAGGGGAGAATGAGACCTGTGGGGGAGCTGGTGATGGAACAATCCTCCGCTCCCTCGCAGGCTCAGGTTAATGTTCGAGTGAAGCGGTGATCCTCTGCCACACGTGTGTTTGTTAGCGTGTGAGCGCCTGCACGTGTGACTGTACCTGCAACATCAGAAGTGCTGGGCTGTAGTGAATGGAGCTACTTCAGATGCCGGGTAGTGACCTAGTTTCACACTCTCAGCAACAAAGCCTGAGCTTTACGGCCCAGAGTTAGGGATTGAGATGAGAAGAAAAGAGGAAGCAGAGCAGGGGGAGGGTGGGAAAGAGACAGAAGTCTACACCGGTTGAAAGCAAATTAACATAGGAGAAGATGTGGATTTCTGCTCTGCACACATCATAAACATTCAATGGTTTTCTCTGAAACGGTCATGTTATGACATCACGCTCTGTGGCGTCTTTTTTTAAAAACAAGCTCAACATATAGCAATTACTATAAATCAAAAATGTAAACATACAATCTGCTCCACTTTCCAGCAATGCTGCGAACCTGCAGCTTTAAAGATTGCGTTCTGTTAGTTCAGTTAAAAGATCACTGCATCACATATCAATCTTCTATTGGACACACGTCTTCACGTGATACAAATTCGCAGCTCAGCCTCAGAGTTCGCCAAAATTAAACTTTTGAGCGCAGCGAAAGGTTAAACTTCTTTGCATGAGCTTGTGTTTCCAGTGTTCAGCAATGGGATGAAATGTGCAGTGTAATTGCCCATTTAGGATACCACTCCAATAAAAACTCTCCTGAAAACCTTTCCCAAATAAACCCACTATATCCCAAGCATACTGTTCTATTTAAAGTGTTTTCCATTTTCTAAAGTGCTAATGTGCTAAGTAAACTTTTCCACAGGTAGCAATGTCATGGGTTTGATTCCCAGGAAATGCATGAAATGATAAAATCATAATGAAATGCACAGTAAGAAGTGTCTGCCAATTGCGTAAAAGTACATTTCTACGAAACAGCAATACAATAATGAATGACATGAAATTAAGAAAACAGTAAATACCGCTTTTTCCTTGAGATAAATTTCTGTATGTTTGGAAACCATTATTTTACCAATTACCTTTGCCGCCACTAGCACTGCAAAAAATACATACTCTGCCTTTCAAGGTGCAGTAAGAGATTTAAAAAACACTGTTTCAATGTGAATCGGACCGAGCACCAAAACACACTTGTAGCCAATCAGCAGTAAGGGGGAGGAGATAGAGATCCGTGCACAAGACAGACATTAGCAGAACGACTACAGAAAGAGAGAGATGGCAGAGAAAATACAAAAGTGGAAAATGCCGAGGGAATATAACTTTAAAAAGAAGGGTTACGATCAAGCAAAATACAGCATATCTTAGTTCTGTGAAACACAGAAAAAACAATGTTACTCGCGTATAGAGAAGAAATAAAGCAACCTTAAGGCCTCTACAACGATGGAAAGCTTAACGCAGGTCCTTCCCTTTTGCCTGATCGTAACCCTTCTTTTAAAGTTTAGATGTTCCTCCACTGCCCGGTTTAAGCATCAGTACCCAAAGTGTTTCTGAAAAGTGAGATAACACTCCTAACATACGGATCACTTTTTACTCCTTAATCTTGTCACATTTGTAATATATTAGTTACTTGGACTATCTATCGTGTTATGTAGGGACTGGGAGCTGCTCATGAAAATTAGGGATGCACAATATCAGCAACCATATCGTTATCGGCTTCATTTTTTATGTTATCATTATCGGCCCGAAAATTTGGCTGATAAAAGTCTTTTTAAAATAATGGATTATTTCCTTCAGCTGAGGTACTTCAGATGTGCATTGTTCGCCATGATGGTTTTGAATTGCTTGAAATATGATTGGAATCACTCAAAATAGGAAAGGAAAAGTCTGTCATATAAGCTACATAAAATTATAATGAGAACATTATAATTGTGTGCTTGGGACATGGATTTTAATGGTGAGACTTTTATATTTGTAATCAGGCTCTCAAAATTATTTTTTTGATTTAACAAATATTTTGATTTATGGGCCAATATATCTGTTATCGGCTTTCAAATATAAAGAATTATCGGGAGCGGGCAAGATTTTCATAGGTGCATCTCTAATGAAAACTATGGTTTTGGGGATGAAAGGGATGTCTTTGCCATCAAATAAGTAGAGGAGCCAGATAACAAATCGACTTGAATTATCGTAGTTACACGTAATGCTTTCACTTATCGATAACTGTTTGTTTTGGTGATTTCAAATATCAACAGTGTTTACCAGATATGCCCAATTCCACAACAATCTGCTAAAAGTACAGTGAATAAGAATTAAGTACACATACAGTATTCAGTTTGTACTGCATTCCATCCACGTTTTTGCCATCACAGAAATCATAAGGCATATAAAATCATAACACTCTGGTCCCTCCTTTATTGCAAGTTATAAGATATTTTATCCACAAGATGAAAATTAAGTCTTATTAATAAGAAAAATAATAGTACACCTGTCCTCAACAAGCCATATGTTATTCATGTTCCACAAATTAAAAAATTTGTTTTAGTCATTTCTCAAAATCAATTTTATTATTATTTAGCTTTGTTACCTGTGCAGTTCTCCATCACAGAGATAATTTTAAAAGTAAATGTGATATTTCTCAAAGACAGCAAGAGATCAAAATCTATTCTGTCAGATTCAAGACTGAATAAGTCTCAATAAGACAGAGGGATCAATTGTAACAACCCTACATCTTCACTCTTTTATCACGTAAAGCCTTTGTTGCACTGTTTTGCTTGTAGGTAGGACAATACCGCATTACGCACAAACCTCTCATATAAATGTGGCCTCCCCACATTGTGAGGGAATTAGCTAGTTAACCTCAACACAACTGCTTTTCAATTTAGCATCAGCCAGTGAAAACCCTCAGTCTGAGAGCGCACACACACACACACACACTCGCACTATAATCCCTGAAGAACAAATGACTTCTCTCAACCCACGCATGACTAGGGAGCACTTCAACAAGCTCTTGAAAGTCGGCTCACACACAGGACGGGCACCTCCCCCGGCTCGATACTTTTGAAGGAGTACTTTTGTGGCTATTGTCCCGACTAAAGCAAACAAAACATCGGCTGTGTGCAAACAAGGCGAGACGCGGCGGCGGAGTATGCAAACGTGCACGAGATCTTTGTTTTCTTGACTTTGTGCAATTTAAATAGGAGATAATGGGATAGGAGAGGGAACAGGTCTAAGATCTGGTCTAACGAAAAGGATTCAGAAAATTAGCCTAACCCTGTGTCTGAAATTCTTGTGCATCGTCTATTAAATGACAGATTGAAAAACTGAAGAGTAAATAAAGGTGTCATGTGCTACAACAAAGTTTTAATTAATGTTCAATCTCAAAAGAGTTCATAAATAACATCAAGTCATGGGATTGTAGATACAGAACGAGCTGAGAAACCAGTAATTCTAATGCAGAAAAGTTTATCTTCAAAATGGCTCCAATAATTACAGACTAAATCTATAATGCATAAGCAGCATGAATGTATGCCATCTTGGATGCATTAATATTGATCAAAGACCAGGTAGAAATATCATTGTATGCCAGGCAAACCTATCTAGAGTATTCATCAGGAATATGAATTATACCATAATTGATGGAGCAAAAATTTGATGAATTTGACATTTGTGGCTTTTAATACGTGTCTGTTAGCTTTGGAGGTTATATGTGGATGAAAATGCCACCTTTCTGTAACGCTAACCGACTAGCAATAGCAAGTAGCAACTCATGATTCATGACTATTTTTTGTCCACTAGAAATTTGTGAAAACACTTTCAACTTTGTACTTGTCTTACAACTGTTATTTGTGTCAACATTATGGCCTGTATCCCTAAGGTCTATTCTCAACAGGACTGAAACGGACATCACCAAAGAGATATTAATACATTTGTGTTCATATAAAATGCTTACATGCTAGATCATTTGAAATATAGCTTTAAAACTTCAATATTTCAGCCATTCCAATCTTAGTAACTCAATGATCGCTCCATCCATCTTATGATTCTACGCAAGCCAATCAATGACATACACTACAAAAAAGTTCAAACCTTATAAGTGTACATTTTAAAATAACAGTGTCATCAAAACTATGAAATGACACAAAAATGTTTATGTTGTTTAATTTAAATCACTATCAAGAAATACATTTAAAAAGTCCATCTTAGGCCCTATAACTGGTCACCATTTCTTTTAAAGTTTCACTTTTTTTCAAATCACTTTTGCCATAACTGCATCATTTTAAATGGTGTACGAAATACTTTTTATAACTAACGTGTAATCTCTCAATTAATAATTCATAAAAGCCACAATGCATTACAATTAAAATTTCGTTTAGATAAAGAATATAAACTTCCCAAAAGTATTTCATAGACGTGCATCTACAAAACTAATTTCAAACGTTTCAGATCAAAAGGGTTTTAAGGTCTTGAGAAACACACACAGTCAAGTTTCTCCAGAAGTTTGCAGGCCTAACACATCAGTATAGTGTGGTCTCGAACCAAGATGTAAATTAAATTTTATTATTATCTATGCAGATCCGTTGAGAGGCACAGATGTCATTATTAAGCACTGCAGTGGTTGCAAGAAGTTGGTACGAGGTGCACAAAGGCAAAGATGAACAAACGCAGTCTTGCGGAGTATTTTTATAGGTTTCATCATCCGGCATCAAACAACCGGGGAAAGTAAACAAAGTGCTACTCGTCTCAGGCCTCACATCCGTAACCAGAACGAGAGCGAGTTAGACTGAGAGCATATCATACAACAAAATCGGGGTGAATAATAGCACATGTTCTAAAAAATACAAAATGCCCGTTTTAGAGTGTATTTGAACATGCGGTCTCATATCGCAGGCTCTATATATTCGTGAAGGGCCCTTCAGCAATAAATGAACACTCCACATGGACTCAAATCAATTAGCGATAGGGGGAGAAAAAACATCACAATGCAGGTCTGTTGAGATCAGTAACAGTAATGCAGAAGGCCAGAATCAGAGATGAAAGATCAGATCAAAGCAGCAGAGCAGTCAATTTGTCTGATGAACCTTATTAACAATAGGCTGAGATGAGGGAGCACTGGTAATGGTTAACGGTTTGTGTAAATCGTGATCGAGGCATGAACACGAGTACATAAACTTAGGAGAAAACAAAACAAGAATGGACTAGTATGTATTTAGTATGTATACAATAGTAAAAATAAATTGTGTTTTTGGAAGAAGTCTCTTACGCTTGCCAAGGCTGTTATAAAAGCATAAATATTACAATTTTACAATTTAAAATATATATTTATTATAATTTAATCCTATGAATTTTCAGCATCATTCCTCCAGTCTTCAGCGTCACATGATCCTGCATGTGATTTTGATATGCTGATATTCTGATATGCTGCTCAAGAAAAATTCTGATTATTATCAATGTTGAAAACATTGCGGAAAACATTTTGCGGAAACCATGATACATTTTTTCTTTCAGGATTCTTCGATGTATAGAGTTAAAAAGAACAGCATTTATTTGAAATAAAAATCTTAAGTAACATTAGAAATGTCTTTACTGTCACTTTTGATCAATTTAATGCAATAATAATTTCTTTGAGAAAAAAATAAATGTAACTAAAACTAAATTTTATATATAAAAATGTTACAATTATTTTTGTAAATTCTTAAATTTTTATACAAAACTTTTTTTACATAAAAACAAGCATTTTATATATTTTACTGTTTTTTATATAAATTGATATATTATAAAATGTTTAAAAATAAATTTCAACCAATCTCATTCGCCATAAATAAATTCATCATGCAAAGAACGCTAAAAAAAAGTCAGTTTTTCTACTACAAAATATCACATGTAATTCAATGTGCTACTTGCCATTTCTTATTAATTGTTTGTGAAAGTTGTTTATACACCATTTTCTTTCCAGTGTAGCCTATATATCGCTATAACAGATGGCTACAGGCCACCCTGCTCTCTGGGTCACTGAAAATGTGTTTATGTTGCCATCAGCATCTTAAGTAAGTGTATTTTGCACAAATTGGACACCTCCAGGGGCGGGATAGTTTCCTCGTTTCAGTCTAATGTGGGAAAGCCTGGAGGTTTGGGGGGGACGGGGGGTGTTGGCAGAACCGGGCACACGCTCCACAACAATAGCCGAGCCTCGTTAGCTCCGTAGCAATCCCACCGCCTACGCCACACCAAAACATCGCCCGCATAAATATGGGGACATCTGCAAGGGTAATCACTGCATTGTGCTCCCATTTTCTGCTCTGCTGGACGGCAACAGGGCAAGCCTGCTTTTCAACACCCTCTCCCCCTCCCTCCCTCCGCTGGTCCTCCCTTCCCCTGCCTGGGCTCCGTTTCTGGGGTCAGAGTCCCTCAGGTAACAAAACCCCCTGAGACTTGTGCTGAGTTACATGTAATTACTCCCACAATCTGATTGATTTTGGTCCGAATAGGGCAAGAGGACACCTTTAACTTCCTGCATGCCTTCCTTCGGTGTATCTTTGTCACTTTTTTTTTACGTTCCCCATCTCAGTTCGCCCCCCCCCCCATCCATTTCCATGCACAACAACCCCCTCTAATTCCCCTCACCATCCCTCGCTCACCCTCCCCTTCCTCTCTCTCTCTCTCTCTCCAACGCTCACGAAACGAAGCCAAGACTCTTCATCTAGTAGGAGGCAGAAGGCTTTGAAGAGATCAAAGCCAAGGCCGCGAGCAGTTGTGTGCCCTGGGAATACGCCGCAGCTCTCTGCTCCACAGCCCCCTTTTTCCAGCGTCATGTCGGATTGCAGCTGGATTGCATTTCGCCAGTTTTCTTAATGCTCTCGGTTTTGACTTTGACATCACTGATCCCCCCCTCCCCTCTCCTCTCCCCCAACACACACACCTTAACACAAACGAGAGAGAAGGGAAGACAGAAAAAGACAAAAACAAAGGAGCGAAGGAGAAAACAATCAAAGAGAGTGAAGTTAAAACGGAAAAAGCTGGAAAAGAAAGGAGTAAAATAGGAGAGGGAGCAAGAGAGATTGACAGGTGATTTTTATTTTCACAACTCATAATTGGCCAGTTCAAAGGCGGATGAAAAAAGGAAGCATTTGTTTTTAATTCCGCGGCAGATATGAAAGGAGCGACAAACTTTTATGAGTTCCCCAAAAATTAATGACAGGCTCTTTTCACATTCAAAGAACAGGGTGTTTTTTATGGCCGAGACCACACAAAAAGAGCTGATAGCAAAGCCCCCACCACCCCCACCCACCCATCCGCTGAAAACATGAGTTGACTGACTGCGAGATGCCGAAAGAGAGGGTTTTGGTGTGAGTGCATGCAAGAAAAGGGGAACAAGAGGCTGTATCCATACATCCATTAAACAGCCTTGCTAATAAAGCCTGGTGGCAAGCCATCTTTTGTACTGTAACTCAGAGAAACCCTTTACCAAACTCCTACACCAGGGAGCATGAATATTTCAGTGGCGTCTGATCCACGGAGCATGTGAAGCTCTTTTGCCCCCACATACACAAACAGCCTGACAAAAAAATAAAAATAATGAGCTTCAGAAAAAATATGAAAAAAAGTGGAACCTAGTGGCACAGAGCCTCTATTGATCAGTAAAAAGCAGTGCAAATGAAGTTCAGAGATGCGTGCATGCATGTCCGCAAACACAATACGTTTGAATCACTGTCACTGATGAATTTCTCTTGAGATGACGAAGGTTTGACGAGACACTCGACTGGTGTTTCTACGTGCCAAAATTACCAGCACTACACAATTTTCAACAGTTATACAACTAGTGATTTGATAGAAGAGGGTTACTGACACGCAGCGAATGCCGATTCTCAAACAAACAATTGTAAAATGAGAAAAACATGGGGATTTTAAGTCATCCGAGACTAAACGAGCTTCAAACGACACTGGGAATGAGAATACACAAAATTAAGCAACAAACGTTCAATGAAAAGGAGTAAAAAAAAAAAGAAAAAACTAAACTGGTACAAGAGCGTCAGCTATATTGTCAAAATAAAGCAGGATTTAAAGAGGCCGCTGGAGGGTGATGGAGGTCACAGCCGGGCCTGGAGACATAACATACAGGAAAAGTGATGACAACTGCGATGCGAAGACAAAACACAACGTTGCACTTCATCTACACGTGCCCTCAGGATCCTCTCAACAGGTGCTACCACTGGATAGCAGAATACATGTGCATTAAAAGGTCAACAAATAACACTCGTGTGTTCAACGCCAGCTCAAAAATGATCATTTACGAAAATTGTTGATGAATTTTACATTCGTGCATTTAGTAGATGGTTTAATACAAAGGGACTTACAAAGAGGAACAAAAGCCATTATTCAACCATGTTCGTAATCGTAATACAATATATACGTATATATGTCAGCATTTCTCGAATACACACAAAAGCAATTACATTTGGGCGTTCTGACCAGAATTTCAAAGTTTTTATAGTCTCCTACTATGAAGACATTGCAATTAACGTGGGTCGCTTGACATTAATATTTCGGGGTTGGTAAAATGCCCCATGGAGGCAAACCTTTGAAAATTAACCTAATAACACTGCCAGCCTGTTTTGCTTTGTACGTCCGACACATGGATTCAATATGACTGTGGTAACCAGCCGATGTAAACAGAGTATCAATGGCCCACTGTTTCAAAACCCTGGGTCTGTACCAGCGCACTTCAAAGGACCGTGGGTTGCTGAAATTTGCGAGGTCTAGGCCACGCTGGTGATCAGACCTGCTCAGCAGATGATATGGCTACTTGTTTGCCCCTTATCACCCATGTGTGGGGGGCGGTTCGCTTTGCTCGCCTTCATCAAAGGATGACAGGTTACGCATTTAAAGTACGTGCTAAGAGCGTCAGGAAGGCATATGGGTGATGTAAATAACGCTAATATTGAAAATTTCACGTTCACGACTAACATGCTACAGAAATAATGTTAAAAAAACCACACACACAAGGGCTGCTGGGAACTGTAGTTTCTTCGAATGGTGCGGAAAGGAAAAGAGTGAGAGTAGATGATCCAGCTGTGTAAAATCTCTTTAGGCAAAGCCAGGGTTTGGGGGGGTTTGTGATTCCACGGCATGTCCACGCCAAGAGATCCGTCACAGCCCACATCGAAGCAGGCCGAGTGCGAGTGTATATCTTGGGTCGGTTCTTCCCGTGCTCCACTGCCAGGCCAGTCGGGATGGGGGAGGTAAACGGCACAGGGACAGAAGTTGCTCCACCAGTAGCTCCAGCAAATGTACTACAGTAGCCATTCATACATATGGAGAGCAAGCCATCAAAACAGCCGAGTTGAAAGGAAGGTAGAATTACTCAAAGCCTCACTGTAATCAAAATACTGCATGTCTATTTAAATCATAATGTAACCTACTTTCCATGCATTTAATGGTCTTTGTTCTAAATTTTCTAAATTCACATCTGCTCGTCTCGGAGACTTTTGCACACCAAACGTGAATATTAAATCACAAACACGGTTTTGAAATAATGTGCCATTTACAATGTTGCCCAATGACAGTTTATACCAAATGATAGCAACTTCACAACCAAGCTTTGAATCTGAAAACGCAGCTAAAACCGAAAAAAGCGTCGTGCAAACCACTGTACAGGAGTAAATATGGTTGATATTCAGTGCCACCTATAATACATGTGGAAATTTGATTTTCATTTAACTACTATTTGCTTACTTTTTGACCAATTCCCCTTATTGTTATAGTTTTTGGAAAAAGCCTTTGGATCAGCCCATTCTGAAGAATTTGAGTACATTTAGATAAAGGCATTAACGAACTTATGGGTCACAGGTCAAACATGTAACATCTCAAACACTTAGTGAGATGAAACTTTGTGCTCGAACTTTAAATAATCCAATTTAAGACGAAGAAACGAAAGAAATCGGATGAAGAACAGATTAAACAATTCAATGAAATCCAGGACCCCATCACCCCATTCTTCTCTCCAACTGATTAAAAGGGGCCAGAGATAAGCGGAACTACATGAAACGTCCCGGCGAGAGGGAAATCATTTCAAAAGCAGGAAATGCCTAGGTTGTCTTAATTCCCAATTCACCATTTCATACTAATGTTAAAATATTATAACTTCAAAGCTACAGGCACCAGAGACAATGCAGCCCCAGTGTTTACCTGGAAACATTATCTGCTGACCCCAAGCTAGTCATCTCAAAGAAACCCTGGATGCCATTTCCAGATGTCGTCTATCAGATTAGAGCAACATGTAAAGCTTTCATGGATCACTAAGCACCATGATGCCAATATCCACTACTGCTGGGGGGGCTGGAGAACATTGTACTCGTACGTTTCACAGGTAGCAACACACACACACACTCAAAAAATGCTGACCACCATAATATCGTCTGTTTCATGACTGGGAGGGAGTTCATGCACTGGAATGTCATAGCCAATGGAAATCAATCCAAACTTCAGGGGAATGAAGGGGGAGGGAGTAAAAAAAAAAAAAGAAGATGCCTTTGATCTCGCAGAAAACCGATCCCAGGCCTTGGAGATACTGTGTCCGAATATTTGAGCCACCGCAAAGGAGAGAAAGAGACAACAGACGGAGGAGTTCGAGGAAAAGGATCTGGCATGATTGCGGTTTTATTTGCACACAGAGTGAAAAAGAGAAATTCAGGTAAGTTGCAAATGGTCACATATTCTGCAACAACTCTGCAAAACCATTGTAAAAGTATAAGTGGAAATAATCTGCTCTTATTTGTGGATTTTTTTTGTACCTCTCAAGCAAAAGCTTTAAACCACAAAGGATGTTCCAGTGACTACCTTGCTGACCCAAAGACATTTTTTGTGTTTGTGCATCTAAATGCCATTTATCCCAAATGCTTCAATCAATTACAGGTCAATCTTCTGGTTTGGTGTCCGTCACCACAGCGGTGAAACCGAGCACAAACCGGACCATAATCGCACGGCCGCAGACTGATAAAGGAGCTGAATTCAGAGCTGTGCAAACAATGGATGAGATGAGCTCAGCGGAGAAAGCCCTCTCTCTCATCGGGCTCACAGACTGCCTGCAGCGGCCATCTCTTCCAGGCACCAGTACACTGCCAAACAGGGAGTCTTAACCACACAAAAAACTACCAAACAGGATTAGGGTGGACAGCTGCTAGCGTATCAACCATTTTTTTCTTTTTTTTTTAAACCCCCTGCTTCCATCAGCGGTTGTTTTATAGAATAACCGAGAGGGTAAACATCTGTAAGGTCTATACATTTATCCATAAGAGTGCACGTTTCTTCAAAACAACGCTTTTTTAAAAAAAAGAAAAGTATAGACAGTACGAGCAGATATGGATATGGGTCACAGCATTAGTCACAGACACGCCGCCAAGCAGCAACTAACGTCATAACCCAAAGCTGCACGCTACAATGAGGGAAGATAAAATAAAGTTATGAAAAATGTCACTGGTGGACGGAGAGGCATCGGGATTGAACGGCATGGGAAGACACTCACCGTTCTGGGAATGGGAGGCGAGAGTGAACCGTTGTTCATGTAGGAATCATTGTTCATATTGGTCATCATGATGTATCCTGGGTAACTGGGGTACGGGTGGCCTTTGCTGTACATGTCCTGGTGCTTTCCTGTAAAAGAATACAATTCAACATGAATTAATAAGAATTCCAAGGCAAGATTTACCATATTTTTAACTAATACTTGATGTGATCCAGTCACTAAAAAATGTAAAAAAAATAAACTTAAATGAATTTCCTGAGCAAATGCCACATTTTAAAAAATGCACGAAATCCAAGCTAAACAGGAAATCAGGAATGTATCTAAAACGGGGAAGCCGTTTGGAGGCCATGTGTTTAGCTGAAAATTAGCATCCTAATTCACAGCAAGCAGAGAACAAAGGGCAAAAGACAATCAAGTCACTTCACTGTGACCCCAGCGCCCTGCTCGGCGTAAAAAAGACCCGGGTGCAAACAGAGATCAAATGAACTCCGGGCCATCACAGCAACATGCTGATCTTGACAATAGAGTCTCAGACGGTGTGTTTGGAGGCCAGCGTGTCACAGGAAGATGGGGCACTTCCCTGGCACGTGTCATTACGTGTCGACAACAAACAGACTGTGGGCCGTGAAATTCCTTCACAAAGCCATCGTGATCAGCGGAGCGAATGAACAAATCGAAATTATTACCAGCATATTTATCACAAATAATATCCTGTATTCAGTAGAATTAAAAAAAAGAGAATAGTGTGTGTGTGTGTGTGTGTGTGTGTGTGTGTGTGTGTGTGTGTGTGTGTGTGTGTGTGTGTGTGTGTGTGTGTGTGTGTGTGTGTGTGTGTGTGTAAATTGCTTTCTTTTCAAGTATTTTAACATAATAAAATGAAAATGGCATGATTTTGTAAAAGCATGCTTGAGAATAAAAAAAAGTACATCACTGAATCAAAGAATTAATAATAATACGCCATGTTTTTACCCCAAGCCATAGGACTTACCATCGTCCGGATGGTCCCTGTGCTTCTCATGGTAAGAGTCTGGTGTTATTTGGGACTGTCTAGCTGCCTGTTCAAAAATGTAGGAGAGAGATATTAACAGCTTAAATTCTGATGTGCAACGTGTTTATGTTTTTCCAGGATTCCTGCTATCTGAAGAAAAACTAACAAAAATATGGCATGCTTTGATCATATTTTTGGCAGAAGGCATCCATAAGGAAAAGATAACTTGAGTTTTTTTATACATTTTGATTAAACGTAGTCATTTTCTCTCTGCTGTGGAGTCTGACCACAAATGTGTTGGGTATCTTAAGGAAGGAAAAAGAAAGGCTTCGCTACTATTCTCGTTCACTCCGCATTATGAATCAGAAGTGCCGGGAAATAAACTCCATTTGGAGTTCAGCTCCCTCTGGGTGCCTTCCAGCAGAATGAGGATCGGCACTGCTTTCCCAATTAACATTCAGCCCATCAGTTTGTTCTTTCTCATGTCATGCTGTAACCCTGCATGCTGTTGATGCCAGGAGGAAATACATTTCATTAATAAAGCCAAGCATCTGCTTATTCTTCAGTTCATTTTACTTGATTCACATGAACAAGTAGTAATGGGAATTTATATTTATTTATTTTTAAGCAGAGAAACACAGAAATAAACTGAAACGAGATTACACCAGTACACTAATCTGACAACTGTCTCACAAAATTAATTTTGTTTCATTTTGATAATTATTTACTCTTTTCTTTGTGTGAAATTGCAGTGTCATTTGTAAAAGGACAGGCAAATTAATTTGTCGCCATCATAAATGGGGTGTGCTGATTTTTAATACATTAAAAATATATATTGATAAAAATAAGCATATTGCAGAATATTGTAAAATAATATCACAATAAACCAATCAGAGGTATAATGAGCTGTTTCAGAAATACTAAAATATGTGCATATTGCACCCTATTATCTGGCAGACTTTCTTGGATAATATTGCAATAATAATAACAACAACAACGTTTAGCATTGTTACAGTATTGCAATATTATATTTACAATATTGTTAAATAACTTTTCAACATTCATTGTTGAATAAATTAAATAAAGCTATATGTTAGTACAATTCCAAATAAATTGATTGAATAGCGACTATATTGTGATTAGTAATTAAAAATTGAAAGTTAAATAATGACTGTGGGTTAAAAATTAATAGTTAATTCGTATGAATACTCTTAGAAAAAATTGAAACATTGAATAATTTCTGTGATCAATAAAGAAAATTATGACCATCGAGGCCCTTTTAGTGTGTTTTTTTCTCTCGCTTAAATAAGGACTGTGGGTCAAAATAGTTTGTTGACTTTAACACGTGCAGCTCTACCATTTAAACCACACACACACACACACTAACAAAACAGAGGCTAAAATATCAACATGACACTTAATTTTGAAAACATATCCCAACTTCCCAACAGCTGGACACGAAGTTTGACGGAGACCTTGACGTGCGTCTGAGGACCGAGGAGTAAGTTACTCACGTCGTGATTGTTACTGTTGGGACTGATTTCTGTCTCGTTGACCAGAGATGACTTGATCTCCGCTAAGTCTCCCTCCTCCTCGGAGTGGTTGATCTCCGCGAAGATCTGCTCCTTGTGCGGGTCCCCCTCGTCTTTGAACGGGATCATTTCATCGGTGGCGCAGAGCTCCGGGTCCCCGCCGCCTCCTCCACCTGACAACTGCGGCATTTCTCGGGTGATTGAAAGTCCTCCTCACCCTACAAACGCCCGGAAAGCGAACGCGTGCGACAGAAACCCCCGTATACTTTCAGCTCGCGCGCACTCCAAACACGCGCGTGAGTGTTTGGTCAACAGCAGCAGCAAGAGCGCGCGACCGGTAAAACACTCAAGAATCCAGAGGGGGAAATAAAATATAGCGGCGCTGAATGTAGAAAAAAAAAAAGTTAAAGTACAGTTCCTTGGGTGTTTTTAAAGCAAGCGTCAGAAGTTGAAGTTCAAATGAACGCAGGAAAGTTCTGTCTGTTAAAAAAAAAAACTTACTCCCCAAAAAAAGTGCTGGAGTTCAGATGCTGTGTGTCATTCCCGTTTTGTTTGTTGGGTAAAAAGGTGTCCCTCTTCAGAAACGAGCTCAGCAGAGACTGAGAGTAATGTTGGACTGGAGAGAGTGTAGTGCTGTACTCCTCCCCCTGATCTCTGACTGACTATAGAGATGAAAGAGAAGCCGCCGCTGTGATTGACACCTCACACACGCGCGCGCGCATACACACACGCACATGTATTGACTGACACTCCAGAAAGTAAAGGGGGATTTTATACATTTCATCCAACAAAAATGGACAGAGAGCAGAAAAAAATATGGAGGTTCATTTTTCAGATTCGTTTTTGGGGATGTTGGAAACGAAAACTGTGTCGTAACGTCTGTTTAACCAATTAGAAAAGAGCTACTGGATCATACATAAGCGGTGTAAAATATTTAGGATTTACAGGAAACATCAGAAGTCATTTATGAACATGGTATTGAATGTTGGATGACTGGTTTCATGTAAATCAGCTGGTTATTTTGTTTAATTCGATATGGATAATATCTACGAGCTTTTTATCGGTTTGAAACACTTTCCAATACTGGACCCACAAAGATGCACAACATTGTATAGCCTCATTTTATGGGTTTAATATGTAGTTACATTTTTTGTTTCAACATGTTTGAATCAAAATTACCTAATTAAATATGTGGGATGGCGAATAGCATAACTGTTATTTAATAAATTATTATTAATAATAATTTCTGAACAAAACATTTGATTACCACTACAAATTCAATGTGTTTTTTTGTCAGTAAAGAGTATCAACAGTACCCTTTGTGCTTATTTTGGTTTTATAAACTAAAAAATAGGAGACAAATATTAGATTTTATATAAAAAATTGAGACACGTTTTTGCAATTATTAAATGACCATAATAAATGGTCATTTAAATAGAAAACAAAAATGCTAAAACAATAATAAAATAAACATAATAACAAAACATTGCATTAGGTTGCAAAGGGTGAAATCAAAGATGGAAATTCATGAATCGTTTTTAATGCAGTTGTATAATAATAGAGGAGGATGAGATTGCGTTTGAAAAGATCTATAAAATTGTTTTCATCTCGTAGTCATCTTATTAAATACATTTTCTCATGCATGCTTGATTAAATGAATACTTAAGGTTGACCCGACTGCTTCTTTTGTTCTCAGCGTAATCTACATTTATTTTTATTTATTTTTTGTAATTAAGCTTATTTATGGGTCACTTTCTAAAATATGATAGCCTATGTACATAACGAATAATCAATAATCAATTGCACAATTTTGCTTGCAAAGTGATTTAAAAAATACGTAGGCTATTTCAGATCTCGTTATCATCTGATTTTAATTGAAAACGTTAATTTAGCAATTGTACCCAAATTAACATATTAAGCAGATTTAATGAAATTGCTACAATGAATAGAGCAAATGTAAACAGCTGAAAATCTGCTAGAAATATTGAAACATAAACCCAGAAAAAATGCAAGGAGCCCTCCCTCAGTGTAGCAGAAAGCAAGAAAGGGGAAGAAAAACATTGGGAGGTGTTTCTGCGGCTTGCGTGAGAATAAGTTTGGAGTAGGAGGCAGATCTTTATAAAGCAGTCGGAGGAGGGGTCAGTGGGCGGAGCCACGGCTGCCTTTGATCTGGCCGCGGCGGCCTCTTTCATCCGCACTCTTTGTATGACCATATATGGTGTGAGGATGGAGGCGCGCCAATATTTCCACGCGCTCCTTCATCCCAGCTGAGAGGGAAAGCGACGGTTCTCTTCCGGGTAAAGGAGACACAGCGAGAAAGATCAAAGGCTTTGGATTTGGAACCCGAATGTGGAATCAAGAGTGAGAGAGAGAAGAAGAGAGAGAGAGAGAGAGAGAGAGAGAGAGAGAGAGAGAGAGAGAGAGAGAGGAGAGAGAGAGGAGAGAGAGAGAGAGAGAGAGAGAGAGAGAGAGGGAGAGAGGAGAGAGGGAGAGAGGGAGAGAGGAGAGAGAGAGAGAGAGAGAGAGAGAGAGAGAGAGAGAGAGAGAGAGAGAGAGAGAGAGAGAGAGAGAGAGAGAGAGAGAGAGAGAGAGAGACGGGACTGGCCGCATTCCAGAGTGTAGCGGAAAGCTGAGCCTTAAACACACACACACACACACACACACACACACACACACACACACACACACACACACACACACACACACACACACACACACACACACACACACACACACACACACACACACACACACACACACACACACACACACACACACACACACACACACACACACAGTGAGACTGGCTCCCGGGATAACAATCGAACCTTTCAGTTTTTAAATGAAATGTATGCATAGCAAGATGTGTTGTTATTGTAAACTTTGTGGATTTATTTTAATGCATGGTTATTTAAATGTAAGGCTCCATGAGAAATACATTAAGGCTGTAATTCCACAGCCCTGAGCCAGCAAAACATTTATTATTTTAAAATGACAGATTCTCGACAATTATTAAGTGTGTCTGCACTGACAAGATTTTTATTTAGTCAAACAAAGAAATGTTTTTTAGTGGTAGAAAATTATAAATGTAAATGTGAATGAATAAAAATAGTAGAACAAATGGGAAATTTGCTGCATAAAAACAAAATAACAGGTACACACACACAAACAAACACACATTAACCTGACAGACTGGTTTCTCTATGACAATCTAACCTTATTGTGATTTATTTTAATGCATGATTGTTTTGTAAGTCTGCATATGAAACATTAAGGCTGCCAGAAAGCTCAAAACAGGCATTTTTTAACTGCACTTGTTAAAAAGCCTAGACATTAACAGGATTTTTAACTTCAAATTGAAAAATTATTGATGTATTTATAGTAAAATGTCTAATTAAGGTTGGGCATATACAGACAAAAAATGCTGTAATTCTGTCATTACAGTTTTTTACAGTCGCTAGGACACATTTCCCAATACTTAGGTCACTTTTTCAAAACTCTTCACACAGTGAGCACAACAGAAGTATATGTGGGCTAAACTGTGGATCATTTATCATTGCTTTGGCACAAAATGCATTCAATGACTACATCTTTCAAATTACATTAACTCTTTTCTCACTTCGACACATAAACCGCCAAAACTCTGTGTACCTACAGGCCAATTTGCACATGCTTACACACTGTTTTCAAAACTGTTAAACTTAAGTTCAAAACAATAACATAATACAAAACTGAATAAGACAGCATTATGCCACATTTCTACAGTAATATTGTAATGAAATATATTTAGAATCTAAAAATTAAATGGCATAAAAACAATTGGACCAACCACAGGTGATTCCTATTGTATCTGTATCGGTGGATGGTGTGTATACAATTTTTCTGTGCTTTGGAATTACTCCAAAAACATAAAATATAATAACTGCATGATGTCTGATTCATTCTAGTATTGCAGTGAATTCTAAACAGTAAAGAGGTAGAAGAAAGAAAGCATTTACATAGGAAAACATTGTATAAAGTTACCTGTTGTTAGTGTTTTTTATGTTATTGTTTTGTGGGTGACAAAGTGTGTTTGTTAGCTGTCAACCTTTGCTAGTGTTCTGGAAGAATGTGTTGATTTGAGACATGTATGAAGTGATTTGGTAGTTTTAGTGCATTTTGAATGTGAAATGAACTGCTGTGCCGAGCTGAAAGTTGGTTAGGACAACTGTGTGAAGAGTTTTGAAAAAGTGACTTAAGTATTGAAAAATGGGTCCTAACGACTGTAAAAAACTGTAACATTGGCAAATCACAAATTGATGGCCAGAAAAAAAAAATCTGAAAAACTGATATTTCCAGGAGGCAAATGACTTTAAATAAAAGTACAGTATGGCATGATAAATCAACGTTAAATAATGAAGTGAAGTGTGTGAATGCATTTTCCTGATTCACAATTTAGTCAAAGATCATTCTTTGTATGGCAAAGCAGCTCTGTGTGTCTAGAATATACAGTCAATAATTAGAATAAAATTTCATAACATGAGGATATCTGTCCTCATCGCAAGGACAAGAACATAAAACTATTCACATTTCAGTGAGACTTCAAAGAAAAGTGTACACTGCTTATACATCATTTAAGAGCCGAAGATTGCGTCATCTCTGGACCTTCAACTGTTAGCAAACATACATTTACATAAACATAGTTAAGAGCAGTGTTACATGTGAATGCACAGCTCTTGCCTTTTCTTTTACAGTAGGTAGGCGCAATAATTGCCTTGTTTTTCTTCAAAAAAGAGAAATATCGTGAACGAGAAGATCATTTGCATTTCTGTCTTAATGAGTTTGCAGAAGTGACCCCTCTGGATCAAACATGAAAAGGAAAGTGTCCTGCTGTGTCCTGACCTGAATTTAGTTGTCTCTCACTCTTCTACTGCATATTGAATATTATATAACCTTGAAGGACCAGGAATGTATCCATAACACAGCATAATTTATCAGAGCGCTGCTAATCTAGATGGGAATTACTGTTGGGTTCAGAAGAGAAGTTCAGAAAAGATTGCCCTCTTGCTGTGATGCTCATGCATGTATTGCTATTGATCAGGAACTGCGGATTAATAATTTGGTTTAACTGTAATCTGAGGATGGGAATGACCTATATAATGGAGGGAAAATTTGCTGATTTGGCCTTTAAATTATTCAAATTATTTCAATACGATATTGACCGTAGATCATTCAAAAAAGTGCTAATGTATTTAATTCCAGTCTTGTTTGTGGGCAAAAGGTTTTCATGCTTGAATGTTCAAAAACACATTATTTTTCACATGTTGCACCCCCTCTCTTCCCAGTCAGTAACACTCTGATTAGTTTCTGTATCTATGAAGCCCCTCCTTCTGATAAGCACGATGTGCTCTGATTGGTCGGTTGGATCAGTGTGTTGTGATTGGTCAACCGCTTCCAGTATGTTTGGGAAATGTAACGTGCCTTATCATAACTGCCAGTTTCAATAAATAACTCAACCAAGCCCCTTTATTTTGCGTATGACTTAGCAGAAAAACATATTTAAATGAAGAATACGTGTTTGTTGTTTGAAGACTAATTGAAAAGTTGAGACTACAATGGAGGCGTTTCAGGGAGTTCAGAAACAGTGCGCACTGATATAGAGAATAACTCATTTTAGAGTGACTTTCTGCTTTGTAACCTTTTTTATGTTCAAACAGCAACATTAAAGGAATAATAGTAAAGGGCTAGATACAGAGAGCCTAAGTCCCTCCCCTTCCGGTCGACCACCATGGGACCTTATTTCGGAAAAATATTGTATGGTCAATGGTGAGAGACAACAAATATTTGGATCTCGTTTGAATTGTGCCCTGAATTATATATAGATGTCGGTCAATTTAAAAGATTTTAAAGTAACACCAGGTAGCTTTTGCTCTCGGGGTCCCCTACACTTGGGAAACAGTATTGTCCTCTACTACTGTCGTAAACTCTGTCATACTACATGCACGTGCATTTGTTGACAACCATGATAGCCCTGAACACTGTAGGAGGAGGTCACATGCAGGTGTTCTGCTTGCGTCGCGTGTGAAAATGTCTTCATCCTAGGTACAGTGGCATATATTTCAGCATGTCATATGAATTTAATTTCATGGGTTTTATTTTTTTCTAACGACAAATGATCGCGATGATCACGTTTACAAGCCAGCATCATTATAGTAGCCTAGTCTATTGGTTACCGTTTTACTGAATCTATATGATACTGATGGACCTACTCTCAGTATTACAAGGTCTCTCTCTCTCTGCGTTCGTTGCTCTACGTGGTTTGAAGCACAGTCTCTAGCTGCGTCCAATGTGCATACTATCCATCGGGGGGGGGGGGGGGGGGGACGGGGGACGAGGGGCGGGGGCGGGGGCGGGGGGGGCGCACTTTTGACTTGAGCTCCGCGGCTGAAGCTCCGCGAACGGTGACGGACTTTGGACTTGAGCTCCGCGGCTGAAGCTCCGCGAACGGTGACGGACTTTGGACTTGAGCTCCGCGAACGGTGACAGACTTTGGACTTGAGCTCCGCGAACGGTGACGGACTTTGGACTTGAGCTTGGACTTGAGCTGCCTCGGGCCTGGGTACTCGGTACCCTTTATCCCCCGGTACCACGCCCTGCATGCATCCTTTAGCGTCAATATGAGACGCAGAACCCAAGGCGTCATAACTGTAACCCTGCTCCAGACCTAAACCTGCTACGTGTTATATTGACGCTAAAGGATGCCATGTGCGTAAGATTTCGACGAAATGTCATATGGCGTCACCTATATGACGCTAAAGGATGAGAATGCGTTGGATAAAGTCATCTTTCAGGCATTTGACCAACCGGTTTGACTCTTCAGCGTGAGAAATCGGGGGTGTGGCGTGTGCGCGTGTGAAACATTCAAATGCGGGTGTCTCACGGCCAATGCGTGAGAGTTGGCAGCTATGTGACTGTCATGCTCAATGCGTGACACTTGAGAGCCCTGCGATTTTAAGGAAGTGGGGGTGGCGGTGGAAGTGACGTATATGCCGTAAGCAGTCGAATTTTGTAGTTCTCTTTGTTCGCCGGTTACTACCCGAAACCCGAAGTTTAAAAGTACGATTAAAAATGCTACAGACCCCGTCAGGCTATGGCAGACGTGTCATTCAACCTATTGTAAGTCGATGTACATCACAAGAGAATTGGAAATATATTATGAAGGTTGAAAAGTTACCTGGTGCTGCTTTAAAGTCCAGAAAGTCGCAGTTTGATATAAACTGTTGAGGTATAAGACTGTGAAAATACGTAATTATTACAAAGACTACAAACCCAAAAGGTGCGCATGTGACGTCATATCTTTTCTCTCAATGAATGAAGCTAACTTTACTGAAGCTAACGTCTGTCATTTTTTCTATAGTCTAACATTATAATCGTAACATTACGCCATCATGCCTGTGTGTTTTGTACCAGACTGCACACACACGAGCTTGGTGACGTAGTGCAAGACGAGAGATGTAGTTCATTGAGCGATTTTCACATAAAACTAAATGTTACTCTTCTGTTTTATGACAAACTGTGACTTTCTTGACTTTCATAATTATCTTTTAAATTGACTAACATATTATTCGCCATTGACTACCATACATAATTTTCCAAAATAAGGTCCCATGAGTCGGAAGTGAAGGGGAGGGGCTCTATTGTGCATTTGTGTTTTTGGTGTGTCATCAGCCAATCATGTCATGACGTCATTTATGCAAGTTATTATTCTAATAAAAGATCAGGCAAGCATTTTTTATCTTTGGAATGATGTGCACTGATGAATCATTTACAAAAACTCCATAAAAATGTATTAAAAAACAGATCAATTTTGATTTCATGTTGGTTTTTAAAAAGACGTGCATTTACCTTAAACAGAACCACTATTTCAAGAATGACAGAGACAATCACAGTATTGAGTGAAACCTCACTCTCTGCAGCCGCGATAAAGCTGGCAGCCGATCCAGCGGTTCTTCCACCTGCTTCAGTTCTGACAAACCTCCCTGAATCGAAAATTATAGACGTGAAGCTCCCAGTCACCGCCTAATAAACGACAGGAAACAAACATCACATTAAGATGAAAAGAGCATACAATTAAAGTTGAGAGGGGCGAAAGAAAGCCATTTATCAGTCAGAAGAAGGAGAAGAAGAGTTAGGGGTGGCTGAGGTTTTGAGGCGGGAGATGGTTTATGCTACTCTTTTATTGGTGGGAATACAGGTGATGTTCAGAGGAAGGGAAAGTGTCTGGAGGGGATGAGCTGAGCGTTACTTCTGTCCTGTGATCTGCTGATTTATAACACGGCGAGAAGCAGACATACTGTTATTAAAATTAAATCATATTCGGGATGCAGCTGGGGAGGGGAAAAGACCCAACAGGGGGAAATTTGTTATGCTGGGTTATTGAGTTTGGAGTCTTCTACACCTACACGAATTCACTCTTGGCAAGCCTGTCAAAATACTTCATGAAAATTAAAAGACTTACAAACAATACTTCTATGACCTGAGGGATACATACAGAATATATCCCATGGTGTGTGCATGTTTCTAGCCTACATAGGGGTATTTTTCATAAATGTCAGGTACGGGTAAGTTGTCACATTTTAATTTTTACTTCATTTCTGTTGGACAAAATGGACAGCTCTTTTGAACTTTCTATTTATCAAAGAATTTTTGAGCATCGAATCATCGTTAGACTGATTTCTGAAGGATCATGTGACACTGAAGACTGGAGTAATGAAAGCATGCATCACAGGAATAAATTACATTTTAAAATACTTTAAAAGAGACAACAGTTATTTTACCCCGTGCACAAAAGACTTATTGTGCAGCCGACACGTAGAGGCAACCCCTGTGCGATTTCCACAGCCTGTGTTTGTCTTCAGACAGGAAGTCCACCAGTAGCCCAGAATGCTGTATCTGTCTTTTCATCCTGCCGCGTTATTGAAGCACACATTGAGTTTGGGTCAAGTCCTGCTGGGAAGGTGTCAAAGGTCATGACCGCCTTACTGAGGAGTCACAGAGCCCAAGTCCTGTCTGTAAATCAACACACACACACACACCACACACACACACACACACACACACACACACACACACACCACACACACACACACCACACACACACACACACCACACACACACACACACACACACACACACACCCCACAACAGTCAATATCTCGTCACATTAACAATGAGCTGGAAACCATACACAGACACAGCACGCAATCCTATCACATTCTTACATGAGCAATATTAATGTGTTTACCAAAAAATAAAAATTCTGCCATTTTATACTCAAACCTCATGTCGTTCTAAACCTGTTTGACTTGCCTTCATCTGCTGAAAAACAATTAAAAGCCATTGGGTGTAATGTTGTTTTAGACCCCATCGACATTACAGTTTTTTACAGTCGCTAGGACACATTTTTCAATACTTAAGTCACTTTTTCAAAACTCTTCACACAGTGAGCACAACAGAAGTATATGTGGGCTAATCTGTGGATCATTTATCATTGCTTTGGCACAAAATGCATTCAATGACTACATCTTTCAAATTACATTAATTCTTTTCTCACTTCGACACAACAACCGCCAAAACTCTGTGTACCTACAGGCCAATTTGCACATGCTTACACACTGTTTTCAATACTGTTAAACTTAAGTTCAAAACAAAAACATAATACAAAACTGAATAAGACAGCATTTTGCCACATTTCTACAGTAATATTGTAATGAAATATATTTAGAATCTAAAAATGAAATGGCATAAAAACAATTGGACTAACCACAGCTGATTCCTATTGTATCTGTATCGGTGGATGGTGTGTATACAATTTGTTGTACTTTGGAATTACTCCAAAAACATAAAATATAATAACTGCATGATGTCTGATTTATTCTAGTATTGCAGTGAATTCTAAACAGTAGAGAGGTAGAAGAAAGAAAGCATTTACATAGGAAAACATTGTATAAATTTACCTGGTGTTAGTGTTTTTTATGTTATTGTTTTGTGGGTGATAAAGTGTGTTTGTTGGCTGTCAACCTTTGCTAGTGTTATGGAAGAATGTGTTAATTTGAGATATGTATGAAGTGATTTGGTAGTTTTAGTGCATTTTGAATGTGAAATGAACTGCTGTGCCGAGCTGAAAGTTGGTTAGGAGAACTGTGTGAAGAGTTTTGAAAAAGTGACTTAAGTATTGAAAAATGGGTCCTAGCAACTGTAAAAAACTGTAATTGTATGAAAAGTCATTTCATTAACAAAAACTGAAACATTCTGCTAAATATCTTCTTCTTCAAAAGTTAATTTAAAAAAAATCCAGAGCTCTAAAATGTTCTAGCAATAATGTAAAGCAAACAAAAAAACGCCATACACCCACATGCAATATGAAACTGAAAAAAAAGTGCAAAAGAAGGTCAACCTGGATGTTACAATAAGCGCTTAAGGAACTAATAGCTAGACCAAATCTTTAAAAAAAAAAACTGAGTTTTATTTTCATATAAATATTCAAAGTGGAGTAAGCCGATAGTCAAACGTTTGGCTACACGAGACTAACCCTACCTTTGTCTCAGAGGGATTTTCCAGACACAGTTCAGTCCTGATTCAGGCAAATTGACTGAGTGATTTTTGGGTTAAAAGAGCCTGTTCAAACAGCTCCAAGCGACATGCAGGAATTGAAAAAAAATTATAATCTCTGTCAGCAAGTTTCGGGTGTAGAAGACACTCGTAAAACACTTCAATCCAAAGCACTGAAGTCATGGAAGAGAGATATAATAACATAAATAAATGTGCTGTTCATTGTTAGCAGCAGGGAAAATCACTTTTGTCTATTTATCATCTTGTCCTCTACCAACAAATGCGGTTAAGAGTCCAATGCTGATTAAATACTCATTGCTACAAAATAAAAACCTTTTTAAATGCTCTGGCAAGCCCAGTGAAAAATCGATATCGGTCTGATTTACACAACCTTTCAAAAACTTGGGCTGAGTACGATTATTTTTTAAAGAAATCAATATGTTTATTCAGCAAGGATGCATATAGATCAAAAGTGACAGTAAAGACTGTTAAAAAAAGGTTTATTTTAAATAAATGCTGTTCTTTTTAATATTCTATTCATCAAAAAATCTATCCACAAAAATATGAAGCAGCACAACTGTTTTAAACATTGATAAAAAATAATAAATGGTTCTTGAGCATCAAATCATCATATTAGAATGATTTCTGAAGGATCATGTGACACTGAAGACTGTAATAATGCTGAAAATTAATTGTTTTTTCACAGGAATAAATGACTTTTTAAAATATATTTAAATATAAAACAGTTGTTTTAAATTGTAATAATATTTCACAATATTGTTTTATTTCACAATTGTTGTATTCCAAATAAATGCAGCATTTCTGAACAGAAGAGACTTCTTTCAAAAACATTAAAAAAAAATCTAACCGACCCCAATCCCTTGAATTGGTAATTGTGTACATTTTTACACAACTAAAACTTTAGTTGGAATTTATATTTACTATACTTATTTTTGAAAACCCAATGCTACATTTTTGAAAAGCAAAGAAGCCAATTACTGGACTAATGATCAAACCCCCATGACCTCTGCATCATGTTCCTTAAAGCTGCCCTATGCGGTGCCAAATTACAATTTTTCATAACTGTGAAATTCTAATCTTGTTAGTCATGGTGAAATTCTGTGCAAATGTACAGTCTGCTTGCTAGTATCTGACCCCAGCCCCACCCCTTCAAATTAGGCCCCTCCCCTTACACTCCCTGTCTAGTCATTACTTACCTAACCATCTGTCTGTTTAATCCCTATCATCAATGGCCAAGGGAATACTAGAAATCAAAGGGTCCTTTCATGATTTCACACAACACCACAGCATCGGCTGAGCGGGGTTCTGTAAATATTTGCTGCCTTTCATTTGACGATGAATCGTTCCTTCAACAAGAGGGATTCGTGGGTAAACAGGGAGCATTTCTGGAGGACACCGTGGCCCCGGCGAGTTTGTTTACAGTGTTTCTGCTGCCGACCATGCACTCCGATGTCCTTCCTGTTTCCCATGGGCCTCTGTTCCATCTCATCGTTCGGCCTTCCTGTTTCTCTATCTCCTCCTCATCGACCCATCGTCCTTCCTCCCATCTCGTCTCACCACCTCTCGGATCTCCCATGTGCCGTGTCCTTCCTTTGATTTCTCGCCTCACTGCCATAAACATTCCTCCCCAGCGGTCTCCTTCAATTTCTTCATCTTTTGAGCATTTAGCAAACGGCATGACTTTGATAAAGCGTGTCTGGAGAGAACTGATTCAAAAGCAGACAGCGCAGGGTTGGAAAATATTTGCACCCTTACAAACACGCAAACATTCGGTTTATCCCAAGATACCGATTTAGCATTGGTGTTTGTTGTTGATGATGTTCATCCGTCATGGAAGTGTATGTTTTGCCCTAAAGAAACACCTGAAACACTCAGATATTACTTTTCTAGGCGTTTACTTAAAATATATATAGTCAACAAATGGAAATATTCAGTTTATCCCAAGATACACTATTTTGCATTGGTGTTTGTTGACAATGTTCATCCGAAATTGAAAAGGATCATATGTTTTGCCTGAAAGAAACTCCTGAAATACACACAATACACGTACATTAAGAGTCTAGAAAAGATCAGTGTGGTCTAAAAGATGTCTGCATAATTATCTTCAATATATGATAATCATCATGGCTCTAAATATAACTTACATGTTTAATTTTAAGTTTCAGATGAATAATGGCAGACAGATAACTGTTGCAATTTAAGTCAATATCAAAGCTAATATTTAGTTAGTTATATTGGGTGTTTCAAATATATTTCAATTTACCTGAATTCTGATTCAAAGTCTTAAAAAACGAGGTTATAAGGGCCCCATTTCTAACAGACTACTGGAGAACCAATAGACCCGATCGGAGGAGGCTCTATACCCCAGTGCACATCAGCCTCCATCGCCATCTGACACAGGATCATCGCCCCTGATACGCTGGGCCCCTGAGGGGATCGTGGAGAGTTAGTGGATTGGATCCCAGGGGTGTCCAACCTAATCCAACCCCATCCGCACGCAGCGCAATTTTGCTGTCTGTTCAGCTCCTCTGTGCTGTTTTTGAAGTGGACCAAAGCTCACTTTCTTTTCCTTTATGAAGCAGAGGGTCATCTATGAAAGATATTTTTTTTCATCATAAAAATAGAAGATACAAAACTCTTGGTGTCAAATAAAGAAAAATGACTGTAATGAAAAGCACATTTAGACATTCTTTGTGCATGTTCACACAGATGAATTAAGTTAAAAAGAAGCAAAAGCCTGGACAAAATAAATATGGTGGGCATTAGAAGTGCTGAAAAGCAAATTCTTTGTGGATTAGTATATTTACACTTTACAGGTATATTGACAGTGCCATAAGTCAGAGGCAACCAGAGTCGAGATCCTTTTCTGATCGTTCTCCAACTGCTTACTGTCCTTAAAAAAATAATATGAGTTAATGATTGGATCATTATTCCAGTATTTATTATGTTTTTAGAATTTTATGTTTGGCAAAAGTTCTTCTAACTCTAATTGATGGAGTGTGTATTCATCAAGATCTACAAGTTTTTGACCAAAAACTGATGCACCTCTTGGTGGAAATAAATGTTGTGATGTTATTTCCATAGAGAGGCGATCATTTTTGGTCAAGATCTTGCATTCACAATACAAGTCCAAACTCTGTAAAGTCTCCTCCAGGCTCCAGCACATCCCAAAAGACTTTCAGTGAATTTAAGTTCTGGTGCCAATTGATGTGTGAAAATTATTCTTCACTCTCCCTCCTAACCATTCTTTCACAATTTGAGCCTGATGAATCTTGACATTGTTATCCTGGAATATTGCCATGATGTGTCTTCCTACATGGTTGTTTAAGAAATGAAAAACTACACAGACAGCTGCAACTCAGACAGCGCACCATTTTGTGTCTTATCGTGCTCAAAAAGGGTACTGAACAGGGAGTATAAATACACAGGGTGAAACTAACTAGACACAGGTGGAGGAAGATTAACTAATCAGGGATTAACAAGAACAAGTGCAGACAAGACATAATACAAGAACATAATTGTGACATTACGCCCCCTCGGAAAGGCGCGTCCTCACGCCGATAAAGTTAAAAAAACAGAAAAAGGGCGGAGGCTTGGCGGAGGGCGTGGAGCTGGGGACGGACTGGACCCTGGGGGTGTCGGCCACAGGCATCATGGTGGCGCAGACGGGAGGAGGAGCCAGGGTGGAGCCTGAAGTGAGAGCAGGACGAGACCCAGGAGCCAATCGACGGCTGGGTGGCAGAGGAGTCCGGAGCTGAGTGGCTGACGGACCATGACGACATCGCCGACCCGGGAGACGGGAGCTGAGCCGCTGATTCGCGGAACTGAGGTGGTGACGGATGACCAGGGTAACGATGTGGTGAGAGAGGCTTCAGGTCAGAAGAAGGGAGGAGTCCAGTGATGCCAAAGGTGTGCAGGGTGAGGGTGCAGCCAGTAGCCCGGAAGTCCGTGGCTGCAGCTGGGCGTCGGCTGAAGTGTTGAGCAAGCCCAGCGGAGCTACCGGGCAGACGGACTGTGGAAGCGATGAAGGAGTGGTGGGTAGAGGTGAGGGCGAAGGGCTGACAGGACAAGGTGGTGGTGTGGGCCTGGAGGCCCGAGGTGCAGCTGGGGACTCGGCTCACGCCAAGCTGGTGGAGGAGAACCCGAGGCACGGAGGATGAGCCGCACGGAGTGAGCGGCGGAGGCAGAGACGAGGAGCTGGACCACACCAGTGGTCCCGACAGATTCAGAGGACTGGCCGTGACCAGCGATGGAGACGGGACTAGGAGGTCAGGCAGGGATACAGGCTGTAGGTTTCCGGACGGGACCGGCGAGGAGGAAGCAGACTTGAGGGTGGGGACTTAGGAGGGAATTGGATCCGCGGACCACAGGTCTATAAGATCCAGGTCCACTCCTGGCTCAGAGGTGGACTGACCGACTCCGGGGCCTTGATGTTCTTAGGCTCTGGTTCCTCTATGATTTCCGTGGGCGCCTCGGGCTCGCAGGCTGTGAGGGTGATGCTTCCGTTCCGGAGCCCCCAGGCCAGGTACCCCAGCCACGTTTTTCAGGGAGGAGAAGGAGTCGCAGTGCTGGTGAGTCCATTTTCTTTTCTTGTTTTTGAGAGGTCGGTTCTTCTGTAAGTGTGTGTTGTAGTTGAGGGCACAAGATGAAGATGAGGGTGTAATGCAATATTTACTGGTAAAAATCAGACAGGATAAACACAACTAACATTAACAAGAACCAACAAGAGACTGAACAGAACAGGGAGTATAAATACACAGGGTGAAATCAGAAAACTAACTAGACACAGGTGGAGGAAAATTAACTAATCAGGGATCAACAAGAACAGGTGCAGACAAGACAGAACATAATTGTGACCAACCTGAAATCTTTTTATTTCATTTGTACCTTTTTTGTGTATTTATTTGTGCTATTGCTTGTAATTTGTCAATTACTTCTTATTTTATTAAAAAAACATTTTTTTTTTTTTAGTTCCTTAGCGTTGAGCCCTGTGTGTTTATATAGAGTCCCTTTTAAGATTAGTAAAGAAGAGTAAAAAAAAACTTTCTGGTTTCTGGGCCAATCTGGTTTTGCTCAAACAGTTTATGATCTTCACCGGATAAATAAACACAGTTTAAGGTGTTTACACGACCCTAAATGGTTATTAAACGTCATAATCGGTGCATGTAAACACACTCAGTGTACTCAGCTCACCTTTACCCAAGTGCATTCCACCTTACGACTCTGTCAAAAACAGCACACAACTAAGAGTCTGAAAAGCATTTTTTGCACGGTAAGTGATAGAATCAGAAATCACATTACGGGAATCTTCCTCTAATCTGAATATTCCAGGACCTTCTTTCCCCCATTTTTAACGAGGGTACAGTGTGTATTCTGGGAGGATGAGTGTCTGGCTGATGCTGGTGATTTGTTGGAAGGCTCCATTGTCCCATGTTAATGATGTCCCTTTGTGAGAGACGGGGATGAGGGCTGAAGACATTGCCCGTGGTAAGGGAGCGGGCGGCTGAGGGTCTTAGTGTGACTGGCAGCTGGAATAATCCTCCCTTTGTACCCTCTGAGGGGCTCTACGAATGTGCCCCATCGCTTCAGACCAGCCAGATGGAATCACAGAGAGCGAGCGACAGAAAGTATTCAAAGCCACACAAAAGCCTTCAGGCCAGACCACGTTTAGCTTATCTTAGGTTTGGTTTTCGCGTGGCGCGGTGCTCAAAGTCTTTGGTCGGGTACGGCAGTGGCGTAGTCAGCGCGGCCGGCCCGAAGCGTGCCAGAGAGCCCTTTGATTGGAGCGTGTCAACTCTTTAGTAAACCTGCGGTAACTCAAACCATCCAACACACTTTATTTATTTACGGTTCAGGCCTCAGAATGATATACAAGTGTGTTTTACAAGAGTTATATAAGAGTTGTTCTGTTTTAGTTCGGTTGACATGGATTCCCTCCAATTGTGTTTGGCTTGGCCATGTGATGTGGTTCCTTCCCAGCAGTCTGTGCAGTTACGGCTCGAAAATGTCAAAGATGACTCTGCGGCAGAGACGCAACGGCAATTGCACATTCTGTTGGCGGTTTCGCCCATCATTAGATCTGAGGAATATTTGGGCTCACCATTGTTTGTGCATGGCAAGCAATCTATCTTGGTGTTCATATTTAGATTGCAACTGAAACCCCTAAAACTCCTAAAACATATTATGATCCCCCTGAAACCCAAATGTAGATGGCAGCTCTTTGATTTCCAGTGAATGAGCCTCCTCAGTCCAAACTTCAAATGAGACATTAAGCAAAGGGATTTGATGTGAAACAAACTCCATTGATCTTCTAGCTTTCTTCTTAATTTTTGACGAAACTGTTGGATTAGCACCAAAAACTTTTCGAAAGCCTTCAAAACAGTCATTAATTCCAGCTCGGTAAATCCAGTTCCTGTGCCGAATGCTATTGAATGCGGTGGAATCCCCTCAATTCAAACATAATTTCCCAAAACATTGAGATACACGAGTTCCTCGCAAGCAAGCTAATCGTTTGCTCAAATGGCAGATGGGAACGATTATATCTATTTAGAATCAAACATACAAACAGAGAAGCTCAAAACGAACGCTAATACACACTTTATCATGGAAAATGCGAACAAAACGTCAACATATCCATGCGTTTTAACATAATCTCGCCATAATCAGAACGAATCTGCATATTGTGTGCGCCAAAGCAGACCGTCCGAGTCATGAATGGCTGTTTTGGGGTATGAATCTATTGGCTGTTGAATAAATTGGTCAGAGAAAAAAGAAAATAAGGGTTGAGAGATGTCTTGCTTGAGTGTACAAATCCCACTGAAGGGGCAACAGTAGCTTTGAAATGAGACTCATTCTTCTGTGTGTGTGTGTATGTGTGTGTTTTGCACATGTATAATGAAAAGCAGTTAGTGAGTGGACCATATCCTTTGCCCTGAGTGGCTCTGGCGCAGGCTCTCTTAATTTAAGAGGGGATTAGGCTTGTGGAAGAACACTACACCCTCCCTCTCTAATTGGAGACGGCTAATAGCTGGACTCCTTGAAAACTGAGCCTTTTATCTTCCCAAGCTGAAACGGACTTAAAACATAGAAAGAATTACAATATATCCATCCGAGCATCGCACATGATTTCGCTGGCTGAGCTCCTAAGCACCCGGCGTAGCTTCTCGCTGAATTCGTTTGAATGCACATTGACTCGTGATGATGTCAAAGACCCGATGGGGCCACTGTGATGTCATCAGCACAAATCATAACGGCTTTATGGCAGCGGTTCCTCAACTGGAACTTCAGGAGCTGAATTTTACTTTTATACTATATAAAAATAAAATAATAAGCATTATTACCTGTTTTACATAACAAAACATATTGGTCACCTTGAACCATGGAAGAACCTGTATTTAATGTAGACTGTGTCATATTTTCCTATACATTGTGGAGTTTTTTTTTCTCACGGTTTTCGAAGATGTCGTACTTTACAGGTCATGCAACCTGTCCATGTTGACATCTGCTTAATTTAACAAATTTCTTTATGCGATCCACCAAATGAATCTCAATGCTTTTGACACAATATATTTCGATTTAAATATTAATTTTAAATATTCATCATAATATTTAAAGAAAACTATTATAGTGCTATTTGTTTTTTTAAGGATTTTTTTTGTTGACATTAAAATGGCAGAGAGCAACTACACTAATAAGATAAAATAAACAAAAATATATCATAAACTGAAAAAATACATTTTTATTTAAATATAAATTAATTTCAATAAAGTATAATAAATATAGATAGAATAAATATTACATAAAATTATGAATTAAAATAGATGTATTTTTTTAATAAATGTTTGACATAAAAAGATTAAATAATATTTTATCAAATTACTTTTTTCTTACTTTGAACACGTTCACTTATACTACAGGCTGCCAAAAAAAAAAAAAAGTCAAAATAGTTATGGTGACTAACATACTTCCAGATAGTAAAATGTATTATTATATTACAATTCAGTTCTTGCATGTACATTTTTAAATTCTGTTTATTTCATCACCAGTTTTGATTACTTTCCAAACCACAAAAATGTTTAATAAACAACAGTGAGAGCAAGTGAAAAGGGATCATAAAAATTTCATTAAAAAAAGCTCTCAAAGTTTATTTACATCCGTATTCTTTGAAGTACAACTGTCACAAGCTGGTCGGGACCCTTGGTTATGGATGCTGTCTTAAAATATGGTACTGATCCGACTTTGACAAATCAAAGGGCGGCTTGATCATGGATAAATCTGCGATATTCCTGCTGATGTTCCCTTTTAAACAGTCCTAGCAGTACAGCTTATATAAAACGTTGCAACCAAACTTTTTTTTTTTTTCCAGGGGAGGAAAACTTCTCAAATTCTGTGAACTGTACAACATCTCAGCGAGTCTCTCCAAGGGCCGAGCACTTCAAAACTCTCCTCAGAAGCCTTGTAACAGACCCAAACCAGCCTTAGAGAGTGCACACAGAAAAGAGAAGGAGAAAGAGAGAGGGAAGAAAAAAGAGAAAGCATGAGAAGCAAGATCTGGAAGAGTAAAAGAATCTCTAAGAAACTATAATTGAAAGAAAAGGCCAAAAACTCTGGGTTTTTAAAGCAACCTCTGAACAGATGAAACAAGCGCTTGACTGTACCCCCCCCCCCCCCCCCCCCCCCTTCCTTTTCTTGCAGCTTACTGAAATAAGGCATTTCTTTTTTCCATCTGATTGAATGTAAGACTAAAAGAGGACTAGAGGAAGCGAGACCAGCTTGTGTGTGTGCCCACTAGCTTTTAGTCCGTAGCCTAATGAGTTCCTGAGGGAAGGGGTGCTGTCAATCATCCAGTGTTCCCTTTTTTCATCTCCCACCAACTCAGTCTGTACCGCAGAACTGAGGGGCATGACATAATTAGAGATCACTAAGTTACCACAAACTTTTCCCTCTTTATAACAGGCCTAACCATGGGGAAAAAGCGCTATGATGTGATCAATTACATGATGTCCAGAGAAAAATAAAAGGAGGTGAGTTGGTTTTATAGTGGGATCATCATCCTTTTTAACCCCTAAAAGTCATATGAATACAAAAAGCCTGAGGGTGTGAAAGTAAGGGAGCTAAAGCGAGGGATATTAGGATGTTTTCATTTGTTGCGCGCTAAAAAGGGTGCCAGTAAGCAGCGAGTAACAAACAGATGGGAGGAGTGCTGATTGATGGGTCACGGGAAACAAAAACAAGACAGGGATTTGGAAACATCTGCATGTGAATGGAGCTCGCTTGAATACGCCGTCGCTGAAGAACAGACGCCGGCAGAAGCTCGGAGTAATTGCCGATGAGCAATATCAGAGAGAAAAGGCTCTAGCGGAGAAGACAAGAACATGTATAGCGCTGAAGAGGAGGTGTGTGAGACAACAGAGCGCATACATCATACCAACCGGAGTTCATTAAAGGAAAATTCGGTCTCTCTCGCACGTCGTTTCCTGCGTTCTGCGTCTGTGGAAGACAAAAGGAGAAATTCTGAAGAGGGTTGGGCAAAATTCACAGCTGAGGAATTGTTCCCTTGAATTCATGAGCTGATTTTTTTATAGAATTGACCCCACATTCAATTAAAATTCAAGTGCACCAGGGAAATGTATACCTTCAAGTTGGACATTCATTATTAGGACATATTTAAAGTTGAAAACAACAAAACAAAATAATAATATTGTATACAACCCAAATAACTGAATTCCACAATATGCAAATGATTAATTTATAATGCTTATTTATATATTGCAGGCTATCAAAACTATATGTTTGTGTTACAAAAAGCAAACCAAAAGTCAAGTGATTAACTTGTATAGGAGCTGTAAAATGATTAAAATAGGCTACAGCATGTAAAATTAAAATATTTTTTTTTATTGATTATTATAATTAACTACAGATATAGGGTGTTTACACAACAACAATGTACACTGTAAAAAATATTTTAGCAATTTAGTTATTTCAACTTATTTTTTTAACTAGATTGTCCAGACAACAAGAAATTTTAAGTTTTCTTGTCCTCAACTTATCGAAATAAGTTAGTTAAACTAAAAAAAACCCATGCAAAAAGATAACTCAAAATAATGAGTTAACTTTTTTTACAGTGTACTAAATACGGGAAAGTTGTAGTTGTCAAACGGTGTCAAAAAGACCCTGTTCACACTGATCCACGAAAACGCCAAAAAACGCTGTATTATTTATGCCAGGCCAGTAGGTGGCAATGTCACGTTGTAAAGAAACTGCAAGCTGAACATGTAATACACGTGCATGAAGTCCCTGTTTTCACAAATTCGCATTTTTGTAGTTCACATGGTGGCGATAACAGTATTGGTTTTAAAAAACTTGCACTTTGAAACCTGTTTTCAAAAGTTTGTAAATGAATGGCCAAAATGCATAAATGCATCGTGTAAACGACCCCTTTACTCTCACTGATCTGCTATTATAGAAATGATATGATATCATCTGTATTATAAATCAGTGTTTCCACAATGTTTTATATCGACACTTTAAAGACAGACCTTTAGCTACGAGGTTGTTAATCAATTTACTCCTGTTGAAGCTGTCAGTCCACATTATTTCAGCTTATTTTTTAAATAATCGTTTAACAGTGGAATTCCTGAAAAAAAAAAACTACATTACCCATGATGCTGTACAGAAAACGCCAATCAGAGTAAAAAAAAGCAACACGCTCCAAAATAGCTTTTTAGCTCCGCCCACTCCCATGAAGCACTGTGAATTGAGTCGATCTTAGCTCTCCAAATACTAAAATTGTAAAAAAAAAAAAAAAAAACTTAAAATATATTGTATATGTTTATAGCCTATAATCAGCATTTGTTAATGAGTAGTTTTATATCTCTTCATAGTTTTTAATTCGATTATGCTGTCCGCAATGCTTCATGGGATTGTAGTTCTTTCCCTCACTAAAGCCGTTGAGTACACAGTCAGAATTTTTGTCCGATTTTCAAAAAACTTTTTTGCTTCAAATCAAAGTTTGTAATCTTACAATTCACCTCGTAGCTGCTATGTCTCGGTTCAAGGCTAACTATTTAACAAAGACGGTTTTAAAATCCCTATGGAAAAAAACGAATAAAAAAAATACTTCCGGAACTAGCGCCGCTGAAAAGGGAGGCGCTAATGCATTATATAGTGTCTTCTGAAGACTTTTGTGCGACAGACAAACATTTAGGTCGCTATTTACTTCTCTTAAAACTCTTAAAGGGGTGGTTTTACTGCTTTTTTTCTTTGCATGATTGTGTTTATGGGGTGCAATATAACATGTATTCATGGTTTTTCTTTTTTTAAAAGTCTTATTTTTCATAAATTTCACCTTTATTGTAAGCCGCTTTCTCCTCTGTCATTTGAACGACCGGTTTACTTCCTGATTCTATGAAACCACTCCCTCAGAAACAGGCAGTGGTCTCAGATTGGTTAGTTTGGGCCGGTGTGTTGTAATTGGCTAAACTACATAGCGCACGTTGTCCGGAACCGCCACGCCCCTTACCTTTACGGGCGTGAGTCTCATGTGCTCCATGTAAACAATGGAGTCGATACTGCCGTATCAGTTTGAGCCAGAATCAGACCCAGAAAGCGGCGATGAAGAGTAGTGTCAAGCAGGGCTGTTACAAAACGTTTCTGAATGGTACGTTTTTGAATTATTATTATTCTATTCTTCTATTATTACATAAGAAGTTTGATAGCCTGTTTATTATGCTACTGCTGCTTGTTAGCTTTTTGAGATACGTTTTTATCTTGATTAAACATTTTAAACAAATGATTACATGAGTAATACAGTTTTTAAAGTTATTGTTTTATCGATATAATGAACAACCGTTTAGCTATTAACAAAACTTAGTTTACTCTGTGTATCGTTTTCTTAGCATCGATAAAAACTGGCTACTATAAACAAACACTGTTGACATTGATCACGTTCATGATCAAATCGAAAAACTACGTCATAAAGTAGCTATACATGGCAAATACATTTACAAAATCTATATGATTACAAATTCAGGTCCAAACTGTTTGTACGCGTTTGCCATAGAAACACGAAATAGCATAACAAGTGACTATAAAGCCAGCGCTGGCATTTGTTTATGTCCTTGATAAAACGAAACCACATCTAAAATTATACAAATACGTTTAAAATTATTAATTCTTACTTACAGGTTGTGGCCCAACACGGGCTGCATCTGGTTTTAACGTTGGAACAGCTTCAGGTTTTAGCAATAGTTTCTTGTGGAATCCGGCATTGAATTGTTGGAGAGTCAGGAAGCTGTCTTCAGTGAAATGTGCCCGCACAAAGAGCTAAACTACGATTGTAATCGTCAGAAACATAATCAAACATAAATTGTAGCCACTGTTGACGAACTAAAGCGTCTGTAGGAAGCCCGAACACAGAAGAGCTACAGCTGGATGAAAATAACACACTTTAGACGGCATGTTTAGCTCTCCCTTGTAACTCTTCCTCTTCGGCAAAGCCGCAGAAATATGATCGTGCCCTTTTTTGCGTATTCCGGAGGGAGGGTTGATGCAAATGTATGGGTTAGTGACGTCTAAAACCCAGCTGTAGTCCCAATCGAGTCGTTTTTGTAGGCATTTACACTTCCTGATTTTTAAAAGACGATATCTCTGCTTACATTGAACTTTCAGCGCTGCAACTTTGCAGATAATGTTCATGCACCAACAGCAACATTACACACTATGTAAAATGAAAAAAGTGAAATCGCAATCAACCACCCCTTTAAAAATACCATTCACAATTGTATTAAGATTCGAAAATGAAACCTTTATACGTGTTGTGCAAGGTTTAATTTGATGAGAAATCGTTTACTTTTTAGAGCGTGACAGAAATGGTCACTATGAACTCTGTGGGGGGAGGGGGGAGTGAAATATGGGTTTAGAATGATATGAAGGTAAGAACATTTTAAAGACAAACTTTGGAGTGAACTCCTGCGCAGAAAACAGAACGTCATTGGAAAAAGAAATTCATCTGCAACAACACAATGAATACGCAGGTCATACACAGGACTCAAAATGGCATGTTTAGCCTCGCAAGTATTCAAATTGTATAAGCCAGGTCCCTCTTTGTGATAGTATCTCGTCCTCCCTTCACATGAAGAATCTATATCAACATCGGTTTTGATTGAACAGCATGGGCCAAACATACATTGCCCCTGTTAAGAAGGAAACCCACAGCTTTGGGTTAATTACCCCACAATGCAACGGCTGCGTTGATCATCTTCGTCTCTTGTGAAACTCACTATGCGCTCCGGCAGCCAGGCCATGGCGGTGCCAACAGGAGGAGGAGTGTGCCAGCCTGTGAAAGGGTTGAGTGCGGTTGACCCCCATGGGTTGTGTGGGCATTGGACTCAGATCAAAGGCATGAAGCAGCGGAGAGAGGAGGAGGTGAACAGCTACGGTGAGGGTGGGAGATGTGCCAACTCGGATTTGCATCCCTGGAGACGGAGAGAGGGGTGAGACAGAGAGAGAGAGAGAGAGATACAGGATTTCTATCTCTCTCATTATTTGCTTGCTCATGATAAACCCAACGATGCAGTGCAAAAGGTGTCATGGTTTATTTGAATGAGAACTGGTCAAATCGGGTGATAGTGTGCTGAAAGCCGTCTTTTTCCCAAGTGTCCCAATCTGTTATATAAAATCAATGTGGGGTGTCTTAAAGATTATTAAAGACGGCTTATCTGCCTTGTATAACCACCTCTTGCTTAGCAGGGTTTGCATCCTTCAGGAAAGAAAATTCACAAATGAGATTTTTTTATCAGTCTCCCAGACAGCAATGACATTAAATGGAGAGAAACTTTTGCTTAAGTCCTTAAGGTCTCCTTTTTCTCAGTTTTTTCTTACATTTTTAAAGAAAATATGCCTCAATACATGCTCAGATTTACCTACTAATCTACCATCAAATATTTCACAGTGATCAAATAATCTGAACTAACTATCCAGATATTTTTTTTCTAAATAAAAATAAATATTTTAAAACCAAGAATTTTTTAAAAATGTTATAACTCTATATTCTTAAGCACAATGAATACGATGAATGTTTACAGGTTGTAAACAGAACTGAAAATTGGCATGTTTATCCCATTTTTAGTCAGGCGGATGAATAATTTTGCGTTCAAAATAAGAAAGAGCTTTGGGTTACTTACGGCAAATTGAAATACATTTTACAAAGATCAAATGATCTAAACTGCTATTCAAAGTATTTTTGAAAATAAATAAATGAATAAATAATTTCTAAAAAAAAAACGGAAGAAAAAGACTTTTATAGCTTTACAATTTTTATGTCATTTTTTATCTTAGGGACTTTTAGGAGAAACATCTATAAAAGAGCAACCTCTGAGCAAAATAAAATAAAATAAACATTTCCTCTGAGATTCCTTTTAATGAATCCATACACTCATTTCACCTCTTCAGCACTCACAGCGGGAGGATTATTCTCTCATCTGATCACTATTTTTTCACTGCTTCACTATTTTCCTCCTAACCCGTTCTCCGCTGCTCCCCTGTTCACCCACCTCCACACCTGAGTTTGACATCAGGGCCTCATTTAGTGTCAACTTGTGTCTTCTCTTTAATGATGGAGGGATTAGTGTTGAGCAATTGCTGGGCGCACCACACACAACACACACACACACACACACACACACACACACACACACACATTCCCGCTGCGAGTGTCTTTTTAAGAGACTGATCAGCGTCACTTTGGCATACTCTCAGTGAAGCTTAACACGACTCTACCCAGCATGGGCCGCAGTTCCTACAGCTCACCAGAGGTTTTACGGGCTTGTCGAGTCTAAATGGCTAGAGGGACAACAGAGGAAGAGCTAAAGCCCCAAATGCTAATGTCGTAGCCCTCAGTGGGAATCTGATTTCAGGAGTAAAGGAAATTCATATTTTACAAAGGAGATCTCATGATTTTCAAATAAACTGAAAGTGAAGGTTGAAATAACAACAAAGAAATCCAGCTCCCAAAAGCACTGATGATGGAGAGCTAAGAAATAGACACTCATTCATTCATTCGTTCTTTCTCGTGTTTATTTGTTTGATAATTTGTTCCTTCCTTCGGAAAAATGAACGGACGAACGGTCAGTTATTCAAATTTTTAACATTGTATACTCTTACTGTGGTAGTATATTGATTACAAAAATCTCAGTACTTTGATATATACAGTGCAACTGAATAAATATTACATTCATGTACTATGGTAAAGGTACTGAAATGATACCATGGTGTGGTACTTTTTTTTTCAGTGTTAAGGCCCGTTCACATCAAGGAAGATAACTATAATGATGACTACAAGTTTTAATATTTGTTCAATGGAGCTGATTCTGCAGTTACTGACTCTGGCGCACATGTTCAAGTCCTTTAAGAAGTATCAAAAGGATCTAGAGAAGATCTTAAGAGAGAGAGAGAGACAGCCCAACGAGAACAACATTTTAAAGTGCTCAATCACAGTTCGGTACAGGCACAGACTGCTCAAAATGCCATATACGTTTTGAATGTTCGCCCGTCGCAAAATACGTGCATTTTTGTATCTTTCGGTTCTGTCTTCTCAAAAATGACAGTGTGAATGCTAAGCGAACCAGGAATAAATGCGTTATTTTCTTTTTTTTGGGTCGGGATCAAAATATCCAAGAGAACTGAACAACAAGTGTGAACACACACTTAGTCTTTTAGTATCATTTAAGGTTTTTATTTACCCAGAAAGCATTTATAAACCTGGGCCGGGTTTCCCGATAACGATGTATAACACTCTTAACGTTACAACGAACGCTCGCGGCAATTCCACGTGTGTTTCCCAAAAGTGCACTTAACATGAACGCGCAGAGAACGCGCTCTACGTGCTACTTAAGCATCACTGTCCATTCGCGAAGTGCTGAAATATAACCTTATATGGAACCATATTCTGAACGTTTAACCTAAAAATCGTCATTTGTTGTGGATTAGAAATCAAGACAAGTCTAAAGCATCTATACAGGCGGAGGCACTGACAAAATGGCTGAAAAAAACAACAACAAAAGATACTTTAAAAAGGCAAATGTCATTTTAGATAGAGCGAAACAAAGACTTTATTTTTAACAGATTTAAAGGACACCATACAAATAAGGAAAAAAAAAAAAAAACATCAGGGAGGACATTGCAAACAAACTGCAACAGCGCGTTCAAAGATCAGGGAAGGAGGTCCGCAAAATACATGGCTGGTTCGTGCACGTCAGCAAGTCATTGACAATTTTTTTTTAAATTCATCCCTATTTTGCCCAGTTTTTAAAACATGATTCCCACATTACTTCGTTTATGATTTTTTTTTTCATTCATTTAATTTAGATGTGTATTTTTATTTTTTCTTCCCTTTTTAATAATTTATTTATAAATTAATTTAAACAAAACACGGGTACAATAATAAAGTGTACAATAAAGTACAATCAAAACCTTATATTATACTCACGTTTGCACTGTAATCTGTTAAATCTAGATAAAAGTGTAGCTAATCTGCCGGTTGTCCTGCAGGTGACCTCATAACTCTCTCTTCTTACGATGCACTTGGGGATGTACGATTACTCCAGAGCACTCGTAGTTCTACGAAGATTTTCAAGTGCTACTTAAGTTACGATGCTTTTGGGAAACAGACCATAATATTAAGATCAGTCGTAAGATCGTTTTTACGATCAACTTAGGCTTACAATGCTTTTGGGAAACGCAGCCCTGGACAGCTCCAGAATCACCTCCTTTTGAATAATGCTAATAACTGAATAAAGATTCAAACAGAAAATTGAGCAACGGCCATGGGTCAGAGACCTGGGAATCATGGGATAGTTTGTAAGAGCTCTCTGTCGCTCATCACAGTCATCCCCTCGGTGAGGCCTCAAACACTTGGATCAACATTAAAGAGAGCCTTCTCCACGTCTTCAACGTGTGACTGCTGGTCCTGGGAGAGAAAAATATGTGGGAAAAGATGATATTGACAGGGAAGAAAAATGCTTAAATGTACGCCAGACAGTCTTGTTGGTAGATGAGGCATATGGAAACTCCCTTTTGTTTTCTGGGGGGTCTCAGGGTGTGGCTCGCTTCACAAGAATGCGATCAGCTCCGCTAAAGGGTTATGGATTAGCTTTGGCCTGTGCTGACAGCGCATGAGCTTATCTATGTAAAGGCCGATACCACCATAACAACTGAAAAGAGTGTTTGCTCAAACCCCTCCTGAAGTACAATCTCCAACAAACACCCCGTTTGGAATTTCCAAGGAAACTGCCAAGAAAAAAAATGATGGGAGATCCCACTTTTCGGGACAAGGGTGCCAATGGCAGGCGCCGATATTTCAAAGCACTCTGTTGAGACCCTGAATCCCCAATGCATGATGTATGTTTGGGAAGGAGTCTTCGGAGCCTCTATACATGAGAAATGCTAAAATCCAACCATTTGTTTTATAAATGTACATCATTTATTAAACATTGTGCACATATTCAAAAGTTTGGATAAGATTTTTTTAAATCTTTTTGAAAGAATGCTTATGCTCACCAAAGCTGCTTTCATCTGATCAAAAATACAGTAAAAACAGTAATATTGTGAATTATTATTACAATTTATAATAAATGTTGTTTTTTTACTTTAATATAGGCTATTATAAAATGTAATTCATTCCTGTGATCACAGCTGAATTTTCAGCATCATGACTAGTTTCAGTGTCACATGATCCTTCAGAAATCATTTTAATATGCTGATTTGCTGCTCAAGAAACACTTTTATAATCAAAGTTGAAAAAAGTTGGACTGCTTAATGTTTTTGTGGAAACTGTGAAACTTTTTCCCATGATCCTTTGATGAATAGAAAGTTCAAAAGAACCGTATGTACACTATAAAAGTCTCTCACATGTGAGCAATTTGTCCTTATATATAAGTGTTCATTTCTTTTTTCCTCTTTTTTTTTATGTTTACTTACACAAACTTTTGAAGTGTACCAGAAAAAAACAGAAGGATCATGTGACACCGAAAATTGACTATATAGGCTAGTAGTATATTGACTTTTTGTTTGTGATACATTTTCTTAAGTTAATTTTTTTCAGCAAACAAACGTTTCCTGAGGTAGCCTAAATTTAAAGTGTGACTTGCTCACATAGTGTATTGACGTATTTCTGTGGTTAAAAGACTGACTGGGCGATTGCACTACACATGATACATGTCAGTATGTTATACTCTATGTTTCAACATAACTTCGGATGTTAATTCATATTTCGTGTAAAGATAAGACAATCGGTTCACGCGAGCTCCATTCTGCCGTTTCAGCTACATCTCTCACAGCACATGAAAGAGCGCCAAGGTATTTACGGTTTTATTTTCGTGATAAAGTGGATCTAATTGGAAAGCTGAGACATTGATCTAAAATAACATAAAACAAATTCAAATTTTTGCTTATAATTGCGTTTCTCCTCAAAACGGCTCATTGCTGACAGACACAGAGCACATCACAAACATGCGCATTTTCGCATTCAAACTAAAAAAATGGCTGTGGTTATGATCCGTTTGCCATTGACAGGTATGATGTGGGGCATAAGATATGTAGGTTTGAATGTTTGCTCGTTTATCTGCAATTACGACGATTTGTTGTCACGTTTAGAGTTTGTAAATGTTTACCCTTGTTGTGTTTCATTTACCAAGTTATAAGGTAGGCATGTGTGTGCCATTTCATTGGGTTGGATTTACAAATTATCCTAATGCCATGGTCTCAAGGTCGTGGGTTTCAGGAAATGTAGCAACAGAAGTTATATATTATAAGTTGCTTCTACATCTAAATAGGGAACTGTTTTACAATTATGACAAATTTTAATTCATGGCAACTTAACATTTTAAGTTAAAGTCAAAACATTCACTTCAAATAATTGAGTAAATGAATTCAGCTCACGCAAATTGTTTCTAGGTTCATTTTTTGCAATGTTGGTACACCAGTGTCATCTCATCCACTGCCGGTGTTGTTGTTTAAGGCTCCCTGTCGAATCCCCAACAGATCCCAGCCCTCTTCTGAGCTTAGCAACTGAGCCCTCACACAAGAGCCAGATTAAAAGGTTTGGTTGGAAACACGACTGGGAAAAAGAAGGGTTGCCTTTTCCATTGTCAGCAGCTTTTATCCCTCGCAAGCTCGTGAAAATTCATTCAAAATTAGCTGTCAAATTTGGCGAAGAGAATCAGCTGCACTTGACAGCAGATTATCGTGTTAAAGAAAGCAAGAAAATGCATCAAGTCATTTATTTTGTTGCGATCAAGACTGCAGCTGGTTCTATGAGCAGTTAAGATGAACTATTTCACCATCAAGAAGGGGCATTTTAATTGATCCTCGCTTTTAGAGGCTAATTCTTCACTCGCTGCCTTTCATAGGTTTTTTAACACTAGGAAGGCACATTGCTGCCAGTTAACCGAAATATTGCTGTGCAGTAACGAACTACGGATTGAGAGAAAGTTTTAATTGGAGAAGAAGAAAGCATCTTCCCCATCATCTTGAGTGAACTGGGCGAATCAAAGTGACTAAAGTTAAGCACAGGCTTAATGATGAGGAAAAATGTGCTTGTGCGTATATCTGAATTGCAAGATTCTTGTACATATGCATATCTATGTCTGCAGTATGTTTGGGTGTGAAATGTATTGCCAAAAACGTCACACTCTCTATGACAAAACCGTAGTGAACATAGAAAAAAATTACTCTATTCACAGCTTGGCTTCATAGCAGTACAAAAAACATACATCAACAAACAACATGAGGTGAATGCTTAAAGTTTTTTATATATATATATATTTTGGTGCAAATCTGACAGCTATGTCACAGACTTCTTTTCCCTTTCTGTACTGATTTCATTTGTATTTTTATCCCACTTTTAAAATGAATATTTCATTATTCTTTAAAAAAAAAATCGCAGTGATGGTCTTTGAAGCTGCTTGTCTTCTCATGCGTATTTGTGACATCGCAGGATCTGTGGAGAGATCAAACTCCTCCTCTGGTTAGAAAACATGAAAAGGTATGAATGCAGGGCTAGTAAATGTGTTTGGGCAGCTTATTGTTAGGAAAAAAAAGTGAAGGGTGACATATTCATGCAGCGGTTGTAATTTAGGAACTTCTTAAAATAGCCGTTTCATCTGTGGTTGTTTTTAGAAGGAATCTGGGAATGGAACCGGAACTAACTCAGGGCTAACTAAACTATCTTTTGTCATTAAAAGACTTTGAATGGACAGCAAATGACAAAGTGCATGCTTAGTTTTGTGAGTTCACTAAAGCACAACTGTGCAAATCTGTGGGTGATATAACCAAAGAAGTTTTATGCGAGTATGTGTGTGCTCACTGTAAATCACAGATTGCGTGTATGAATGAGATATAGCTCCAGAGCAAGTTCAGTGCATAGAGAACAGCAGTAGAGCCCTGAGGTGTGGAAATCCCCCATTCACTCTCCAATTAACTCTTACTACCAACACCTGTGACATGACAGACAGACAGACAGACAGACAGATAAACAGATAGATAGATAGACAGATAGATAGATAGATAGATAATGATAGATAGATATAGGATAGATAGATAGATAGATAGAGATGATAGATAGATAGATAGATAGATAGATAGATAGATAGATAGATAGATAGATAGATAGATAGATAGATAGATGATAGATAGATAGATAGATAGATAGATAGATAGATAGATAGATAGATCCGAGTTCTGAGACAGTTGCGTTCAGTCGGTGTTCACAGTCAGTGTTTAAAATCTGCTCAAGTCGTTGGGAACAGTCTGTACGTGTGTTTAGTTGTCTTAGAATGTTTCAGCTAGTTGTTAAGTGTGTCCCCGGCAATGGTATCCCAGTCTGACCACTTAAAAAGTGCTCAAAATCCCTCTAAAACCAAACAAAAGGCTAGTCTAAGTAAGCGAACCAGCTTAGACCGATTTTACATGTTTTTAGCAGGATAAATAGACAGACAGAAAGACAGATAGATATCAAAATCCTTTGAACCCATCCAACAGACTAGTCTAATACCAGCAAACCAGCTTTTTAGATGGATGGGTAGCAGGTTTTAGTTGGTTTAGGATAGTCTCCTAGTCTAACAACTTAAAAAGTGCTCAAAACCCCTCAAAATGCACCAACAGACTAGTCTAAGACCAACAATCCAGCTTAGGCTGGTTTAATATGTTTGAGGATAGATAGATGAATGGATGGATGGACTTCTCAAAAACCTAAGATGCCTTTTTTAGATATATAGGATAGATGGACGGAAATGGAAAAAACCTTAGGGGAAGTCCCCCTGTAGTCAATCATTTCATCCCGTAAAACTCAGTTTTGATCACCAAAATTACATATTTAAAAAATTGTTCCTTGAAAAAAATGTCTTCATGCCTTAAAATAGCTTGAATGTAACTCTAAACCCTTGTATACACGATTCCATGAATATGCAAATGAGCCCCGCCTCCACTCACTCACACCAGCTCAGAGATCCACTCGTTGACGATCACACGATGACCTGATTGGTTATAAGGTAGTTTGTGACGTCAGAAACACCAGCGTTTTCAAACCAGTTTTTGAGACTGCCTTTGGTTCGGTTTTTAGGAGAAAATACTCAGCAATGGTGTTAACTTATGAATTTGCACATGGTTTGTTTTAAAGCAAATTAAAAACACCACATATACATATAAAAAGCTGGATTTTCACCACAGGGGGACTTTAAAACCTGCTCAAAACCACTTGAAAAACGGACCAAGTCTGTCTAAGACCAACAAACCAGCAGGTTTACAATGTTTTTTAAGAAGGATAAATAGACAGACGGACAGTATCAAAAGTAAGAAAAATGTCAAACAAATCTATTTTGACTTATTGATTGGTATTTGTTGATTTCTTGGTGTCGATACCTATTAAAAGTACTTCAGAGGCAAAAGCATCAGTTTCAATAAGGCACAAATTACATTCAAACGTGGAACAGATGATTCAGCATAAGCAATATGTGCGGCGAGGAAAATTAAATCCCATCGCGAGAGGGCGGATTGTAATGTACAAAACAAGTCCAAACCGAACTTGATAAAATAATCATAAGTGGGTAATTTTCTTAGCAATTCTATGTTACTACTTAAAACCTTTCTGGATGCTCTCACGAGTGCAACACAACACAGGCAGCCTTTTGTTCACCCACAGGCACTGATGTGCTTTCAGTTTCCATGCCAACAGACTTTCATCTTTCATCTTCCTTACCAGCTCATCCTACGCTTCAGATGAATTAGGTTTGTTACAAATTCTTTTGAAGTGTGGAGGCAACCCCCCATCTCCAACCCCACTTCAGCCAAAACAAAACAAAACAAGCCCCCAGAAAATAAATAAATAAAGCAACCAGAGTGGCTGTGCGTAAGCCAATAATCAGTAGCTATTTCGCTCCCTTGCTCGACCAATGGCGTTATGCACGGGGAAATCGCGCCTTCATTTCGAGTCGGAATATTCTTCAGCTGCTGCCCTTCATTTTCCCAAGCGGCACGCGTTGAAGTGCGCCCTACTATTCAACTCCATTATGAAGCCCAAGCTCTGTCAAGATGCATTGTGGCTGCGTAATGATCTTCAATTACGCTGATGTCGGACCCGTAGGGAGATGTCGTGGAGGCGGGGAGGGCGAAGAGGGAAGTGTATCCAGAACAAAGCCTTGAGAGCGGGAAGAACCTCCACGTCCTCAGATATGGATGTCTCTCAAGATGCTGCGGAGAATTACACCTTAAGACACAAAGAAGCAATTTTGCGAAACCCCGCGTTTTAGAGTGCTCCAAGACAGAGAGAGCGACTCGGGCATGAAGGCCAGTGTCTTTGAAGAGTTCCCACAATAGCGCCGTGTTCAAAAGCCCAACATTCCGACTTCATTTTCATTTGTGCTCATTTCAAATCTTTTTTTGCTGAGTGCTTGGCGTTTTACAAATGAAAAGAGGAGCGTTTCCGAGGACGGCTGTCTGCATGTCGGTTTGTTTAGGTGCACAACAACAACAACTCGTTTTGGGCCTTGAACAACAGCCTTCAAAAGTACAAGACAACACAGACCAACTCCTGTTCCAGAACTTTCAATTGGACCATTTATTTCATCTCATGTCATTTTGTTTTTTTCATCCAAATCATAAAAGTTTCATCGCTCCACGGAGACAGTCCCGTGGAGAGAAGCGCTACCGATCGCTGGTGACATCAAGGTGTCTTGGGCCTTTTGAAGTTCACTCGACTTGAGGGAATAAAGAAATCAACACAGCACAATAAAACACCATCCAGGTTTTGGAAATCTAGGTGAGGTGTCTGCAGCTTCAGAGGTGAAGCGGAGGGCTTTGGAAACGGAGGGGTTTGAAAGCAGGAAACAGTAAAAGGAAGTAAGCGGAAAACCAAAGGAATAAAAGCAAGCTTCTCATTCTGCCTATAAAGACAGGCATTGACATAGACAGAAAGACTAAATTTAGAGCATGTTTCAGACAGCAGAAGGCCTCGCTTTATGATGCCAGTTGTGGCAACCAAACATCCACTTGCCGAGTGCGTCTGATTATTGAAAGCACTTCTCGAACGAGCTCTCATATTGTGTGTCAAATGAATAAAACCATGGTCTCTAAACATTTTTTCATTAGCATTTAAAAGACTGGCAGCATATGGGCACAAGGGACTATTTATTTGCATCAGAATGAAATGTTATATATCGTCACACACGGCAAACAGGCACAAAAATATGGACAATAATTGAGCTGCAATTTCATTTTGTGATGCCAAGGTCTTTTTTTTTTTGCTTATTAATTAAATACTGCTTAAATACTGCTTAATTATCTATGCAGCAAGCAAAGGTTGAACCATGGTAAACAAACAAAGTTTTAGGTTGGATGTATATACAGAGCGAATTTAACAGCGCAAAATTGGAATTTGCGAATAAATACATTTCCATCCAATCCAGGGAGTCGAAGAAAACAAAATCGCCACTTTCTGATAACATGGTGCTAAATATCACAAAGAAAAATGGAAGTTTACTTTATATAGTAATTTTGGTAGCCTTTATTAAATAACGTGTGCCTATAAACGCAGTCATGTTACGTTGGTTACTGAGGTGGATGCCGCTGTTTGGGAACGCAGTCGTGTAAGTCAGTTCTGGGAGGATATTATACCGAACCACTGTGACGAAAGACTTTGCTCTGGCATTTCAGAACGAATTTTAGATTCTGTGCAACGAGATCGGCCAGCTGGTTATACTGTCCTATCACAAAAAAACATGACTTTCGAAACATTTTATTTCGATCATTGTTTATGCGCATGTTTTCTTAGCGGATAAAATTTGTTATACGACTTACTTGAGCACATACGTTTCTTATGCGCATTTTTAGAATTGATGTGCATCTTGCCGTTTCAATCCAGTGTTTTTTTTAATGCGAAACATTGCTACTGTAAAGCTGGTTGTTGTGTGTATTGTGGCAGTTCAGAAATGAAATGTCTGGCGAGTGATGGTCTATCGGGTTTGAAAGTAACTCAAAGCACATAGACTAATACACTAATCCTGACCCAACACCGAACCCATAGTTAATAAAAGCAAATGTAAGATAAAACGCATTTGCTAAAGCAACCATGACATTTTAGCTTAAAGGTGCTCTATGTAACTTTTAGCGGCCTCTAGCGGTGATGTTTCAGATTGCAACCAATTTTTACAAGAGCGCTCGTGCTCAAACTCATAGACAATACCGTCTATTACGCAAATATCTCGGCGAATACCAGACGGATTCGGCGAGCACCGAGCTCGTTGGGACCATCTAGTCGAGGTGAAAAGAACCATATAAGTTCCATAGTTTTTGGTGGTGTTTTCGCGGAGATATTAGCAGAAAACCATCGTTATCTCTGGAACGCAAAGACCCAGAGAGCTCAAATTCGGGAGAGGTGGTCCCTGGGGGACCCTTGCCGAACGCTAGAGTGGCGGGCCTTGGGGATGCCCCCTACCGCATCGCCGTTCGCTGGGACCCCCGATTTCCGATCTCGGGGAGCCGGGCGAGTTGGACCTCGGGTGTGAGCTCGTTCGAAAGGCCCCGTACAGCACTACGAACGATTAGAGTCTTGGAAATATTGATCAAAGATTGACCGAGATATAAGCCGAAAAACGTGCGCCTTTAACCGGACGTAACTCCCTGACCGTCTACAATAGACTGTATATAAGGAGAGAGGCTCGGGAGCGCTCATGCACGTCACATCCGTTGGATTTCGCGGTAAATCCGACCCGGAGACTTCACATAGAAATAGGAATACTGGCCTTCAGAGGTAATAGCAAAACTCGACAAGTGGATCATTGTAATGTGTGATTACAACCCCTTCACACACAAGCAATAAAAAAAGGATTCATTTTAGTAGAAAGGTTACATATAGCACCTTTAATTGATTCAGCAAGTCTTTGAGCTCTTTTATCTTGACTCGTGTGCAATGCTGTACCAGGTGATCTACCAAAGTTTACTGTTTTAGTAGTGGAGGCACATTTTTCCCAATGTGTACACATTTTAAAAATATATATATTTTATCTAAAGTGACAAAGTTACCAACATGTAACACATGTCTTGTAGAACATGGCATGAGATAAGAGTTGAATCAAAGATGGGCAATCCTTGATTTGAAATATCTCTGGCCCTGTTTTCTTCTTTTTTCACCCCCCAACCAAACTGACTCATTAACTTCAAAGCCACTGATAGAGCTTTTAATTAAGAGGAATGTAACATTGAAGCACAGATAAGCCTCCCCTTATTCTCCTCCTCTCCATCTCTCCTTAAACACACATCATTAGAAACTCGCTGTAGGTTTACACTGCACAGCACTAATCACATACAACCTGCTCTGCTAATAATACAGCTTTCACCTGACATCATGACGGCTCCGATCATTAGAGACTGCTGCGTATGATGTCACTTCCTGCGGGGAAAAACAAAGGAGCATCCAATTAAAAACTAGTACTTATGAATAAAAGGCCATTCTTCAAAAAGCATAGTATTGAAAAAGCAGTATTTCTTATGTCCAGAGTCAGTAAAGCAGATGCATTATTTAATATGCCAATACAACTAGTTTTGTCAACTTAATAATCTGAATTTATCTAAATAATAAATTCTATACAGAAATTTCTATTTATTTTTTCAGGTCAATATAAAGATACACAAATTAATGCATAAAATATGACTAAATAAAACAGAAGCAAACAAACAAATAATAACTTAAGCAAGCAAACAAACAAAAGCAAACTTAAGCAAGTGTGTGTGTGTGTGTGTGTGTGTGTGTGTGTGTGTGTGTGTGTGTGTGTGTGTGTGTGTGTGTGTGTGTGTGTGTGTGTGTGTGAGTGTGAGTGTGAGTGTGTGTGTGTGTGAGTGTGTGTGTGTGTGTGTGTGTGTGTGTGTGTGTGTGTATATATATATATATATTATAATATATATATATATATATATATATAATATATATATATATAATATATATATATATATATAAGCAAGCAAGCAAGCAAGAAAATCAATTAATTGAGAAAACAAATAAATCATAAATAAATAAATAAATAAACAACACCTAAATAAATAAAAAAGTTTAAGCAATACATTTTCAGGGCCAGGTGAAATATGTGGTGAGGTTTTGCAAGTAAACTATTAATAATAACATTAATAATAATATGGTAAATAATCAAGCAAGCAAACTATATACATAATTATGATATATTATATACAAATACATAAACTACTTAAATAAGGAAACAATGAATATCTTTTTGGGTCCACTATCAAAAAAGAAAACTTATAAAGCATATTAGTAAATCAATCACCAGAGATTTCTCCCTGTTCATTGCAACTATTTTACGTCCTACAAAACTAGCTTGACTGGCACAGTCTGTCAGCCCCCCCCCCCCCCCCCTCTCTCCACCCCCCTACCGCAGGGATCAATGGCAGGCTGAGGGGAGTGGGGACTTGCCCACAGGGAAAGCTGAATATTGGCCAGATTAATTGCAGGTTGTGATTGAACAGCGCTCTGGGAACACACACATACACACACAGCTTACAGGCAGCACACCCCGTATCCTGCACATGTCTGTACACTCACGCATGGCCGCACATACACACGTTGTAGATACAATCCGTCAGCATGCTCGCTCCCAGATGAGCATCTACACCCACCCAGAGGTGCTGTTCCTTTGTCTCCAGGTAGCCGAGACCTGGCAAGCGGCCCACAGCATGCCTCTTTCATGTGGGCCAGGGGAATTATCTCCCTTTATGTGTGTGTGTACGAGTGACTCATTCAGAGGTAGCTTCCATATCGGTGCTCTGGAAGCGGGCCAGCCACCTGTGTGCTTTGTGTGTGTGTGTGTGTGTCTGGTACATCAGCTCCAGAAGCATCTGAAACAGCGGAGCAGAGCGAGGCCAGGAGCCTGCAGGGGACAGAAGATTAGAGGAGCTCTTTCCACAACGTGTGGAAAAGTGGGGAATAACAGTCCGCCTTTAATTACTACTACTGTGAATGTTGCGTATGTGTGTTAGTTTTAGGTTTGTTTTGAGGAAGAAAGTGAATCTTTTTTTTTTTAACAAATGAAAGTTACAAACTTCCATGCGTTTGTATCAATGCTTTTGAGAACAAGCTAAAATCAAATAACTGTTTTCTTTTTGATGGCAAAGCTGAATTTTCTGCATCATTACTTCAGTCTTCAGTGTCTGCTTAATATTATTGTGGAAACCATTATAAATTTGTTCACGATTCTTTAATGAAGAGAAAGTTCAAAAGAACATGTATAAGAACTATATGTATGTAGTATATATTTCCACTCATTTTATCATCTTCTGGATGAAATTCTAATGTCTGGACACATACAAGAGATAATCCCACTTATTGACATTTCATGAAAACAGTTAGATGCAATTTAAGGGGCGTTTACACTGTTTCCAACTTAAAAAAGGAAACCTTTTTAGGGGCCTGAAAATGCAAACGGGATTCAAAGTGCACGTTTTTTTGCAAACGATACCGTTATTGTCTCTGTATAAACTACAAAAACGTGAATTTGTGAAAACTGAAGTCATGCTCATGTGTATTACTTGTTTAGTCTATAGTGTTTCTTTACACAGTGATATCGCCATCTACTGGCCTGATATGAATAATACAGCGTTTTTAATCGTTTTTGCGGATCCATGTGAACCGGGATCATTTCGACATCATTGTCGCCTGTACACGAAAAACGCAACAAACGTTTCCGTTTTTAGTACTTCGTTTTCGTGTAAATGTACCCTAAATAAACAGATATGTATATGGGGCAAGTACACTAAACTGTCTGTTTGTTTTTTGGCATGGTGGCTGGGCTTTTCAAAGGTTTACCAGAAACCATAAAGAGCCAATCGGATGGATCTACACCTGCGAGCTCCACCATGCTTCCGTCAGCGCCGCAGGTATGTGTGGTCTGAGGTAAAATAGGCAAGTCAATGGCCACAGGTGGCCCCTATAACGCAAACAAACTGCTCTGGGTTGTTGATGTCTTGGTTGGGGGAAACACCCCCATTCTCCCCGGGTGCACCTGCATTATATGAGGAACATCCACCACATACATGTCCGTGTGTCTTAGGGTCCATATTAAAGGGGATTGTGTGTGTGTGTGTGTAAGTGGTCGGCTAGCCACACAGGTGTACTTCTCAAGTGCCCTCAATGGGAAAAAAAAAAACTCTTATCAGATACACACACCATCTTGCTTTATTGCATATGGCCTCTAAATTTTTGCAATCATAAAAGTAGATGAATGTAATGGTACATAATGAAATCTAGAAAGTGACTGGCCTCAATGAAATTTGGCATCATTGCAGAAAGATCAAAGAGAAATGCTTCATTGATTGCTGCCTAGTCACTAGCCTCCTCGGAGATAGAAATCTATCTAAAGAAAGTCTATGTGCTTTGATGTGAGGGTGTCTGGGTCTTACATCAGAGCCAAGGTCGACAACCTTGAAAGGCAAGCCTATTAAGAGAAAAGTAACAAACACGTCTCCGCACTTTTACGGCAACGGGAGCGAGGGCAAATTTCCTCCGACAAATAAACTTTCACTGTAAACCGGATCATAATTGCTGTGATGCAATTAAAATGCTGCACACATATTTACTTTGCTCAAAACAATTCGCCTGCACATACGAGACACATTTCGGGCATATCAATTCATATCAAGATCAATGTTCGCTCGCTTATGTGTATGCGCGCTTGTGTTTGTGATGGAGAGAAAGGCTTGTGCGTACATCAAAGCGGCAGTGAAGCCTGGTCTTGCCGTCGGATAAGGCCGGTAAACTACTCTTCGTTATTAAAGATCCCAGTCGAACTCCATGTTATTTATCTTCATGGGTTTTAAGCTTCGCTCTAGCCCTTCTCCACTGAGTCACAGAGGAGCGGCCTTTAAAAAAAATCATTACCACCACCAAATCTGGGCATGTCTCTTCAATCTGCCCTGGTTGTTTGCCCTACGATGATTTATCGCTCTAATAATGGTTTTCTAAACTGGGATTGAACTTTATGTTAAATTTTGATATGAGATTTGAGTGGAAACAGTGGTTTAGCTTCAGTTTTTCCACCCTGGTGTTTCAATTTTGCATTTATTTCACACTTTAATTGGCACTGATTCTGAATAATGGTTTCCTCTAAACAATCCCTTAAGGTTCCATTGATGATTCTTTTAATAGTAATAAACATTTGGAACAAATAAATGCAATTTCATTGACGGTTGACGGTCACAGATTTGATAGGTCACAGAATTTGGTATAACACTGGCTCATAAAAATCATACAAACAAGCCTGTTTGTACAGAGTATTTCTGATTCACTAGAAAGAAAGGATTTATAAGAGTGTTCTGCAATCGGACTACACTCATGCTGTCTATTTCATGCTGCTGAAGGAGTAAACTCTCTCTCTCTCTCAAAATATCTGACAATGAGGTAAGAAAAATAGGCTAAATTCAAAGGTAAAACATTTGGAAGCTTGTTTCTGCCAAGGAATCAAATTAAAACTTTTTTTATTACAATTTTGGACTTTTTTCATAATTGTTACTTAGAAATGTGTGAAATGAAGTTTGAGCTATAAACTCACAATTCTGAGAAAAAAGTCTGAATTGCGAGATAAAAAGCAGTATTTACCTTTTTTAATTGCAAGTTTATATCTTACAATTCAGATAAAAAAAAGTCAGAATTGCGAGTTAAAAAGTCGCAATTACCTCTTTTTTTACATTCCGTGGCAGAAACAAGCTTCCATTAAAGCATACCCTCACTGAAAAAAACAATAAGTAAAATTTACTTAATTTAATCAAGGCAAGTTTTTGCACTAATATTTTTTGAGTAATTTTCACACATAGAATTAAGTAAACTCTACTTAACTAAATTAAGTGAAAGTAACAAAAGAAATTAAGTAAGTTTTACTTAATTAAAAAGCTGAGTAATATCTATTTGGTTTAAGTTTTATTTGTATTACATTTCACTCTAACATTGATTTAAACTACACATTTTTAGTATGTGATTTACTTAGAAACATCTAAGTAATCAATACAATAGATATAGTGTGTATCACCATATCTTTCCTTGAGAAATAGTATGTGTGAACACAGAGACCTCAATACTTGGTAGACAATATACAATGACGGTAACATTTTATGGATCATTTTGTGTTTGAATGTGTAATTTTAAGTAGAAAATGAACACCAAATGTCACAAAATGGCAAGTTACTAAACCTAACAACAAAAGCATTGATTAAATAGTGTAAATACAGCTGGAAAACAGTGAAAAATCAACCTCATTAATTATTCAAGACCCAGTGCATGATGGGAACACCAGTATCAGAAATATTGAGTAAATTTACTTAATTTTATAATGTTGATATTTACGCTTTCATTTCTACACGACTGGATTACTACTATAGAATTTAGTACTACTATAGAATTTACTTATTTTTTTAAATTCTTGCCTGAACTAACTTTTTCATGTAAATTACATTGTTTTTTTCTGTAGTATTTACTTCACCACAAAATCATTTTTATCAGTGACCCTGTAGGCAGCATTTATTTTTTAAGCAAAAACTGAGTTTGATACATTTTTCATAAAGCTAGACCTAATATCTTAAAGGGCACCTATTATGGAATTTTGAAAATGACCTTTCATGTAGTGTGTAACATAGATCTAAGTGAACAAAAACATCCTGCAAAGTTTTATTTATGAAAGTTTACCGTAAAAAACGTTATTGTCTCTCAAAAGTATGAGTCGACTCTTGCGTCAATTTAATGAATTGTTATTCCAATGAGTCATTTTCCTTTTCCTTGTGACGTCAAGACGAAAAACGATCAAATTGGCCGTGCGCCGTGCAGACACCAGGGAAACTTGAAAACATCATGTCGACAACAAGACGCTGTTCTGAAGTGCGAATCAAAAGCGACCTTTTTTTACTGCCCAGGAACGAGCATGTGAAGAATCAGTGGCAAGTATAGCCCGAACCTTGTGCTGTGTTCATTTTAATTTGCTTTACAAACAAAACTGACTGGGTCATCTGACCAATCACCGCAGATTACCGTCACGCAAAGGAGAGGTTTGGAAAAATGAGTGGTTGAACGAATCATTAGGGAGTCGGTGAGCAAATCAGGTAAAAATAAATGCATATTATAAGATAACAAAAGTGTTTTTTGTCATTGCATGCATGTAAAACTGTTGTTGGGGACTCCCAGAACAATATTAGGAACATTTTAAATGCCATAATAGGTGGCATTTAAGTCATTAACCCACTGTTTCACAGACAAGCCCATGTTAAGTTAGCCCTGGACTAAAATGCATGTTTGATCTGTTTTAACTGAAAGCAACTTGCACTGACACAGATCTTAAAATATGTCACTGCACAGTAATGATTTTTTTTTCTAAGACACGTTTATAAAAGCTACTTTAATCTAAGGCCTAATCCTGGCTTAATCTAAACCCTGTTTGTGAAACCAGGCCTTAGCTTAAGTGTATCTAGATTTAGAAATGGTTATATATTTGTATTGGAAAATAAGTGATTAAATCTGCAAATCTAACTAAATCTAAAATTGTTCCAAGCAAATGTGCTGCTGAAAACAATTAGTGAGCTCTTTTTGAGAAGGGCCGGCACATAAAGCGATGGGGTTTCCCCTCCGCCCTTCTGCGTCTGAACATGACTTCCTATGTCTGTGAATATTGTATTAATAAATGGCTAAGAGCGCACACCGCATATCCTGTGTTTCCATACAGATGGAATTTTTTTATGACCTCACTGCTAGTTAAATGCTAGACACGCGCATGAAATCTGCCTTTGATAGAAATGGAGAATTGATTTACAACCTGACTTTTATCATCGCTCCCTCATAACCTGTTCGCCCCTGAGCGCACCTCTCGGCGCAGACGTCTCACAGGAGAGGAAACCACCTGCTTTGATTCACTGACAGCAGAAACGGGCCATCAAGTCTGATCTTCCCAAACAATCTCAACACTCAGCCAAAATGAGTTAGGCTGCTTGTGACGCTAATACGCAGTGCATGTTGCGGTCGGATAAGAGGGCTAACTTACCTCCCGGTGGACATTTCAAATGGTTCTGTAATGGTAAAAGCTCCTCTTGTAACACTGTGGAGGAGAACGAAAAGGTTAACTGCTTTTGTACGTCTAATATTAAAACAACCTGATGGCGCTGAGGCTGGCGCAATCTGCATTGGAAATGAATGTACAGAAGGCCCTGTGGGCACTGCTATTGTTTCACGGCTATCTGCGCTCCCACTCACTAGAGTGCGGGGGCATGCCGCACTGCACCATGGGATCTCTGATCACACAGCTGATAGACATCCTACCACAGATTCCATTAGATTCCAAATTAAAACAGGCACTTCAAAGAGCACAGACAGAAAACATCAAGAACGAAGGCACTGAGAGCAAGGGGGGAATCATTTTTGCAGAGATGGTGTGAAGCCCAATTCAGAACACAAAAGTGCATTAACTGTTCTTTATTGTTACTACATTTACTGATTATCAGAATTATATAAACCATACATTTTCCAAAAGCCATTCAAAACATATAGTCAAATATCAAATTCATTATTATTCAGACTGGCTTGAAATTGTGCTGTGAAATCGTGTCATGGCGATTAATTGCATCTAACTTAAAAGTGTGTGTGTGTGTGTGTGTGTGTGTGTGTGTGTGTGTGTGTGTGTGTGTGTGTGTATATACAGTATATATATGCATGTACACAAATATATTATATATATATATATATATATATATATATATATATATATATATATACACACACACACAAACTTTTATGTTATATGATATTAATTGCGATTAATCGATTTGATTTGACAGCAGTAGTTTGAAATTAATTTCTTGGACTGTCACTCTTGTAAAGCCTCGTTTACAGGTTTAAGTCAAGTCAAGTCATCTTTATTTATATAGCGCTTTTTACAATACAAATTGTTTCAAAGCAGCTTTACAGAGATAACAGGAAAACAATGTTGTAATAGTATTGTTCAATTGAAAATTAAATGTCCCCAACTAAGCAAGCCAAAAGGCGAAAGGCAACAGTGGCAAGGAACCAAAACTCCATCAGGTGACAGAATGGAGAAAAAAACCTTGGGAGAACCCAGGCTCAGTCGGGGGGCCAGTCCTCCTTTGGCCAACGAATGAACAGTGTATGATTATGAGTTAGGCAGCATAATGTCAGGAGTCAGATGGGATCAGAACTTTCACGATATTATCCAGTTCATCTGGTTGGGTGGGTCATCCGGCCGGTGAGGAGATGAGTGGTGAGGTGTCCATGGGCCTTCACAGCCCTGATAATGCGTGTCGTCGTGTCCATGTGATGGTCCTTCATCAGATCTGGATATGCCCTGGATCCGGCGGTCTGCGGTAAACCTCGGGATAAACAGAGAGACTAATATTAGCGTAGACGCCATCCTTCTTATGATGTACAAAGTACATCAGGAATTATGGGAAGTGTTCCCGGTTCCGCTGATCTAATCTATGCAGCCTAACATTGAATTATAGAAATCTATAATGTATTATGTGTATGCTAAGCCAAAGAGATGTGTTTTTAGTCTATTTTTAGTTTAAAATTGGTTATATATATATTAAATATTTCATAATTTATTACACAGGTTTTTAGAATGCTTGATTCTGACTGGTCAGTCATGGAGTTTTAAACTTCACAAACATTCTAAACTAAAATTCATATTTTTCCATGATGTTTGCAGTAATTTACTCAAAAGTTTAAGGTATTTTTGAGGTTTTTTTTCCCTGATTCTTTGATGAATAGAAAGTAAAAAAAAAAACATTAAACATTTTTGTATGTTTGTAACATTATACATTTCTTTACAGAGAGGGTTGAACAATTTAATGCATCTTTACGCAATAAATCATTATTATTTCATGTTTAATGTAAAAAAAAAATACATTACTGACCCCAAAAATTTGAACGATACTCACAATGGACACACTTTCTTGCAATAAAACCTTGCAACTCAAATCAATATTTCATTTTCATGTATTTATTTATTTTGTAGTAATATAATAAGCAAGTAAAACCCTTCAGTGCCAAACAAGACCCCTCTGCTTCGCATCGACCTTCATCATCCGGTTGGAGTTCATTTTAATGATTGTCTGACTGTACATTATTCTTCTCGTACTCTATTCTCACTTCTGCAAAACCAGTCCAAAAGAGAAGACTTTAAAAGAGAAGAGTTTATTTATTTATTTTTCAGTCAAGGCTGGACAATTCATGTTTGGATCCCTGGAGTTTGGTTGACCAGGTTATCAGGAAAAGATTAACAAAAACATATCTCAAAAAACTAGAGGTAGAAAGTATTATGTGACCTTCCGGTGTGATTCCCCGGCCTCTTCTACTGTAAAATGTGTCCAGCAGGGCTTTTGGAAAGGGCTTCCGAGAGGATGCTGCTGTGGATGACGGGGCAGAGACCCTACAGCTCGCTGGCTGATTACATCGCTACATGAGTGTGGCTTCAAAGACTCCCCCGCCGCCCAGTTTGACCAGATAAGGGCACTCAGGCCACGGTTCAGCTCCTGGACAGGAACACACAGAGGGGTCAACGGCAGGACCATGAGGGCCCTTACGCACAGAAAGACATCAGGGACGACACTGTAAGAAGAACAGATTCGCTTGCTTAGATTCACTTAGATAGATAGTGAATGAGGCAGACAGACAGACAGACAGACAGACAGACAGACAGATAGATAGACAGATAGATAGATAGATAGTGAATGAGGCAGACAGACAGACAGACAGACAGACAGACAGACAGATAGATAGCGAATGAGGCAGACGACAGACAGACAGACAGACAGATAGATAGACAGATAGTGAATGAGGCAGACAGACAGACAGACAGACAGACAGACAGATAGATAATGAGGCAGACAGACAGACAGACAGGACAGACAGACAGATAGAAGAAATGAGGCAGACAGACAGACAGACAGACAGATAGTAATGAGGCAGACAGACAGACAGACAGAAGTGAATGAGGCAGACAGACAGACAGACAGACAGATAGTGAATGAGCAGACAGACAGACAGACAGACAGACAGATAGTGAATGAGGCAGACAGACAGACAGACAGACAGACAGACAGACAGACAGACAGACAGATAGATAGACAGATAGTGAATGAGGAGACAGACAGACAGACAGACAGACAGACAGTGAATGAGGCAGACAGACAGACAGACAGACAGACAGATAGATAGATAGATAGATAGATAGATAGATAGTGATGAGCAGACAGAGACAGACAGACAGACAGACAGACAGACAGATAGATAGTGAATGAGACAGACAGACAGACAGACAGACAGACAGACAGACAGATAGTGAATGGGGGGACAGACAGACAGACAGACAGACAGACAGACAGATAGATAGATAGATAGATAGATAGATAGATAATGAGGAAGAGCAGACAGACAGACAGATAGATAGACAGATAGATAGATAGTGAATGAGGCAGACAGACAGACAGACAGATAGATAGAGAAGACAGACAGACAGACAGACAGACAAGATAGATAAGACAGATAGATAGTGAATGAGGCAGACAGAGACAGACAGGACAGACAGAGATAATGAGGCAGACAGACAGACAGATAGATAATGAGGCAGACAGACAGACAGACAGATAGTGAATGAGGCAGACAGACAGACAGACAGACAGACAGATAGATAGATAGATAGATAGATAGATAGATAGATAGATAGATAGATAGATAGATAGATAGATAGTGAATGAGGCAGACAGACAGACAGACAGATAGTGAATGAGGCAGACAGACAGACAGACAGACAGATAGATAGATAGATAGATAGATAGATAGATAGTGAATGAGGCAGACAGACAGACAGATAGATAGATAGTGAATGAGACAGACAGACAGACAGACAGACAGACAGATAGATAGTGAATGAGACAGACAGACAGACAGACAGACAGACAGATAGATAGACAGACAGACAGACAGATAGATAGACAGATAGTGAATGAGACAGACAGACAGACAGACAGACAGATAGATAGATAGATAGATAGATAGATAGATAGATAGATAGATAGATAGATAGATAGATAGATAGATAGATAGATAGAGAATGAGGCAGACAGACAGAGTGAGGCACACAGATATATATATATATATATATATCATTATATATATATATATATATATATATATATATATATATATATATATATATATATATATATAATGAGAGGCAGAGATATAATTATGGTAGACAGACAGGCAGATAGATAGAATGAAATAGATAAATAGAGATAGATAGATAGATAGATAGATAAATAGGCCTATAGGTAGATGATAGATACTAGAAAAACAGACAGACAGTAGATAGGCAGAGAAAATCTATCGACAGACAAATTTCCTGTCTTTCGTTCTTACACAAGCAGACAGAGATTCACAGAGGCTTAGCAATCCAATGATGTCATTCCGCGGGTGTGAATCGCGGCGCTCAAAAGTGGCACTGTGTGTAAATAACCCCTGCACTTCTGCTTCAGGCTGAGTGTCAGCACCTGGTGGAGCTCATATATCACAGACCACAGCCGAACGGTCGCGGGAGTATGGAGATCATCCCTCCTGCGCTGGCTGGAGTAAGGCTTCAATCACAGCCAGTGGCGTGCACAGGGGGGGGGCCGGGGGGGCTCAAGCCCCTGCCCCTTTTGTCTCAAAATGTATTGTGCCCTTTTCTGATAATTGTAAATAATAAAAATTATTAATATTTTTATAAATATTATAATAAATAACAATACAATTACGCACAATTGCCACTCAAAATAATAATACAAACAAATATTATATATATAAAAAAGTTTTGGCGGAGAAGTGGTAGGCGGAGTTTCCTTTGCAGCGCCTCATACGCATTTAACGGTTCTGCGCTACGCAGCAGAGCTCGCGCGAATCTTCAAACTACACGAGCAGCAGGTAACAGATAATTACATTTATCTTACCATCACCATGCTACTCTAAAAGTTGCGGCAGCACGCGAGTCTTGATTGTTACATACACCTTGTGATGCACTCTTGGACACATCCTCAGTGATAGTACCTGGGGTCATAGGGGGTTTCGGGTCTTTCAACTTCAGACCTCCTCACCCAGGCGACCCGACCGGGAGGAGGAGTGATCAGTTCCCGGCCTGTGTCCAAGAAGCGTTCGCCCACAGTTTGTCCCTCCTGATCCACAGCCATCGTGAGGCTTTTTCCAGCAGCACGCGAGTCAGCACGCGAGTAGCACGCGAGTCTTAACTATAATAAAAGTATAACTCGATATCAGACGAGATTTCTGAGTGATAATGTAATTCGTTTTTATCCACGGAATAAAAGTGCAAGGGGAAATGCATCTAACGTTAGTTAAATGAAATCTTAAGTCCATGTCCAACGTGTAAGGAACTTATATCTTTGATTTCATAGTAACGCTTTACAATAAGGTTCATTTGTTCATTACTCATTTATGAACTAATGAACTAACCATGAGCAACACATTTGTTACTGTATAGGCCTATATTTTAGTTAAAGGGACACTCCACTTTTTTTGGATATAGGCTCATTTTACAACTCCCCCATAGTTAAACAGTTGAGTTTTACCGTTTTCGAATCCATTCAGCTGATTTTCTGATATTTAGAAGAATGTCTGCTTACTGATATTCTTCTAAATATCAGAAAATCAGCTGAATGGATTCGAAAACGGTAAAACTCAACTGTTTAACTCTGGGGGAGTTGTAAAAATGAGCCTATTTCCAAAAAAAAGTGGAGTATCCCTTTAATAATACAACTGTTAATTGATATTATGTCACAGTCAGTGCATTAACTAATGATAACAAAAACAACTTTTAATTATTAATTATGTTTTAGTAAATGCTGAAATTAATATTAACTAAGATTAATAAATGCTGTAGAAGTGCAGTTCATTATTGGCTAATGCTAACTAATTTAACTAATGAAACCTTATTGTAAAGTGATACTGATTCTTGATAGCTAACGGTGTCTTTCATACATATAATACATACATAAAATTTACAACATCAACAAAACTAAAAAATAATTTTCCATAATTACCTTCTTGATTCTCTGTTTTGTTTGGTAAAGTAAATAATATTTAGTAATATTATCATAATTTCCCTATTTTCATTTGATGTGTTATGCATTCTAATAATTGTATCAACATATTTTCTTAGAATGTCAAGAAAAAAAAAAAAAAGAAAAAAATCAGGGAACTCTCTGATGCAGCCAAAGGAAGCATCCCTCTCACAAATTGGCTGAAAAGAGAATAAAAATGCAGGTACTCTTAAAAAAAAAAAAAATTAGTGCCCTTTTTGGTCCCTCCGCCCCTGCCCCTGAAGAGGTCTGTGCACGCCACTGACCCCTGGCCTGGGCAGTATGAACGTATTATATCATCATGATGAGTCATAATGAGGAAAAACTTGATATTCAGGGGAGTAACACAAGGAGAAGTTTAGCTGTCATAATACATATTTATTATTTTGGGTCTTTTAAGTCAAGTGTTATAAAATCTAAAGCTGTTTTTGCTATGATAATAGACAACCAATAAGATCTTGAAAAAGTTTTTGAAAGAAGACTCATGCTGACCAAAACAGCATTTATTTGGTCAAAAATAAAAACAGTAATAGTGTGAAATATTATTGCAATTTAAAATAACTGGTATCTATTTAAATATATTATAAATTGTCATTTATTCCTGTGATCAAAGCTGTATTTTCAGCATCATTTCTCCAGTCTTCAGAGTCACATGATCCTTCAGAAATCATTCTAATATGATGATTTGATGCTCAGGAAACATTTCTTATTAATATCAATGTTGAAAACAGTTTATATACAAAAAGTTTATTATTAGTATCATTATTATTATTAAATATAAATATAACTAAAAACATGTTACAGTGATATAAAACTTTTTCATGCTGCCCAACTGTCTTCAGGAAGTCGCATATTCGCGTATTCAGAATACAAACCTTATAAAAAATTCAGAATATTAACACTAATTCAAAAGAAGCAATTGCTCATCCAACAACACATATCCAGACAAACTCATGCACCCTTGCATTTTGCTTGTATGATTCTGTTATTGCCTCATTACACTGGATTCAAAGAAAACAATAACATCTGATGAATGTAAAAATTACAACTTGCCTAGATCCTCACGCTACTTAACGGGAGGTGAAAGGGCTCTGAGTGATTTATAGATGCCCTAAGGATCCGACGTTTAATGATTAATGTTCAGTGTCTTCCATAACTTATCTTTCCGTTTAAACATGACTCAGAGTTTGAGAGAGGAGTCTTCAGATCTTCACATCTCAGGAACCGACCAGAGGCCTGCTGAGCTGCCAGCAACCCTGTTTTGTTTGGAAGAAGTCGTCCTCCTTATATTAAAATATTAATTGCCTGAGCATGTCTGTCTTTCAACCACGGGATTCCCTAATCCATTTCCACCATCGTGGAGAGAACGAGGGAAAGAGTGAATCACATGGTGAGCTGACTTCAGTCTCCATAAAGCAACTTAGGATCGAAAAGTTCACTGGACACTTTGGCTGTAATTCAGAATTAGATGTGTGGCGCCAATACATTTGCAATGTAGACAGCGCAACACCCAATATACACTGCAAGAGAGTGGCGCTGCAAAACTAAAACAAGGTGTAGACATAGTGTAAATACCAGATTTATTGTACGAGACCGCTTTGTTGATTGAAATGGGATTGAAGTGGTTTAGTATTGTCGCGTCGCTCGATTTCTGTGTGTAATTTATTCAAACTTTGAATAACAGTTTTGTTTTTCATGCTGCCAAGAGGACTAATGTGAAGTTTGTCAGTGTCTTGATTTACTGATGCATAAATAAATTCAGCAACACAGTTCCCAGCTTGTTTAGGGTGTGTGTAGCTCACGTAAAGAATATGGCATGCAGTTTTTCCCACACAAAAAAAGAATTTTACTGTCATATATACAATTATTATTCATATTAATAATTCTAATCAGATTCTAATCATAATATTATTAAGAATTAATTCAATGCAATTAGCAAGTGCTCTATTGGATTGAGATCTGGTGAGATCCGGCTCAAATCATCTCAAACTGGTTTCTTGAACATTTCAAAGAGTTTACAATCCTCAAATGGCCTTTCACCAGATCTCAGCTTTGTGATGTGCAGGAACGGGAGATTCACATCATGTGCAGAAGACAAATTTGCAGCAAATGCGTGAAGATATCATGACAATATGGAGCAAAATCTCAGAGGAATGTTTCCAGCACCTTGTTGAATCTGAGCCATGAAGAATTAAAGCAGTACCTTGAAAGTTTTGCTAATGAAATCTGAAATAATACAAAATATAAGAATGACATGAAAACTTAAAACTTTAAAAATCTAAACAAAAATTAGATATGTACGGAGCCCCTAAAGGGACATGGTGTTGGAAAAATAATATGAGATGGAAGGAAAAATAAAACCTTTGCGTTCACCTGAGAAACTTTGTGTTTCGCGAGAGAACGCAAATATTTTTTTCCTTCACCATGTCTCTTTAGGGGAAATGTATGGAAGCTTGTTTCCGCCACTAAATAAATAAATAGATAATAATAATTGCGACTTTTTATCTCACAATTCTCACTTTTTTTCTCACAATTGCGAGTTTACATCTCGCAATTCTGACTTTATTTCTCAGAATTGCGAGATATAAAGTCAGAACTGCGTGAAATAAAGTCCCAATTGACCCTTCGCGTGGAGCTTGATTGACAGGTGTTCTAACCAATCATACTTCGCCATCCGCCATTTTGTCCGAAAAAGCAGCCAGTAGAGTTAGGAGGATTTGAACTTGGTAAAATGACGCCTTTCCGCGGTTAAAACAACATTACTTCTTATGTTCGTTCATGTTTATTTGATGCTATAAATGAACTAGAAGGAAGAGATGATCGGATCACGAGCAGCTTTGACGGATGCTCTACAGCGATCTGTCACGGCACATTAAAGAGCCACAAAACGGTATTTATTGTTTAAATTTCTTTCAAAAAATGACCACATTTGAAAGCTGAGACTTTGTTTAATATGTTTAATATCAAAAGTAACCGAAAAGTAACCTGGTCTGTCCTGTCTGTCCGCGTGTTGTCAGTCTCCTCTCTGCTCCGCGATGTATTTTTCACTGTGTGAGAACATGGTGAGAGCATGAGAGCAGCATAGCTTGTCGGAACATAGCGACAGTAACTAAGGAGGGCGGGTCTTTGCGAAGGGTCAATTGCGAATTATAAAGTCGGAATTGCGAGTTATAAAGTCCAATTCTATGGGGAAAAAATACTGACTTTTTTCCTCTCAGAATAGTTTATATCTCACAATTCTGACTTTATATCTCACAATTCTGACTTTATATCTCACAATTCTGACTTTATATCTCGCAATTCTGACTATATCTCACAATTCTGACTTTATATCTCACAATTCTGACTTTATATCTCACAATTCTGACTTTATAACTCACAATTCTGACTTTATATCACGCAATTCTGACTTTATAACATGCAATTGCGACTTAATATCTCGCAATTCTGACTTAATATCTCACAATTCTGACTTTATATCTCACAATTCTGACTTTATATCTCGCAATTCTGACTATATCTCACAATTCTGACTTTATATCTCACAATTCTGACTTTATAACTCACAATTCTGACTTTATATCACGCAATTCTGACTTTATAACATGCAATTGCGACTTAATATCTCGCAATTCTGACTTAATATCTCACAATTCTGACTTTATATCTCACAATTCTGACTTTATATCTCGCAATTCTGACTATATCTCACAATTCTGACTTTATATCTCACAATTCTGACTTTATAACTCACAATTCTGACTTTTATCACGCAATTCTGACTTTATAACATGCAATTTAGACTTAATATCTCGCAATTCTGACTTAATATCTCACAATTCTGACTTTATATCTCACAATTCTGACTTTATATCTCACAATTCTGACTTTATATCTCGCAATTCTGACTTTATATCTCACAATTCTGACTTTATATCTCACAATTCTGACTTTATATCTCACAATTCTGACTTTATATCTCACAATTCTGACTTTATATCTCGCAATTCTGACTTTATATCTCACAATTCTGACTTTATAACACGCAATTGCGACTTAATATCTCGCAATTCTGACTTTATATCTCACAATTCTGACTTTATATCTCGCAATTCTGACTTTATAACACGCAATTGCGACTTTATATCACGCAATTCTGACTTTATAACTCGCAATTCTGACTTTATATCACGCAATTCTGACTTTATAACTCGCAATTCTGACTTTATATCTCGCAATTCTGACTTTATATCTCACAATTCTGACTTTATATCACGCAATTCTGACTTTATATCACGCAATTGCGACTTTATATCACGCAATTCTGACTTTATAACACGCAATTGCGACTTTACATCACGCAATTCTGACTTTATATCTCACAATTCTGACTTTATATCTCGCAATTCTGACTTTATATCTCACAATTCTGACTTTATATCTCACAATTCTGACTTTATATCTCACAATTCTGACTTTATATCTCACAATTCTGACTTTATATCTCACAATTCTGACTTTATATCTCACAATTCTGACTTTATATCTCACAATTCTGACTTTATATCTCACAATTCTGACTTTATATCTCACAATTCTGACTTTATATCTCACAATTCTGACTTTATAACTCACAATTCTGACTTTATATCACGCAATTCTGACTTTATAACACGCAATTGCGACTTTATATCTCACAATTCTGACTTTATAACTCACAATTCTGACTTTATATCACACAATTCTGACTTTATATCTCACAATTCTGACTTTATATCTCGCAATTCTGACTTTATATCTCGCAATTCTGACTTTATATCTCGCAATTCTGACTTTATATCACGCAATTCTGACTTAATATCTCACAATTCTGACTTTATATCTCACAATTCTGACTTTATATCTCGCAATTCTGACTTTATATCTCGCAATTCTGACTTTATATCTCACAATTCTGACTTTATATCACGCAATTCTGACTTTATATCTCACAATTCTGACTTTATATCTCGCAATTCTGACTTTATATCTCACAATTCTGACTTTATATCACGCAATTCTGACTTTATAACTCGCAATTCTGACTTTATATCACGCAATTCTGACTTTATAACACGCAATTCTGACTTTATATCTCGCAATTATGACTTTATATCACGCAATTCTGACTTTATATCACGCAATTCTGACTTTATATCTCACAATTCTGACTTTATATCTCACAATTCTGACTTTATATCTCACAATTCTGACTTTATATCTCACAATTCTGACTTTATAACACGCAATTGCGACTTTATATCACGCAATTCTGACTTTATAACTCGCAATTCTGACTTTATATCACGCAATTCTGACTTTATAACTCGCAATTCTGACTTTATATCTCGCAATTCTGACTTTATAACACGCAATTCTGACTTTATATCACGCAATTGCGACTTTATATCACGCAATTCTGACTTTATAACACGCAATTGCGACTTTACATCACGCAATTCTGACTTTATATCTCACAATTCTGACTTTATATCTCGCAATTCTGACTTTATATCTCACAATTCTGACTTTATATCTCACAATTCTGACTTTATATCTCACAATTCTGACTTTATATCTCACAATTCTGACTTTATATCTCACAATTCTGACTTTATATCTCACAATTCTGACTTTATATCTCGCAATTCTGACTTTATAACACGCAATTCTGACTTTATAACTCGCAATTCTGACTTTATATCACGCAATTCTGACTTTATAACTCGCAATTCTGACTTTATATCTCGCAATTCTGACTTTATAAACACGCAATTCTGACTTTATATCACGCAATTGCGACTTTATATCACGCAATTCTGACTTTATAACACGCAATTGCGACTTTATATCTCACAATTCTGACTTTATATCTCGCAATTCTGACTTTATATCTCGCAATTCTGACTTTATATCACGCAATTCTGACTTTATATCACGCAATTCTGACTTTATAACTCGCAATTCTGACTTTATATCACGCAATTCTGACTTTATAACTCGCAATTCTGACTTTATATCTCGCAATTCTGACTTTATATCACGCAATTCTGACTTTATAACTCGCAATTCTGACTTTATATCTCGCAATTCTGACTTTATATCACGCAATTCTGACTTTATATCTCACAATTCTGACTTTATATCTCGCAATTCTGACTTTATATCTCACAATTCTGACTTTATATCACGCAATTCTGACTTTATATCACGCAATTCTGACTTTATATCTCACAATTCTGACTTTATATCTCGCAATTCTGACTTTATATCTCGCAATTCTGACTTTATATCACGCAATTCTGACTTTATAACTCGCAATTCTGACTTTATATCTCGCAATTCTGACTTTATATCACGCAATTCTGACTTTATATCTCGCAATTCTGACTTTATATCACGCAATTCTGACTTTATAACTCGCAATTCTGACTTTATATCTCGCAATTCTGACTTTATAACACGCAATTGCGACTTTATATCACGCAATTCTGACTTTATATCTCACAATTCTGACTTTATAACACGCAATTGCGACTTAATATCTCGCAATTCTGACTTTATATCTCACAATTCTGACTTTATATCACGCAATTCTGACTTTATAACTCGCAATTCTGACTTTATAACACGCAATTGCGACTTTATATCACGCAATTCTGACTTTATAACTCGCAATTCTGACTTTATATCACGCAATTCTGACTTTATAACTCGCAATTCTGACTTTATATCTCGCAATTCTGACTTTATAACACGCAATTCTGACTTTATATCACGCAATTGCGACTTTATATCACGCAATTCTGACTTTATAACACGCAATTGCGACTTTACATCACGCAATTCTGACTTTGTCTCGCAATTGCGACTTTATATCACGCAATTCTGACTTTATGTCTCGCAATTGCGACTTTATATCTCGCAATTCTGAGAAATAAAGTCAGAATTGCGAGATGTAAACTCGCAATTGTGAGAAAAAAAGTCAGAATTGTGAGATAAAAAGTCGCAATTACCTTTTTTATTTTTCATTCTGTGGCGGAAACAAGCTTCCATAGAAATGTGCTTTGGCAAGTACTGAAATAAATAATTTAAGTTGAAGAACTAAAATGACAAAAAAAATTATAAAAAAATTAAACATTCTTCAAAATATCTTCCTTTGTGTTCCACAGAAGAAAGAAATTCATTCAGCTTCTGAACAACATGAGACGTAAAATCTGTAAATTAGGCTGGTTAAATCTCAGGTCTTAAGAATCATTATCATTATTAATAGACTATTTTAAATGCCTCTAATTTGCCACTCTCAAGTGTCAACACCATTAACAATTAATTTAATTGCGGCAGCAATTATATTTCCGATTAATGGTGCAGACCTACTATTCAGTGGTTTAGCGGGTCATAGCCACGCTATTCATCCGAGAGACTTCAGATGGTTGACCAGCATGGTGTTTGTGGTGAAGTTGGCTGACCAAGGAAGTTTTGCTGGTTAAGCAAGTTAAAAAGCTTGGTGGGCACACCAGCATCCGAAACACAACATATACAGGTGCTGGTTTGTTTATAAGGGAAGTGGGGGAGATAGCAGAGGCTCCTGGCATGGGAACCCCAACATGAATAAATCACATCATAATCCCAGTCACCACAAAGAAAAAAGAAAAACGGGGAAAGGGAAAATCAGGCCAAACATATGGCTCAAAGAGAGAGAACGAGAGCAAGAGAGACCACAGTCACGCTGCTGGGGAACAATAGAAGCCTTTCACATGAACATTGATGAGAAGATGCCACAAAGGATGAGGGTGACATATCAAAGAACATGACCACCAGTACCGATAGTCCATCATGGCAGAAGAGGAGATCCGCATTCATCGGGGAGGTCTCGCTTGGCGAAGGGAGTCGAAGGGAGTGTGTGTGTGTGGCGCTCGGGCGGGGTGTATGTGTACGAGGGTTCTTCGAGTCCAGACATGAAAAGGAATTCTTTCATCATTGCTAATCTGCAAAACATAAACATTAGAGCATCCACACAGTCTGTGAATCTTTCTCTGTGTGTTTCGGGTCCTCCACCCTGTGGATTGTGGTTTGGGATGTGGGAGCCTGTGCTTGTAAGTGTGCGTGCGTAGCTCCAACTGTTTGTTTATGCTTGCAAGAGTCATTGTAAGTGCACAGATCGAAATCCGCTAGGTCTCGAGGCCAGATTGGAGGAAGGAGATGCGAGTAATTTTCAGGAGTCGTGGAACGCAAAGTGCAAAGAACGCTTGTCGTCACTGAATGTGGATCTTTATACTTGTGTTCTCGATGAACATTTCATTGCTCAGAATTCGATTGGGCGAAATAATCAAGTTCTTAAGTAAAAAAAAAAAAAATGATGTGGCACTGGCAGCACCGAATGGGAAAAATATTGATTGTTTCCAAATATTTTTCACTCACTGGAAGTAAAAAAAAATAAAAAAATCTGTAAAAAAACAGGATTAGGCTTGGTAAATCTCAGTTCTTAAGAAACGTATAGACTTATTTAAATGCCTCTGATTTGCCAGTCAACACCATTAACAATTATTATCCGCTATAGGTTTACGGACATTTCCTTTTACTCTGAGACATTATAATCCAATGCAAAATTCAAAATTTGGGTAAAATATCTGTAAAAAACAAACAAAAAACCTCACACTATATTGATCATCTAGGCACACCAACGAACATTGACTTTACCAAACAAATCCATTTGGTGCTGAAAGTTGCATGCTTCACCCTTTGGGAATGAATTTTGTCACCTAAAATTATTTGGGAAATATAAAAAAACAATAAAAAATGATTTCAATATGAATTTTAAATTCACATTTAAGTCTCTTTTGATCACACACTTTGGTATGTTGGCAAATTTGAGCACAGTTTGAGTGATTATTGAGATTTGAAACACTTTGGTGAGAACATGAGATTATTGGGCACTTTTTAACAAATCAAACTCGTCTAGGACAAACTATTGAGACATTAAGGAGATCTTGTTGGTAATTCTTCTTTTCTATGAGTTTGTATTTGTATCTGCCCATGTGTGCTTTTTTAAATGTGAACTGACACTGCAAAAAAATTGATTTTAATGAATCTTTTTTGGATTGTTTTCAGGAAATAATATCCCAAAATCCTTAAAACAAGAATTAACTTGAAAAGCAACACTGCATAAGACTTGTTTCATTGCATATAAACAAAACTATTCAAAAGATTGGGGTCATGAAATTTTTTCTTCAAGAAAGCAATTCATTATTTAATCAGAAAAAGGTATTAAAAGTGACAGAAAACAATAAAGACATTTATAAAAAAAATTATAAAAATGTTTTCATTCCATCTATTGCTCGAATGTATCTTATAAGGATTTTTATATATTTAAACTGGACAGTTACTCATGAAGAATATTATTTTTGCAGTGTTCAAGCGGTTCATTGTGTGTAGCTACAGGCGTGCAGACGTGAAGGCCTGTAGCTACAGGTTTATGACTGTGCTCAGATTAGCCAGAGACAGACATTCATATTCTCAAAATAACCGTCAATTAGTCATATTTTCATGTCTAGCTCACTATTCGCTAATCATGTATAAAATCACCATAATTGGGTCTAGGCATCAAGTGCGGTGGAAGCGCATTACTAGCCACACTCAAGTAGTCACTCACTGCTCGAGTGGAAACTATCCATGGAGAATAATCCCTCCCTGAATGATACCATAATTTGTTTTCATAGCACAAATTGAAGTGCAATGTTGTCGCATTGGCCTCAAAAGATTATCTCGGATGCCCGAAACTTTCCATTTCGCTCCCCGGTGCCTTTTGCTTCACATACACACAGACTGTCCCGCCTGCACAGAAGCCAAAACGGGGCTTTTTGGGGCATTTAAGAGATAAACTCAGCCGGTTTACGCCAATGTACCGCCATAATCCAGTTTTCAGCTCCTCTTCCTTTTTCAGACTCCAACTCGGTGGTCACCGCCATTCAGCTGTGTATCTGTGACAGATTAGACCAGATCACCCTGGATTACTTTCACCACATCATCAAGCCCCCGACACTGACCGTGAACCAGGCCGACGTTTCCATCTATCCGGCACACGTACGCGATTTTTAAAAGGCAAACGTAGATGCCTTCTCTCTTGCATCAAACTACAGGACAAAAGAAAGGCAAGACATGTGGAATATAGAACGAGACCGAGTGCGGGGTCGGTGGTGGAAGAAGGGAGATAATCCTATTTCGTATGGGGTGTATGCGAGACCCTTTTTCACCGTCTGCGCCGTACGTGGTTATCACTCCCCCCCCCCCCCCCCCCCCACCCCCCAAGAGTTTGCTGAGACTACAGGACGAAGTCTGCAGTTTAGAGGGGTAATCCACCCCGAGCTGGGGCATTAAATCTGTCCCTCTATTCACACTTGCCGCTCCAAAGCCACTGTGTACAACATACTGAGCCCTGCGCGGTGTCATCTGCTGACTGCAGTATTTAACTCCATTATGAGGGAGTATAATCTCGGCCACACAGTGAACATTCACTAAGGTCTTTACCTCCTAATCCAGGCCAGGAGATGGGAGCATGTGATGTTTGGGAAGTCATATTGTGTGTTGTTTTAGGCTTTTTGTCATCTAAAGTTGACATTGTAACGTATTTTAGTTAAAATAAATTAATCTATAGAGCTTCGTAATAATTCTCTGAGGGAAAATATGACCTGAAATACAATAAAAATCAAGAGGGTTCTGACTCACCATTCTTTGTTGCCTGTTCCATTTCAACGCACAGCGCCCTCAAGTGGAAGACTGCAGAGTAGCACCTAAAACGGATAAATGAATCATGGTGTAAAGAATCTGATCTTTTGAAAACTCTATAATAAGACTTAAGCATTTGTTTCCGTGTGACAAATGCCAAAAAAACTTATTGAACTACTGTACTTACATATGTACATACATATGTCATGTTTGCAGTCTCCAGAAAGATTGAATTCATCATATACAAGCATCAACTTAAAAAAAAGTTCTGACTGAGGTTTTAGCTGAATTAATAAAATAAAATGTCTTGTTGACCTCACAACATAGGTATTTTAATGCGTCTTATTGCTTTTAAGGGATAGTCCACCCAAAAATGAAAATTCTGTCATCAATTAATCACCCTCATGTTGTCCCAAACCTGCATCTCTTTCTTTCTTCTGAGGAACACAAAAGAAGCATGTTGGTAACCAAACAGTTTTGGTTCCCAATTCGAATTATTCTTTGGTCTATAAATACTGGAAGTCAATGGGAACCAAAACTGCTTGGTAACTGACATTATTCAAAATATCTGCTTTAAAGAGATACTCCACTTTTTTTTGGAAATAGGCTAATTTTACAACTCCCTCAGAGTTAAACAGTTGAGTTTTACCATTTTCGAATCCATTTAGCCGATTTTCTGATATTTAAAAGAATATCAGTAACCAGACAGTTTCTGGTCCCATTGACTTCCATAGTATATATTTGTTCCTACTATGGAAGTCAATGGGACCAGAAACTGTCTGGTTACTGATGATATTCTTTTAAATATCAGAAAATCGGCTAAATGGATTCAGAAATGGTAAAACTCAACTGTTTAACTCTGGGGGAATTGTAAAATGAGCCTATTTCCAAAAAAGTGGAGTATCCCTTTAATGTTCCACAAAACAAAGAAAGGTTTGGAATGACATGAGGGGGAGTAACTGATGATAGGATTTTTATTTTTGGGTGGACTATCCCTATAAAATCCAACAGAAAAGTTCATGTTATCAATACTACAAGTCATATTTGATCTGATATTCACCCCAACATCTAAGCCAATCGAAACCACTGAATGGTTTCCAGCATGATCAAAATATTTGGCCAAAGGACTTGTGAAAGTTGGCACTTAAATGATATTTCCTTCCTCCCATGGCTGACCAATATCACCTGAGCTCAATCTTAATGATGCCTATATGATCTAGCATCTATGAATAAGAGATGAATATCATCCCACAGGCAGAGGCGTGAACTCTTATCAGATCTCCAGCTCCCTCTCTGAAACCATCAGCTTCAAACATATCCGAGCTGGAACCAAGGGATGATGCATTACTTTCAACCTGTATCTGTGAATATAGATATCGGGTCAAAGGTTCAAACATCTTAAAGAGTTTTTTCTGTGCCAGGGTCACTAGTTTGTTAACTGGTGGGTTATATTCATTGTTAAGCTGCTTTGGAACAATATAACACTGCGTTATGTGATTATTTTCTATTAAAAGGTAAGTTGTGTCATAACAACCTAGTCACATTTTTTTACTAGGTTAGATAAATATACTTTTGTGGTCTTGTTAACAATTTATATTTTTATTATCTATTTGCTTTTAAAATAGCTTCAAATTATTTCTTTTTTCCAATAACCATCATTTCAACAAAACAGTCATTATAGGCTATTTCAAAAAGTAAAAGTAAAATCAACGCATGTTTTTTAACACTAAAAAACAAAGAACAATGATGTTTACTGATTTTCATTCATACCCATCAATATAATAATGATAATAATAATAATAATAATAATAATAATAATATAACATATATTTACCTACATACACTAGTCAAAAGTTTGGTGCCAGTTTTTGTTGATTTTTTTTATTTTTAGCTTTTGAAAAATATTAATACTTTTATTCAGAATGGATTTAATAAACTGATCAGAAGTGACAGTAAAGACATTTACAATGTTGCAAAAGATTTCTATATCAAATAAATGCTGTTCTTTTTAACTTTATATTTATCATCAACGAATAATCAAAATATTAAGAAGCACAACTGTTTTCAACATTAATATTAATAAATGATTTCTTGAGCAGCAAATCATCATATTAGAGTGATTTCTGAAGGATCATGTGACACTGAAGACTGGAGTAATGATGCAGAAAATTCAGCTTTGCATCACTGGAATAAATTACATTTTTAAAATATTTTCAAATAGAATTCAGTTATTTTAATCAAATTGTATTTTTATTTCACAATATTACTGGTTTTACTGTATTTTTTAACCAAATGGCAGCAGCCTTGGTGCAGAAGAAACATATTTTGAACGGTAGTGTAGTTTTACTAAAATATTTTAATGTATAAGAAATGCCACCTGAGGTTGCGTCAAAACATTTGACTAGGAGTCGGGCCCACCCGGAGAAATATTTGGGAACATGTCCGTCTCTGGTCTTTGCCGGGTCCAGTGCGGGTGTCTTCGGGACCCCTGGAGCGGACACAAAGGCAAGACGAGCCAGGGTTTACCGACGCCACAACAACGGTGCGGACTCATTGTTTTCTGCTCTTTTCATCTCCACTCACTCTCTCAAAATATTTAGAGGAATGCTCTGAATAACACAAAGTACTGAGAAACACTCACTCTGTATATTGTTGAAAGGAACTCTGTCTGCAGAACTTTTCTTCAAAGTCTATTTTGTTTTGTTATATTTAGCCTTATTTTTTTTCTCCTGATGTATTTGCATTGCGAAACACAATATGGAGGATATCTCATTGTTCCAGGGACTCAGGTTGGAGATTGGTGGCCATCTGTCCATTTTTTTATCATGCTTCTCATGATTTGTATGCTGAGAGAAAAAAAGAATAATATTAGGTTAAACTAGGTTAGGTGAATGAATAACATAAAAAAAAACATGTTATTTCGTAATGAATTATCAACATTTGAGAAGGTTTGCTACTTATTCTTAATAAAAGGACAGTTCACTCAAATTTTATCTATAAAAATTTAGTATATGGCGGTGTACTTTCTCTTAATTAATAACACAAAAATACAGCAAAGTTCTTAAACTCCAGTTCTAGAAAATGAAGATCAAAGATTTGCATAAGGTGTGCTTTTTATGGTTTTAGTTAATTTATTAAGCCACTGCAAACTTTATCGTTACATATTGTTAAGCTATTTTATAATGATATCATATTCTGTGCAGGCAATAAGCTTGCTGTAATGAGGGGTCAGAAGCATGTGGATCCATTTGCAGATATCTTTAATAATAAAGATCAGGGTCGTACAGGCAAGAGTCAAACAACAGTGGTAGAATTATCAGAGGCTGAGCAGAAACAGGAACAATACCAGGCAAGGGTCAGGGCAGGCGGCAAGCGGTCAAAGTTCCAGAGAGCAAGATCACAAGGGCAGGCGGCAGAGAATCAACAGTGGTAAAACAATCCAAGATCATACACAGAAGGGTCACAGAATACCAGGGTAAACGCTTAGAAATGTCAGCCAGGGCAAAACAAGACTTCGCAATGAGTATGAGTGTGAGTGCTGCTTAAGTAGAGTGGATAATGGAAAACACCTGTTCAGGTGATTAGTCTCTGAACGGGGTGCATGGGAAATGGAGTCTGGGAAAGTCAATATTCAGGTGAAGGTGCCCTCCGGTGGCCATTAGAGAGAGCCACAGAGGTCTGATTCATGACAGAGCCCCTCCCCTGCGAGCGGCTCCAGACGCGAGGGGCTTAGACGCAGAGGTCGTCCACGAGCACGTGGTGCAGGTCTGTCTGGATGAGTTCGGTGAAATTCAGTTGCAAGTGTAGGATCCAGGATGTCATGGGCGTTGACCCAGGATCTTTCCTCTGGGCCATATCCTTCCCAATCGATTAGATACTGCAACACTCGTCCACGGCGTCGAGAATCCAGAATTTCTTTGACCTGGTAAGCCTCCTCGCCGTCCACAATGATGGGAGGGGTTCTCTCGTCAGCGACCTCATCCTGATCCCTCTCTCCTCTGGGACCACCGGCGGGCTTAAGCAGGGAGGCATGAAAGGTGGGTGAGATACGATAATTGGCAGGTAAAGCTAAACGATATGAAACTGGAGTGATTTGTCTGAGTATTTTGAATAGACCCACGTACCTGGGACTTAATTTCTTGCTTGGCAGTCGGAGTCGTAAGTCTCTAGTGGAGAGCCAGACCCATTGTCCAGGTGCATATTCAGGTCCTTCCCTTCTTCGGCGGTCGGCTTGTTCCCTAGTTCGTCGTACAGCTCGTTGTAGATGAACATGAGCAGTATTCCAAGTGTTCTCACTCCTGCTTAGCCAATCGTTCACAGCAGGGAGTTCAGAGGGTTCTCCTGACCAGGGAAACAGTGGCGGTTGGAAGCCGAGAACACACTGGAATGGGGTGAGACCGGTTGAGGGTTTGCGGAGTGAGTCTTGGGCATACTCTGCCCATATCAGGAACCGACTCCAATCGTTCTGGTTCTGATGGCAGTAAGATCTTAGAAAACGGGTTATCTCTTGATTGAGTCTCTCTACCTGGCCGTTGGATTGTGGATGGTAACCGGAGGTGAGGCTGACGTTGATGTTAAGTTGTTGACAGAAGGATTTCCAGACTCGTGACGTGAATTGCGGACCCCTGTCTGAAATAATGTCTTCGGGGAGTCCGTAGAACCGAAAGACCTGTTCTAAGAGCACCTCTGCGGTCTCAAAGGCTGTGGGTAGTTTGGGTAAGGGTATGAGTCGGCAAGCCTTGGAGAACCGGTCGATTATGGTCAGAATGGTCGTGTAGTTCCTGGAGTTGGGGAGGTCAGTAACAAAGTCCACAGCAATATGAGACCATGGGCGCTGAGGAATGGGCAAAGGTTGTAACAAGCCAGCGGGACGTTGGTGAGATGATTTGGACATATTGCAGGTTGGACACCGTTGAACGAATGCGATGGTGTCAGCCTGAAGGGATGGCCACCAGAAGCGTTCAGACACCAGCTGAAGCGATGCCGTAATCCCAGGGTGACCAGAGCTGGGGGAGTCGTGTACCAGATGTAAGACCCGTTGACGAAAGTCATGAGGAACATAAGTTCGATTATTGGGGCAATTCGGTGGCGTGGGATCAATAGATTGAGCCTCAGTGATCTCAGTGAAGATGTCCCATTGGACTGGAGCTACGATTAGTGTAGAAGGAATGACAGTCTCGTTGAAGTTTCTCTGAGATGATGAAGAGTCTTGACAGAGCATCGGCTTTGCAGTTCTTGGACCCAGGTCTATAGGTGACTTTAAAATCGAAGCATGAGAAGAATAATGACCATCTTGCCTGCCGGGGATTGAGTCTTCTGGCTGAGCGGATATATTCCAGATTACGGTGATCTGTGAGAACAGTGAAGGGAACTTTGGCACCCTCTAGCCAATGTCGCCATTCCTCAAAGGCTGCCTTCATAGCCAGCAACTCCCGGTCTCCAACGTCATAGTTGCTCTCGGCGGAATTCAATTTGCGTGAATAATAAGCACATGGGAATAGCTTGGGAGGACTGCCCTGACGCTGAGATAAGATGGCTCCAATGCCGGTATTGGAAGCGTCAACTTTGACTATGAATACTTGATCTGGGTCTGGGTGATGAAGTAAAGGAGCAGTGGTGAAGCGATCTTTGAGTTGTTGAAAGGCGTTCTGAGCTGACGGCGACCAGTTTAAGCGCTGTCTCCCTCCCCTGAGCAACGAAGTGAGCGGAGCCGCTATGGTGCTGAAGTTACGTATGAACCGCCTGTAGAAATTGGCAAAGCCCAAGAATCGTTGCAGCTCCTTCACGGTCGTGGGTTGAGGCCAGTTCAACACTGATTGGACCTTGTTATTGTCCATAGCGACCCCTTCGGGGCTGATGATGTAACCCAAAAAAGACACTTTAGTTGGATGGAACTCACACTTCTCCTTCTTGGCGTACAGTTGATGTTCAATTAGACGATTTAGAACTGTCCGGACGTGTTGAATGTGTGTCTCCAGAGAGTCTGAGTAAATTAGTATGTCATCGATGTAGACTATAACCCAGCGATTGAGCATGTCCCTGAACACATCATTGATGTAGGCCTGGAAGACGGATGGACTATTGGAGAGCCCGAACGGCATAACAAGATATTCATAGTGCCCTGTGGTCGTTGAGAAAGCCGTTTTCCACTCGTCTCCGTCCCGGATGCGAATTAGATTATAGGCGCTGCGGAGGTCGAGTTTGGTAAAGTACTTAGCAGTACGAAGTTGTTCCAGGGCAGCTGGAACCAGAGGCAGTGGGTAACGGAACTTAACTGTGATATCGTTGAGACTTCGGTAATCAATGCATGGTCGTAGACCCCCGTCCTTCTTGACAAAAAAGAACCCCGCTGATGCAGGAGAGGTGGAGGGTCTAATGAAGCCCTTGGCCAGCTCCACCTCTATGTATGCTTTCATAGCTTCAGACTCAGGTTGTGATAGGGGAAATACTCTGCCTTTCGTCGGCATGGCTCCAGGAAGCAAATCAATGGCGCAATCACTGGATCGATGTGGTGGCAGTTGAGAGGCTCTTGATTTGCTGAATGCCTCAGAGAGAGCTTGATACTCTGCCGGAAGGTCTGATATGACCGGGGTCTCTGATGAGCAAGGAGATTCAGGGGTTGTAACATGAAGTTGGAACTGCAGGCACTCCTTTTGACAGGGTTCTGACCATTGTTGAATCTGTTTGGTGGTCCAAGAAATGTGAGGGTTGTGTCTCTCCAGCCAGGGTAAGCCGAGAATTACCGGGTTTTGTGGTGAATCAATGGCGAAGAGACGAATGTGTTCGGTGTGGAAGGATCCGACCTTCAGAATGAGGTCTTGGGTAGTGCATTTTACCAGTCCTGTGCCCAAAGGACGCCCGTCTAACGCCGCCACTGCCAACCGAGATCCACATGGAAGGAGAGGAAGTTTGTGAAAATTAGCAAAGTTAATGTCAATGAAGTTTCCCGCTGCCCCAGAGTCAATTAAAGCCATTGTCTCCACTGTGACATTCATATTAGTTAGAGAGATGGGTACATTTAAGCTAGTAGAAGAACTCACCACTTTGGTATCTTTGGTGGGTGGTCGAGTGGGACAGTTGGCTCTCAGGTGACCAGATAGCCCGCAGTATAGGCAGAGGTGGTTTCGCATTCTGCGTTCCTTCTCCTCCGTAGATAAATGAGTGACTCCTACTTGCATCGGTTCAGATTCTGGGGCGAAAGCGAAGGCTGGCGTTTGAATGGAGGAGTGTCGTGAAGGACGTCGTGAGCGCAGTAGGTTATCGAGACGGATGGCTAGGTCGATAAACTGTTCCAGCGTTCTTCCTTCATCGCGACAAGCCAGTTCAGTTTGGAGCTCACTCGATAAGCCCTTACGATATAGCAGCTTCAATGGACCGTTTCCCCAACCGGTCTGGGCTGCGAGTGTGCGGAAAGTGAGAGAGTAGTCAGCTGCGGTTTCTTTCCCTTGACGGAGAGCGAGCAGTTGTTCACCTGCCTCCTTGCCACCAGCAGTGTGTTCGAATACTTCTAGAAATTGTTTAAGGAAGTTGGCGTAGGAGGGGAATGTCAAGCTTCCTCCTTCCCATTCTGCAGTAGCCCAGTCTAGAGCTCGGCCAGTTAACAGGGAGCAGATAAATGATACACGGCTATTGTCATTAGTGTATAACAGTGGTTGTTGGTCCATAAACAGAGAACATTGTAGCATAAATCCCTTACATTTGTCCGGTGAGCCATCAAATTTATCTGGTAAAGACAGGCGTGGGTTCATATTAGGACTGATGGACTGAGACTCAGGTACAGATGGGTTTTGTGGTGGTGTGGTTGGTGGCGGTAGGTTTAGCTGAAGTGCTTGCAAAGTCTTAACCAGCTCCTCTGTGACAGATGTAAGGCGTTGGAGTTGTTGTTGGTGTGATGCTAACACAGTTGCCTGAGCTGAAACCTCGGAGGTGAGATGATACACGGCTGCTGGATCCATAGTTGGCGAAGTCTTCTGTAATGAGGGGTCAGAAGCATGTGGATCCATTTGCAGATATCTTTAATAATAAGATTCAGGGTCGTACAGGCAAGAGTCAAACAACAGTGGTAGAATTATCAGAGGCTGAGCAGAAACAGGAACAATACCAGGCAAGGGTCAGGGCAGGCGGCAAGCAGTCGAAGTTCCAGAGAGCAAGATCACAAGGGCAGGCGGCAGAGAATCAACAGTGGTAAAACAATCCAAGATCATACACAGAAGGGTCACAGAATACCAGGGTAAACGCTTAGAAATGTCAGCCAGGGCAAAACAAGACTTCGCAATGAGTATGAGTGTGAGTGCTGCTTAAGTAGAGTGGATAATGGAAAACACCTGTTCAGGTGATTAGTCTCTGAACGGGGTGCATGGGAAATGGAGTCCGGGAAAGTCAATATTCAGGTGAAGGTGCCCTCCGGTGGCCATTAGAGAGAGCCACAGAGGTCTGATTCATGACACTTGCACTGCGCTGTAAATAGAAAAGCCTGACAATATCACAGATCTTTACGAGTTGGGGGCGTGTCAGTAAGAAACATGGCGGAATTCCAAAATACTTAAAGGTGGGGTATGTAATTCTTTTTTTGTCCATTTTTTCAAAAATAACTTGAAATCCTATTCCTAACCCACTTACAGCCACTGAGTTAGAAGCACTGAAATGAAAATTAAGCAATTTAATCATCTGTGGAATGGGCAGGACTCGAAAAACTCCAGCCAATCATTTCCAAAACCACCTAGAATCATAAGACAGTAAGTTCGTCAATCAAACGGTACCACACCCCCCTCCCCCCAGCGCGCATACTCAAAGCTCATGACGCATGCGAATCTCGTCAGTAAAGCTGGTTCCATGATCGTCAGTAAAGCTGGTTCCATGATTAGTAGTAAATCGTCATTACAATCTCTCGCGCATCTGAGTTTTCGCTCGTGCATGATTGCTCGTCCATGTTCTTCGAATGGGTGTAGTCAGGGCCAGCGTTGGAGGAAAGAAGGTAGGACCATTTGAATTGTATATAATATCAAAATCTGCCGGTCGTTTTCCAAATCACATACCCCACCTTTAAAATTATAGACATCTCTATGATGTCTATGCTTAAAATCCCGAGAGCTTCCACTCGTATTTACGACATCGTCGTGGAGTTCATGTGCGTTCAACTCGTAAATACGATCTATATGAGATTACTTGAACGCACTGTTACGCCCTTACTAGGGAGCAACAAAGAAGGAGGGAGCAAACGATCACGGCGGTTACAATAATCTCTTTATTGACACATTCTTTATAACAAAGTCTGACTCGCAAGTTCTCTCCGTACGCCGCAACGCCGATCAACCTCTCGGTCCTGGCCAGGGATCGATTGGACAAGATGGAACGCTTCTGAGGACGCCAAACAGGACGCTTTTATTGACAGGCACACCTGTGCACCGGTGCACCCAATCCACCTGATTACTCCCTCAGCTCCGCAGCACACCTGTAGGAGGAGCAAAACACAGCCAAACACGGCAAAGACCACACTACAAGTATACAGCTGTCACACTCCCCCCCTTAAGAAAAGGAAACCAATAAGTTTCCGCCAAAAATAGCATTCATAACCGCACTAACAAATTTAATTTCAATATAGGCCTATACTTACACACCAATCAACATCAATGACACACACAATGACACACACAATGACACACACAATGACACACACAATGACACACACAATGGCTTCTTCTGATCGAGGAAGTGAACCAGCGCAATCAATAAGATCAAACGGTTGACATACAGCCGGAATTGGACGCAAAGAGCTGGCTTTAACAACGGGTTCGGTTATGGCAAGCTGGCAAATTACACTTGGAAGTCTTTGACTTAAGCACTGGACAATTCGACTTCCAATGTCCCTTTCCGAAACAATAATTACAGTTGTCATAGTTACTTGTCGTTTTTTCCCAAAAACTCTGGGTTGGACTCATAGGGACACTAGAAAAATTCCCCCGTGCATGAACCTGATGTTCTCCGAATTTATCACCACGGGGCTTATGAATAAGTTCCCAGTCATCCACCAGCAGTGCAGCTTCTGAAGCAGTTTTAATCTGACGCTCTGCAACATAAGTGGCTACAATCTCGGGAAGGGTATTTCTGTATTGTTCAAATAAAATTAACTCTCTCAGCTTGTCTATTGTTGTACACTCTGCCGCTGTACACCACCGATCAAACTGCACAGTCAACTCTCTTACAAACTCAACATTTGTTTCATTCGCCTTTCGCTGTAACGTACGAAACTGTTGTCGATAGCTTTCTGGCACACGCTCATTAATTTTTAACACCGCCGCTTTAATGGCTTCATAATTCTGGCTGTCAGCATCAGATAGCGTAGAATAGACTCGTTGGGCTTTACCTGTTAAAACGCACTGAAGCAACATAGCGTGTCAACCTCATTCCACTTATACGCTGCTGCGACTCGCTCAAACAGGAGAAAAAAAATCTCCACCTCAGACTCATTAAACGGCGGTACTAAACGTAAATTATGAGCCACGCTCAGTTTCGTCGAATCATCATCAAATCCTGCGTCTACTGGTTTACCTTCTCCCTGTAACTCCAGTCGACGCCTTTCAATCTGTAAACGCTGTTGCTCTACCTGTTGCCGGCTCTCCTCCAACTCCAACTCCAAGCGTAGCTTGTCACATTCCAAGTGTCGCTTCTCACACTCAGTATCACGCTGGATCATCAACAATTCCTTCTGTTGCTTAAATGAAAGAGTATTTACAACAGACAATGGAGGATTAGTTGGAATAGGCATACTTACAGCCGACAATGTAGCAGAATCAGGCAATTTAGACTTTCCACTCAAGATTTTAAGGTCACACAGCGCAGACTCAATAATTAACTTAATTCCGTCCTTTGACCTTTTTTGATTATACGTTAGCTCGATTTTATAATGTGCAGCTAACTCTAACAATTGCTCTTTGGTCATTTCCTCTAACAATTCCTCAGACGGAGTCTGAGAAAATGCTTCAATCACATCAGTAGCCATAATTAACAATAATCACGCTACAAACACACACGCTCAGCAAATACTACGCACAAAAAATTTCAAATGAAAAAACAAAAATCAGGGTTTCTTTAAGGAAACTAAACCATCCCCTCAAATTATGTAGACCCTAATCTTCAGCTGGCCCAAGACCGGGTACTTACGCACTAAATCCCGCAAGTATGGAAAGACGACCAATTGCCGAGTCGCCCTCCAAACCTCGGATGTGCTCCCGAGACAAATGCTACTAAGTCCCGAGCCAACCAAAAATAACAAACTAAAACAAAAAAACTACGTGTCCGAAAACACGCACTATACCTACATGGGAAGGTTTGTTCCTTAATACACCCCAAACAAATTAAGTAATAGAGCCTAACTAATGGAGCGTTCCAATTTTACATTTCACAAATAGTCGGATAATATACAAATATTCGAATATCAATTCAAAATTATCTTACCGTTTACCCTCCTTCAAAAACAACGATTTTTTTTTTTTTTTTTTTTCAAACAATCGCACGAATCCAAATTCAAATTTAGTTCGACGAGCCCCCACTTGTTACGCCCTTACTAGGGAGCAACAAAGAAGGAGGGAGCAAACGATCACGGCGGTTACAATAATCTCTTTATTGACACATTCTTTATAACAAAGTCTGACTCGCAAGTTCTCTCCGTACGCCACAACGCCGATCAACCTCTCGGTCCTGGCCAGGGATCGATTGGACAAGATGGAACGCTTCTGAGGACGCCAAACAGGACGCTTTTATTGACAGGCACACCTGTGCACCGGTGCACCCAATCCACCTGATTACTCCCTCAGCTCCGCAGCACACCTGTAGGAGGAGCAAAACACAGCCAAACACGGCAAAGACCACACTACAAGTATACAGCCGTCACACGCACAAATATAATGCAAGTCAAATAGCTACCATCACTCAGTTTGAGGGTCAAAAAACATATGGAAAATCACAAACTAACGTTACAAACCGTGGCTTCTGACGATTCCTTGAGGTCTAATGAAACACTCAGTCTGTTCAAGAAATTAAACACTATTTCAGACATCCCAAATCTCCCGGAAGTTCCGGGAGTCTCCCGCATATTGATAGCGTCTCCCTGATGCCCGCAAATTAGTTCAAATCTCCCGGAATCTATAACGCGCGTGCGAGACAGAACATACTGCGCGCATAACAAACATAGAGCGCGCGCGCACACGCACGACAGAAAGGGAAACACACCTTGCGAGTGTCTCTCGCGCTCTCCTGTGCGCTCGCTATGTATGCGCGCAGTATAGTCTACCAATCCCCCCCCCCCCCCCCCCGTCAACAATCCAGTCAACACCCCCCCCCCCCCCGTCAACAATCGGGTCACCAAGATACCTCCCTGAAATTACTTCTTGCAGGTTGGGATGTCTGCTATTTACACCATTATCACATGTAAGTAAATTAATCCACAGCCTCGGCAAACGGTCCAAAGCACGTTCCCCGCGAACTTCCTGTCGCATAATGACGTGTGCGTGGGAACACACAGGTGAGCTGATGCTGTGTTAAAAAAAAAGAGCTGATGCTGTGTTTGTTTACAACAGAGAGGGAGGACGCGCATGTTGTATTGTTCCTCAAAATTGTACTTACTTGTGCTCATTGGATGCAGAAATCAGGAGGAATGACTTTTCACTAATTTTCAACGTTTGACCTCCCGGAGTCCCGCGCATACGGCTTTGACAGGAAGCTCGCGCTGTAGACTGCCGTAAACGCGCTCAAGACCGTTTGCCCAGGGCTGTCGATTACAGGCAAGTTAAAGTTGTAAATAATTTTCAGTTTCTTGCACAGACCGATGATATCACTTCTTAATACCTCAATGTATAATCAGGAGCCACGGGTATTGATTTTGTTATGTTTGTATATGTTTTTTTGACCCTCAAAGTGATGTGAGCCATTAACATGCATTAAATCACCAAGTACCACATTTTCAGCTAAAAACTTCTTTACTATTCAACTGAAGAAAAAAAGTCATCTACATCTCGGATGAACTGAGGGTGAGTAACAGTTAAATTAAAAGCACACTTTGGGGCAAACAGTACATTTAAAACCTTTTTTTTTTTTTTGTGCAAACTATCCCTGTAAGGCCCTGTAGTTGAATTGTTGTTTTTGAATAAAACTAAATTAAGCAATGGCTTGCTATGAAATACTCAAAGATAGAGAAGTGTTGTGATCAATGACAGCCATCTGGGCACATTTGGGTAGGGCGTACAGCGTGTGTCTCTCCCTGTTATCTGTTCAATAGCATTTTCCTTGGGACGCTACATTGATTAGGCCCTGAGGGGGCCCTGTAGTGCTGCTCCGTCACAGGAGCCAAATGACTGACAGCTCTAATGAAGTGTATAATCATGGGGCAGAAGAAGCGTCAAAGCTGCCAAGACTTCAATCGCTCAACGTGATGACCAAAGAGTCTGTTCGCTCTTCTGCTCAAAGTAAGTGGGCGCCCCGCGGGACCACAGGACTCTGTCCCATCTCGGAACATTATTCATGTGGCCGTTTGGTGCAAACCCTCTGATCAGATGGCAGTTAGACTGGGTGATATAGTTTGTAAAAAAATGATGTCTTGATATTTTTGTAAACCTTGTCACAAAATATATATATCGATATTTATGTATTTGTCTGAAATTGTGATTTATTTTCAATCAGAGGAATGACGTTTCAACCAAACAACCATTGTCAACAGTCAGATTCAAAATGCTTAAAGCAAGAAGTAAAATACTTATGTAAAAATAAAAACTACATTAAAACAAAAAATAAGCAATACAGCAATGTATTGTGATTTCAACCAAAATGTATCACAATTGCCAAAAAAATAATAAGCAGCTTAACTGTTTTTAACATTGATAATGATAAGAAATGTTTCTTAAAGGAGTAGTTCACTTTTAAAAAAACTTTTGCTGATAATTTACTCACCCCCATATCACCCAAGATGTCCATGTCTTTCTTTCTTCAGTCGAAAAGAAATTAAGGTTTTTGATGAAACATTCCAGGATTTTCTCCATACTTCATTGGGAACCAAACGGTTCAAGGTCCAAATGACAGTTTCAGTGCAGCTTCAAATGGCTTTAAACGACTCCAGACGATGAATAAGGGTCTTATCTAGGACCCTTCGAGTCATGACTCAAAAAAAGATTTGTTAATTTTGATGAACGAGTTCGAACAGGAGAGTCACGAACGCTCATCACAGAACAGAGCAAGGCGAGCATTTGTGCTAATAAAACTTAAACTTTGATATTTATTTTTTAAATGACCGATCATTTTGCTAGATAAGACCCTTATTCATCGTCTGGTATCGTTTAAAGCCCTTTGAAGCTGCACTGAAACTGTCTTTTGGACCTTGAACCGTTTTGGCTCCCAATGAAGTCCATTATATGGAGTAAATCCTGGAATGTTTTCATCAAAAACCTTAATTTCTTTTCGACTGAAGAAAGATGTGGACATCTTGGATGACATGGGGGTGAGTAAATTATCAGCAAAAGTTTTTTTAAAAGTGAACTACTCCTTTAAGCATCAGAAATCTTCATATTAGAATGATTTCTGAAGGATCATGTGACACTGAAGACTGGAGTTATGATGCTGAAAATTCAGCTTTGCATCACAGGAATAAATTACATTTGAATGTATATTAAAATAGAAACCAGTTATTTTTAATTGTAATAATATTTCAAAATATTATTGTTTTTACTGTATTTTTGAACAAATAAACGTATAGCCTTGGTGAGCAAAAGAGACTTCTGTCCTACCCCAAGCTTCTGAACGGTAACATTCAAAAACAAACAAATCAGACTTTTGAATCAATTTATTGTAATGAAAAAAAAAAAAAAAAAAAAAAGTTTGAACAGATTCACAGAAACTAATTGAACTTATCAAGAAATTAGAGATGTTACGAAAACATCTACGTCTTACTATAAGTCACCAAAACAACGACACATCTTTTGGAAACCTGGCCCACATAAAAAGCACACTATCGACAGCGAAATGTTCACGAACATACACTGAGCATCTCACTGAACCCTAGCCGGCTTTTGTTTCTATACAAGAAAACGTACAACATCCTCTCAGATGAAGTTTTTTTTACCCATCATCCCCGAGGTGCATGTGTGGGCATCTGTAAACTAAACCCAACATAATACAATAATATGTCTTTTTTGCAATTGTTTTCCACCCATCAGCTCATTCTATTATGAAAAGGCAGATCTCTTTCCACACTCTTCCCCCTGCGTGCAGCAGAGGGGTCCTGAAGAGCAGTGGAACCTCAGAAGGCTCATTCTCTCTTTGTTCTATTATTCACCAGCCCGGGCTTCAAAACTCACCCGGTTCTCAGCGGGTTTGGAGATCTGCTTTTACAGCATGCGAGAGATGGATCAGAATATACTCGGATAGATCAAGCAAGCAAATTGCAGCGTCTCTGGAGAGGTGTTTCCACCTTGGACCGGGACCCACTCGCAAAGCAGTGCAGTTCTGTGCTCATAAAAGCAGAGCGCCATTAACAAGTTGGAAACTGGTCCCATTCATTTATTAATAAAAAAGTGATTCGTTACACCTGACTAAATTCTTTTGACTGACAAAAAACATTGTTATTGATCATTTATTTTACACAAGGCACCAAAAAAAATTATTTTAGCATTCGAGAGTATTTTGTTTACCCTGAATGCTCATTTGTACCAGCATAAATAGTTATTTGTTTGCTAAAGGCGCATGTTTGTTTTTTCCCTTTTCGACTCTTCAGTGTCCCACGGGCATTAGATACATGGGTAATAAGGACCAGACAAATGTTTAGCAGAAGCTGCATTAGAAGCTTTGATGTACTTTTAGATTTAGCGAAGTCTACAGTGATGTCTTCAAAAATACAAATATAAAGGGAGCAAAGTTAAACTATCTTCCCATCTGCACTCTCCCCCAGAGCAGCGATCATTAAAGGCTCTGTGTGTAGTACTGTGGCAACTGGAGATTTGTATGGACCTTGTTGAAAACTTCTGATGAACCATTCCCCGATGAGAAGCAAGCTAAAGAAGACCTTCAGAGGGATGTTTCTGACTTATTATATCCCAGCAGAAACTGTACTTCAGTGAAAAGCAAACTTTAAACATTAGCTGCTTTGAATCAAGATTGGTTTATTAATGATCTAAAGCCCTAAAGAACCATGTTGATCAAACTTTGCATGCTGTATAAGCATGAGACATTTAAAACTGAAACTAAAAATAAGATCATTTCAAAATCCTGTGGCAGAATTTTCAAGCTTTTCTTGTTTTGTCAATATCAGAGGAGGGCTAATCCCGCCGGATCCCTGTTTACTGTAAATGACATTATGCCATAAATAATTTAAAACAAACTATTAACAGTGCTGAATGATGATAAAGTGCAAAATGTTTTAAAAGTTAATCAAATGTTATTCTAGAAGAATTTAGTGGTGCCACAATGCTAGAGTGTTGTTGTGTAGATGCTAACACAGTGTCTACACCGGACGTGAGCGGCGCAATGTGACAAAAGAATAGTGATGTTGTCGCAATGTAAGATTGCTAAGGGGTTCAAAGTGATTTTTAGCATTGCTAAACTTGAATTTGTCCATCAGGAGTTGATTGCTGGTTGTGGTTTGCTATTGGTGGATCATGTGAGTGACAGGTTGCCCCGCCCTCTCGCCAGTAAACAAGTCATCAGAGAAGTCGTTTGAAGGCACTTTGAAGGCACATGAATTAAATTGAATTTTTCGCAGATCCATGTGAATGGGGATAATTTTGACAATGTTGTCATCGATTTTTAGTACATCATTGTCGTGTAATCATACCCTTTAAGATGCGGTGGTCAGATAAGCTTAGTCTCTGCGAAATTTACCTGTCAAAAAAGCCATTGTCTAGTTAAAACAACACTATGTAGTTTTTCAACCTTCATAATATATTTCTAAGACCCCTGAGATGGTACATTGATGTACAATAGGTTGAATGACACATCTGCCATAGCCTGACAGTGGCTGTATAGCTTTTACTGGCACTACGTAACTTTGGGGTTCAGGTAGTAACCCGAGCACAAAAAGAACTACAAAATTCGACTGCTTTACGGCATACCTCACTTCCCCACTTCTCAAAGTTTGACGTGAGAGCCCAACTTTGCCGTCTGTATGTTGTTGTCATGGCCAAATGTTCGATATTGCATCGATATTGATACCAGCTATACAGCGTGCTAACCTCGAAAATCCAGCTGTATTCTAACATTAACTTAGCTCTCAGCTAGGCTCCTTGCATGCTGGCTAATAACTTTTTTTTAAAGCTGGGTCTCCAACATTGACAGCGCTGTGTTGGACAGATTTGTACAGCGGTGTTCCATGAGGTAGAGAGTGCGAGAGGTACGGGTGAGTGAGAGAGAGGGACGAGCGAGAGAGAGAGGTACGGGTGAGTGAGAGAGAGAGTCAGCGTGTGGCGGTCAGCATTGCAGCGGCGGTCCGCCACAAATAAATTAACGTATGAGAAACCCTGACGTGTATCCCCCTGGCCGGGTGTAACCATTTTACGACAGTAGTAGAAGACAATACTGTCTCCCAACTGTAGGGGGACTCCGAGAGCAAAAGTTACATGGTGTTACTTTAATAATGAAAGTTAGTGATTTATCACTATCAAACCAAACAACTTTCTGTAGGTCGCTAATCAGGATTAAATGTGACTGCACCACAAGTAAGATATGTGATCTGCATTAGTGTGATATAAAGTTAAGACAAAAAGAAAGAAAGAGAGATAAAGGAAGGTGTGAAAATCAGGACAAGGGCCTCACCATTCCTTTCCAAAGCTCAATTAAGAGCTTCTGTCCGCAAGCTTTTTTTCAAAGTCGTGAATTATTTATCTTTGAATTGTTAATAAATAATAACAGAGGACTCCGGGGATCCTGCCCGGTCAATTAGACGATGAAGAGGGTGAGTGGGAGCAACGGGGGGTCGACGCATTATTAACATCAGCCCTCACTCACTTTCTTCATCTTCATTATATCGCTCGCCGTCAGACACAATAACGCCTCAATACAATGCCCGACTTCAAACAGCCTGACGGATCCACCCCTTATTTTTAACTCACCTTCTTATTTTGCTTCTCTTTTGTATATTCCTAATCTTTACACCAAGGGTTTTCTTTTTCTCTTCCAGGCCTGCTTCCAGTTCGCGAGCTTTCTTTGGTGTTCATCATTTGCTTGGTGATTACACATTTATGTGTCAAATCGAAGGAATACTTGAATCATACTGGAATAAAAGTGTGAAGATACTATCTATATGAAGTGCATTTTTATACAGGTGTATGAGTATAGAAGATCTGGCACACCTGGTGCTTGGTCATTAGCATGATTATTAGGCATTTGCACGATTATATATAAAATTGTAGGCCTAAAAATCAGTAAATCCATGAGCATGATGGAGAGCAAATGCACAGGTGAATCACATTCGTAAAAAGGTAATCCGGGTACTTTTTTTTTTTTTTTTTTTTTAAAGAAGAGTAGGCTATACTTCTTTTGTCACATAGCGTTTTTCGCCTACTATACCGTAGGGAAGTATGCTATTTCAGATATGCAGCATAGGTGGGAATTAAAGCTTTTACTACCCCTTTAAAAAACGGATTTGTGGCATGCATGTTTAGCGTACTTGGGTTTTCCAGAGCACTATGTTTTAAAAAAGGTTAGAATAAGAGTTAGTGAGATGTGGAACATTTTGAAAAGAATGTTGAGAATCACTAATTATCTATATTCACTATAACTGCCATTCCACGTGTCATCCTAATTTGAATGTAATATGAACATGCCATGGATTTATATTTTACTATTGTAGTCAGGGTATGCTGTATCCACCAGAGGGCAGTGTAACCATCATGTTCTCACGGAACAAGTTTGTATTGATGTAATATTGCATTTTTATAAATACCACTTTGATATATTGTTATATAATGCAATACCATTGACTCACTGTATCTACTAAGCATAGTAGTCACTGTTTAAGTTTATTATCACTGTATCGGGAATCAGCTGTTTTAATGTAACATAGCCTACTATAAAAACCCTAACAAACTATATACATGTTCTTCATTCATAATTACTATGTAAATAACAATGCTTGAGTAATTACAAACATTTGTGTAAATCTGTTGAGTAACATCTTACTAATGCAAATTAATTATAATTATACAATATATTAGCATACAAGAGATAACAATTTATCACTCACTCAATCTCACACACAGCATTACATTCATTCGCTGTAACATTGGGTATTGCACCACTTCATAAGTCCATCACTGAATGTCTCTGGTCGATTGTCTCGTCTTCATTCTAAAGTTTTGTCACTCCATGCTAAAGACTTTCTCTTGGCAAGCTCCATCCAGGACGGCTGAGCTCCATCTGACCGTGGCTGTTGCTGCTGAGAGATGTCTGGTGGCGATGAGGATGATGCTGATGTTGCTGGAAGCTCAGATGTGACGGTAAGTGCTATTGCAGAGGGACACGGACATGCACATCAACGTCTATATCAATAACAGCAAAAAAAATTAAACATTTGAAAATGACAGTCAAAGCAGTGGCTTACTTTCCGTGTTAGGTGAGACGGGTTTTGCATTCCCATCCATCTGGTTGGAGGCTGCTGCTCTCTTTGTGTAATCGTCTGGTGTACAGTTCCTACCATTGTCCTGCAAAGAGTAAAGAAATAATTAAATTATATTGGATGCATCTAAATGACTTTGAATTAATTTAGGACTATACACAGAATAATATAATTTTTAATTTCTATGCATTTCATTTCAATTATATATATAAACATATCTATTTTTTACATATCTAGCATCTATATACTGTAGATGTGTGTAGATAATATATATTTAATATTATATATATAATATTATATATATATGAAAAATTATATAAAATATAGATCATATTAAATATTCTATGTAGTCTCAGGTTAATCTATGTATTTTCTTTCAGTTAGCATTCATGAGGGATAGATAGATATATTTTTATTTGTGCATTGCATTTGTGTTCTAGGTTTAAAGGAATTGTTTGTAAAAATCAATGGAACTCAATCAAAATATTACCACCTTTTACTTTTTTCCTTATTTTTTCTGGTTGTGTGTGTGTGTATATATATATATATATATATATATATATATATATATATATATATATATATACACACAGTGGCCCTCATTTATCATTATTGCGTAGAAACGGGCGTATATGTTGGCGTAAGATTATGCTTACACTCCTCTCACCGCCTGATGTATGAAGCTGTGCGTACCTTTGAAATCCTGGTGTACGCAATGCCTGTCCTTGATAAATGCCGCGGCTGAAAACGATCGTCATTAGAATAACACGCCCCTATATATTCAAGTCTCCGCTTCCCCCACGCCCTCATTTTACGCCACGGACACACGGAAGACGGCAAAGAGGAGAAACTTCTCCGACATGGAGATCAAATGACCTATCACAATGCATTATTTTACAGCACGTGTTTTGAAACAATTAGCATTTAATACCGTATCACGTACAATAGTGATGATGATGTGATGTGGAGTACCATTCATTCACATTAATAATTGCATGTCCATTTGTAATATTCTTATTCTTATTCGTGTTTGCATTTATGAGGAAAAAACAATGATACGGACGTGAGCGCTCTGAAAGCGGCACTAAAATATATTTTAAAACTTTCACAGAGACAGCAAACAGAAAGCACAAAACTTCTTTAAACTGAATTTCGTTTTGTATTAATTGTATCTTAATTTTACTTTAAGTTTCATCAACCAATTACCTGGATTTAACAAATAAGAAGTAAATAGCAGATAGTCATGAAACGGAGGACGCGTGAACTGAGCTCATCTCATAAATGAACCGAAACTCAGCGTATAAGGTACTCTACTTGCCTCAGACATGTCTACTTTTAAACAGAACAATTCAAAACGAAAGAAAACAGACACAGACTGCTCTCTGCTTATGTAATCTGAAATGTGCATTTCTCTCTGGCGCGTTCACTACTGCGAAGATCACGAGTCAGTATCTCAACTTCATCTTTGCAGCCGACACAAAGAAAACACTTCTTTATTAATAAACAATTAAAATATCTCCTTGCTATATTTTACATATTCATAATCATTACTTTTGCCGGTTCTTTGTGACAGATTTGTACACTTAAGTTTATAATTTGCCTACTATGTTGTTGTTGTTTTTTGTCATGTTTTAGTTTGTCAGTGCGTTTTGTAGTGTTAGGAATTGTTTTTCTGCGCATTTCTACACTAACTCAAACGTGCGTACACCACCTCCTGAGCTGGCGTGGGATTTGAGCGTTCTGTACGCCAACGTCCATATTGATAAATCTCAAAGTCACCGTGGTTTTGGGTGTACGCCAGGTGTACGCTCGAAATTTGGTGTACGCACTTTTGATAAATGAGGGCCAGTGGGTATGGAAAGTATTCAGACCCCCTTACATTTTTCACTCTTTGTTATATTGCAGCCATTTGCTAAAATCATTTAAGTTCATTTTTTTCCTCATTCTACACACAGCCCATTTATTAAAAAAGAAAAACTGAAATATCACATGGTCCTAAGTATTCAGACCCTTTGCTCAGTATTTAGTAGAAGCACCCTTTTGATCTAATACAGCCATGAGTCTTTTTGGGAGAGATGCAACAAGTTTTTCACATCTGGATTTGGGTATCCTCTGCCATTACTCCTTGCAGATCCTCTCCAGTTCTGTCAGGTTGGATGGTAAACGTTGGTGGACAGCCATTTTCAGGTCTCTCCAGAGATGCTCAATTGGGTTTAAGTCAGGGCTCTGGCTGGGCCATTCAAGAACAGCCACGGAGTTGTTGTGAAGCCACTCCTTCGTTATTTTAGCGGTGTGCTTAGGGTCATTGTCTTGTTGGAAGGTGAACCCTCAGCACTCTGGAGAAGGTTTTCATCCAGGATATCCCTGTACTTGGCCGCATTCATTTTTCCCTCGATTGCAACCAGTCGTCCAGTCGTCCAACCATCTTGGAGTCCTTCAGGTGTTTTTTAGCAAACTCCATGCGGGCTTTCATGTCTTGCACTGAGGAGAGGCTTCCGTCGGGCCACTCTGCCATAAAGCCCCGACTGGTGGATGGCTGCAGTGATGGTTGACTTACTACAACTTTCTCCCATCTCCCGACTGCATCTCTGGAGCTCAGCCACAGTGATCTTTGGGTTCTTCTTTACCTCTCTCACCAAGGCTCTTCTCCCCCGATAGCTCAGTTTGGCCGGACGGCCAGCTCTAGGAAGGGTTCTGGTCGTCCCAAACGTCTTCCATTTAAGGATGATGGAGGCCACTGTGCTCTTAGGAACCTTCAGTGCAGCAGAACTTTCTTTGCAACCTTGGCCAGATCTGTGCCTTGCCACAATTCTGTCTCTGAGCTCTTCAGGCAGCTCCTTTGACCTCATGATTCTCATTTGCTCTGACATGCACTGTGAGCTGTAAGGTCTTATATAGACAGATGTGTGGCTTTCCTAATCAAGTCCAATCAGTATAATCAAACACAGCTGGACTCAAATGAAGGTGTAGAACCATCTCAAGGATGATCAGAAGAAATGGACAGCACCTGAGTTAAATATATGAGTGTCACAGCAAAAGATCTGAATACTTAGGACGTGAGCTGCGTCCCAATGTGCATACTATGCCCTAAATAGTATTGAAAATTACTAATGTCACATACTATTTAGGATGGATAGTATGCACATTGGGATGCAGCTCATGTGATATTTCAGTTTTTCTTTTTTAATAAATGTGCAAAAATGTCAACAATTCTGTGTTTTTCGGTCAATATGGGGTGCTGTGTGTACAATAATGAGAGAAAAAAATATCTTAAATGATTTTAGCAAATGGCTGCAATATAACAAAGAGTGAAAAATGTAAGGGGGTCTATATATGTATATATGCGCTCTCCAGCCACGTTACCTGCTTGTCTTTTGTTCCACTAGGTGCTGGTTTAGTAGTAGGTCTCTGTGAGGCCGGCTGAATTGGTGTGTTCAGTGTGTGCTGTGTTTTCAGAGGATGAAGCGCGGCGGTGGTCAATGGCTGTACGGATGGTTTGGGAGGCTGTGCAGGAGGTGCTGTTAGAGATGAAGGGAGCACTGGTGAGGGATTTGTGCCCAGTCTGCCCAAGAATGGCTGGTAAGCCCTGGTCTTCTCTCTGGCTAGACTCTTCCAGCTGGGTTCAGACACAGATTCTTTAGTTGCTCCTGATGTATTCTGGATAGAAGCTCTTTCATCTGTAAAAAAAAAAAAAAAATATATATATATATATATATGAAATGACACAATAATAATTATTACTGTTTGATGACGAATTCTGATTGACACTGCTGTGCAGTTATTTTGTTTTTCCACATCTATTAATTTAGGAATATTTTGCAATAATTTCACATAAACCCACTGCAAAAGGAGTTCAATAAAACAAACAGTGATTGGCTGTTGTACATGTCAGTCAGACTCTTCATGTGCAAGTCAGCCATTGTTGCCCAGAATATCCAATATTTAAAAGTATGAGCAACTTTTCAAAGATGCAAAAATAATAATAATAATTAGCTCAGCAAAAACTGCACTTTTGTATGATTTTGTTACTTTCAGATTACAAATAACAATTATTTTATTTAGTTTTGATTTTAGTAAATACATTTTTTTTGTGTCATTTTGTTTTATATTGTTTTGATGTCTGTTATAGTTATTTTAATACATCAAGTCAAACTAAATTAAAATGGGAAATGTTGCCTTGGCAACTAGCTGAAAATTTGTATATATTTATTTTTGTAAGTAACATTTTTTTTAATTGTATTATTTAATGTGCCACTATTATGCTATTTTATAGGTTCCTAATTTTGTTTTGAGGTTTCCTACAATTGGTTTACATGCAACCAAGGTACATAATTCCAAAAAAAATAATTTCTCAAAGAGTCTGAAAACTGTTTTTTCTAGGATTCGGTCTCTATAAACCCCTCCTTTCTGCGAACCTACTCTGCTCTGATTGGTCAGATGGCCCAGTCTGTTGTGGTTAATCTACTTTGCTCTGATTGGTCAGATGGCCCAGTCTGTTGTGATTGGTCTACTCTGCTCTGATTGGTCAGATGGCCAGTCTGTTGTGGTTAATTACTTTGCTCTGATTGGTCAGATGGCCCAGTCTGTTGTGATTGGTCTACTCTGCTCTGATTGGTCAGATGGCCCAGTCTGTTGTGATTGGTCTACTCTGCTCTGATCGGTCAGATGGCCCAGTCTGTTGTGATTGGTCTACTCTGCTCTGATTGGTCAGATGGCCCAGTCTGTTGTGATTGGTCTACTCTGCTCTGATTGGTCAGATGGCCCAGTCTGTTGTGATTGGTCTACTCTGCTCTGATTGGTCAGATGGCCCAGTCTGTTGTGATTGGTCTACTCTGCTCTGATTGGTCAGATGGCCCAGTCTGTTGTGATTGGTCTACTCTTCTCTGATTGGTCAGATGGCCCAGTCTGTTGTGATTGGTCTACTTTGCTCTGATTGGTCAGATGGCCCAGTCTGTTGTGATTGGTCTACTCTTCTCTGATTGGTCAGATGGCCCAGTCTGTTGTGATTGGTCTACTCTACTCTGATTGGTCAGATGGCCCAGTCTGTTGTGATTGGTCTACTTTGCTCTGATTGGTCAGATGGCCCAGTCTGTTGTGATTGGTCTACTTTGCTCTGATTGGTCAGATGGCCAGTCTGTTGTGCCTGACATTGCCAATGAAGACCATTAAGTGGGCCTTATTCAAATTTGTTACATTATTACTTGGGTATTTAACAGGAAATGAGACTGGAATTGCTGACGACTAGTTTCAGCAGTTCAGAATCAATTCTTTTTTTAGGAGACAATAACTTTACAGACATTTTATATTCACAAACAACGGTACTACACACTACATGAAAGGTAATATTCGAAAAGCATAATAGGGGCACTTTAACTATAATAAATAACCCTGATTTAAATATTTTGTAAAATTTTATGACCATTTTCTTGAAAAAAAAAAAACAGATTGAACCAATTCAACAAACATATACCAAATATTGTATAAGTGTCAACTGAAAGAAATTTACACTCACTCTCATGGGCAGCAAGCTGAAACTCCAGGCTCTGTGAATCTTGTTTTTTGGGAACACTGTGTTTACTCTTGGAATTGCCATCACACACATTTCTGAAGGTTTCTGTTTTCCCAGCATGCTCTTCTGAGTCAGCTAGTACTGTATTACACTCTAAACTGTACCGTTTGGTTTCATCTTTCAATTTTGGAAACCTCAGAGCGATATTTCAGCGACAGAGAGGTTGTGCGGAGCTGCACCCCAAAAGTATTCTTCTGTTTTCTGTTTTCAGGTTCATCTAGTTTCTGTGTTTCCACGTGTTCTGTAGCAATATCAGTCTTAAGATTGGTTTCTGTTGTTGGTTTGGACATAATAGGAGGCGTTACTTCTATACGAAAACTCTTTGTGTCTTGTGTTTGATGGAGGATATTCTGAAACTCTGTTGGTTTAGTTTCTCTTGCTTCATCTTTCTGCGGCTCTAGGTTGGGTTTGTTAGATTGAGCCTTGATTCCTGGAGTACCTTTCAAATGTCCCTCATTCTGCTTTGACACAGTCTCACTTGTTGTTTTGGAGGGATGCTTTGCAGTTGCAATGAAAGGTTTTGTTGAGGCCTCCATGGCTCCTTTTGGAAACGTAGGGCTCCTTATTTCCATTTTCTGATTTTTGATGCGAGGCAGAGGTACAGGAAATTGTCTTAATGATGCTTCCTCCTGGGGGGTTTCCTTTGTATTTGTTCCACACACAAGATTCTCACTCGTCTGAATCTGGATATCATTTGGATCATGTCTCTGGATAGGTGAATGGGCTCTTAGTGACTCTATTGCTCTTGATGGTTGTGTCGATTCAAGTCCTGATGGTGATGATGGACCTGAGGAGCTCGAGGTCAAGCCAAAGGACATGGGCTGCAAATAAAGAGGATTTGTGGTGACTTTGCCCTCATGTTCAGGAGACGCTTCCGACTTTAGGATTTCAACACCCAGAGATGGGAAATTAATTTCCGTTATGTTGGGGTTCTCCTGGTTCTGCAATGACTTTGCAGGAGATGTCGCTGTAGGTTCTGGAGAGATGGGCTCCTCTTTTAGGTCCAAGATGGAGAGGAAGACAAACTATGTTGCTCTGTCTCTGTGAACGTCATGGTGCCATCATCATCATCATCATCATCATCCTCCTCCTCAGACAGAACGTTGTCCAAATCACTAATGCTTTCTGAACGATACCTGGGAGAAAGAGATACCTGGAAAAGAGATCAAAATGCCTTCAATTTTTTTAGTAATGAAATAGTATTCATACATTTTTGCCAATATTTTTTGTGATTTTCATCTAATATTTGTATTTTTATTTTATTTCAATTAATGAAAACCCTTTAGCAGTTTTAGTTAACATCCATTGAAAATAAAATCCTACTTTAAATGGACTTTAAATGAGTTATTTTAAAATGGCAAAATAATTGTATAACTTTAGTTTAGTTACATAAAGAATAAAATTAACACATAATATTTGTAAATAAAATAATTCTAAATGAATAAAATAAGCATTTCCAGTGTCCACAATGCCATTGAATACAATGAGAGGAATCTAGTTTTTTTTTAACACATCCAGTTTAACGCTGTCAGATTAATTCTATTTAAACTACTTTATGCTCTTTAAATCTATTTACATGAACAACTTGTTGTGAAGTAGCTGAGGCGCATAATTTTATCACCCTCACTGTCTTACCGTTGGCACTCTGTTTCCCCTTGTGCTGGCTCTTTGTTTCCTCGGTTTGACTGACATGCGATGACGGGCAGCCGAGTTATCCAAACTGGCCATGTAACATGCAGGGCTACTGAAGTCAACTCCTGAAGTGGGTGTGGACGCGGCGATGATTGGCTGAGGGGACGGTTTGGAGACTGGGGATAGAGGCCTTGATGATGGCTGGAAAGGATCACCCTGAGTGAGACAATATTTACCATCAAATAATGTATATATGCCAAGTTTCCCTTTTCAGTTAGTAAACGCAAACGGGACCTTTTTTCGTGGGCGGAGCTTAAGTGGAGGCAAAACGATTCCCCTGACCACTTCACCATCGTTAGTTTGCAAGTTTTGCTAGCTTATTTTTTTTAACAACGACAGAAGAAAATCCGATTTTATCTTAATGTGTAAGGTCACTCACTGTCCAGGACCGCGATTTGTTATTTACAAAAGCTAATTTTAACGCTCAGAACCAGTTTGGCCAACCCATACACACACTCAATGGATGGACGATCTGACAGAATTAACGTTACCTCGGTTGAGTGGCCTGACATCTACACCTACCTGATAGAGAAACCGAGCATAAAGAGAAACTGAGGGCATATACATCTTTAGATGCCTATATAACTATATTTGCTGAATGGTCACGTACACAATTTGGGTGTGTATGATCCGCAATTCTGGTAAGGCCAGAAGACGACCATGTAAAGAGTGACATTACAGTGCTGATGTGAATATTTTCTAGAAATAAAAATTACAGATACAGCAAATACATTTTTAACTTTATGTATATAATTATTCTTTCTTACCCAGTTCTTCAAAAAGTCTAGTGCCAATCAGTCACAACAATCTATACAATGATCATATGATTCACAAAAAAATCACAATAGTTCAGAAAACATTATGCGATAAAATTTCATTGGAGCCTGTACTCCGTTGATTCTTGCACACAATAAGATGACATTTGAATCGCCGTGTGTAGCCGAATCTGCTGGTTTGTATTGGCGCCTCTAGTTTTCCCTTTGTTTTGCCTCCAGCTAACGCTGTGACGTAATCGTGACGTCGGTGCAAAAAGGTCGCGGCGTGTCAATATTACGTATTATTATTATACATGACTATTACCTGTTCTTCTTCTTCACTTCCCGTTCCTGCTAAACTCAGAGAGCTCAGATGTTTCTGAGATTCGGGATACTGTAAGAAAAATGGCATTTGGATTCCATTAATAAGGTCAAAGTTTTAGTAGTAGCAAATGTCTCTGTTATGTTTTAAGCGCACCTAAACTTTCCATCTCTATTGTTCTGTTACCTTGTAAACGGCTCTATGCTTCACTCGCTCGTGGAAGGACGTCTCAGGTGGACTGCAAGGTAAACCATCATCCTCTGAAGTGGTTCCTGAGTCCTCTGTGCGTTTGCCAGGAATCAACATTGGAGGAGGACCTAGATGTAAGTTCTGTTGCTGTAGTTTCAACTGCCGGAACAAAATATAAACCGCTTGCTATTTAATGAACCCTTACTCAATTTAAAGTTGAACAAAGCACACTGTTGTTTTGGTTTTTGCAAGCTGTTGGTTTCTCCACAAAGAAGGCCTTACTTGTAAGGCCTTAATTTTCCCATGAACGTTCTCTTGTGAAAAAACGCGTGTTGGTTCTGTGGACTGGGTCTGATCGCTAAAGAAGATGCTATCGTGAGACAGCGCCCTGGAGCTCAGACCCTGCGGGTACCTGCGGATCAGATTCAATAGGTTCATTATTTATTTATTTTTTCAGTAGAATATCTTTACTAAAACATCAGTACAATATCATAATAACATAGATATTGTACTAAATATTTGTATTGGTTATATGAAATGGTATATATTCTATATATTGTACCATTGGTTTACTATATATATTTTAGATTAATTTGTACATGCATACACGCCCACACACTACAATGCAATCTAGTGTTTTGAATTTGATATCAGATTAGTAAACAAGCAGGACAGCTCTTTCATGTTAAAGTGCCCTTATTATGCTATTTGGGAAGGTTCCTAATTTCGTATTGAATGTCTTCTACAATAGATTTACATGCATCCAAGGTTGAAAAAAAAAAAAAAACAGTTTGAAGCATACACTGCTCTGATTGGTCAGATGGTTCAGTCTGTTGTGATTGGTCTACTCTGCTCTGATTGGTCAGATGAGCCAGTCTGTTGTGAATGGTCTACTCTGCTCTGATTGGTCAGATGAGCCAGTCTGTTGTGATTGGTCTACTCTGCTCTGATAGGTCAGATGGTTCAGTTGTGATTTGATCTACTCTGAAGAATTTACATGCATCATGCGTTAGAAAAAAAAAGGGGAAAACTTATGTTTGAAGCTATACACTGCTCTGATTGGTCAGATGGCCAGTCTGTTGTGATTGGTCTACTCTGCTCTGATTGGTCAGATGAGCCAGTCTGTTGTGATTGGTCTACTCTGCTCTGATTGGTTCAGATGACACAGTCTGTTGTGATTGGTCTACTCTGCTCTGATTGGTCAGATGAGCCAGTCTGTTGGGTTGACTTGCTCTGATTGGTCAGATGAGCCAGTCTGTTGTGATTGGTCTACTCTGCTGATTGGTCAGATGTCAGTTTTGTGATTGGTCTACTCTGCTCTGATTGGTCAGATGGCCAGTCTGTGTGATTGTTATTGCTCTGATTGGTCAGATGGCCCAGTCTGTTTGATTGGTCTACTTGCTCTGATTGGTCAGATGCCAGTCTGTTGTGATTGTCTACTCGCTCTGATTGGGCAGATGGCCAGTCTGTGTGATTGTCTACTTGCTCTGATTGGTCAGATGGCCAGTCTGTTTGATTGGTCTACTTGCTCTGATTGGTCAGATGGCCAGTCTGTTGTGATTTGGTCTACTCTGCTCTGATTGGTCAGATGGCCAGTCTGTTGTGATTTGTCTACTCTGCTCTGATTGGTCAGATGGCCAGTCGTTGTGATTGGTCTACTCTGCTCTGATTGGTCAGATGGCACAGTCTGTTGTGATTGGTCTACTCTGCTCTGATTGGTCAGATGACAGTCTGTTGTGATTTGGTCTACTCTGCTCTGATTGGTCAGATGGCACAGTCTGTTGTGATTGGTCTACTCTGCTCTGATTGGTCAGATGCCAGTCTGTTGTGATTGGTCTACTCTGCTCTGATTGGTCAGATGACCAGTCTGTTGTGATTGGTCTACTCTGCTCTGATTGGTCAGATGGCACAGTCTGTTTGATCGGTCTATTGCTTACATGTGTCAATGAAAGTCATTACATATCTGATTTTACTCCTGTTTGTCAGCACTGTTGATTGGTCTACTGTGATTGTCATAATAATGTTGATCGGTCTACGCTATCATTCGTCAATTGAATGAGTCCATTACATATTGAATTGCATGCAAAGTGATGCTCTTGACGACATAATGTGAGTAACATATCAACTTTCCAGACTTGAGTACACTCATTTTGAGGTCAAAGTGATGGATGTATAACAGACCATATCGCCTCGAACCTACGAATTGTGTAGGAAATAGATGAAATTACGGGATGACTCATAGGCATATTACACATACTTTACGGAATAGACTTATTACTGTACAAAAGCATATTTACACAACTATGAAAGATATAAGCAAAAAAATAGGGCCACTTTAATTTATTGACATATCAGCGACTTACGAAAACTCGTCTTCAGAGTCGTAGCCTTCCCTTGTGTCCTCTGGAGCAGTGATGTCACTAGCGGACTGGCTTTGCTTAAACAGCCCTTCGCTTTCCTTTTTCTTCAGTTTCCCAAAGAGACGCGTCTTCAGCTGCTTAAAACGTGACTTCTTCCTTCCTGTTGAAGAGACTAGGAATAAGAAAGATTGATTTGCATGGATCTCCAGAATTAGAGATTAATGACGTCATGAGAATATCTGTTTGTAAAGTAAGGTCAGATTTGGTTCTGTCTGATTTCATTTACCAGAGTTGTTTATTTTTTATTATTAATTAATTATTCAATATTGTTGTCTTATATATCATTAGGCAACAGTGATTTAACTTTGGTTAAGGGAGTTTTAGACCCTCTTTCTTAATTTTGTGTCTAAAAATAGCCCTTAAACGTAGTAAAATCACTAATGCATGTATTTCTCATAAATAATCCTTAAAAAGAAAATGTGTAAAGAATTTGAACACAAACCTGTGAGTTCCTCTCCATTTTTGTCCATTTCTCCTGGCCGGATTCCATGTTTTTATCTGTTGATCCACAATAGAAGAGACAATCGTTTATTGACTCTAAAAAAAGAAAAGCGTATAAATCTCAGTGTGTGCAGACTGGGTAATGAAATCACTAACAAGTCTTTAAATAGAAACTGTGTGGAAGAGTGTCTGCTGCATGTCTTGTTTATAGCAGTAAAGATCAGCTGATCAGTTAACTGATGCACTCTGTTTGCACTTTAGTACATCATTTCCTGTGTTCAAAGGTGATGAGCCTTGTTCTAGGCATTTGTTAGATTCCTCAATGTCCTAATAAGGAAAAAACTGCTCATTTTTTCAGTTTAAAAGTTCTTTATAGAGAGTCAATAGCTGAATCTACTACTTTTAAAAGATAAGGTTAATGTAATTGTGTACTACTATCATATAACCCAGATTATTGCTCACAAGTTGTCGTACATGTAAAAAAAGAGAGTCATGTGCCGGTCTCTTTGCTTTTATATTGAAGTATTGAAGAATTTATATGACGCACAGCATCTGCTTTCATCCTCTTTGGCTTGTCTTACTGTCAAACCACAGTTTGTGCAAACATCTCCTGTGTCTTTCTATTGGCTTTGTGTTGTGATACAATCACTGGCCACTTGTTATACAGTGACTTCTAAGGGGAGAGAATAGTAGTTCACTTTGGCCAGGACACCAGTTGCTTAGTGATGCACAAGTGTGACGCAATTTTTAGTAAATACTAGATTGTTTCTACCTGCAACCTGGGAAACCAAGCCCTTCTCCAAGCTCTTACCATTTATTAACCACACACTCACACACACATGCCCTCAGATTTATTCTTTGGAGTGTCTGTAGAACAGCAGAGCTTTAACATTTACTGTTCATTACATTACAGTATTTCATTCACAGATAAGATCAATAAACTTATCAGGTGTTGATACAGTATAGCAAAGTAGTTGTTTAGTGCATTGTTGTGCAGTCGCAACTCGCCCTTAATACACTATTTGAGGGGACAGCCATTTGTAATTGTGTCCAAAACCAAAGTGGATGTTATCGAGTGAACTCATGCTATCCCATAATGCACCGCAATAACAAGTGTACAACCAATGTACGCTAAATGGCTAAAGAATATCCATAATGGACTGTGAGGGTCGCACCGAATGAATTTCCCACCTCTCGCCAGAAGATGCCGCTTCCATCCATTTTCCAAACCGCTGGTCCAATGTGGCTACAGCGTAATATCATATAGGAATAAGCTTCTTTTTAATTGTTTATTTAAGATTTCTACATAGTTTCCATAACAGAGTTCCAGATAAATCTTTTCATCTTACTACTGGAGCTGCCTAAGTTTGCTAAGTTTCTAACGATTATTAAAAGGAAAGCACAAACTATGTAAAAATGGCAGCCCTTTCGGCGCACTCTTTTTTTATTATCCATCAGGTTGAGATTTTAAATCGTATCTCCTAAAAGTAATAGCACATCTCTCCTCAACAAGCATGTGAATAATTATGCCAAATTTGAATACTTGGCATTAGTGCTTTGTTGAAAAAGGTCCCTAATCCTAAGTATGAGGACTAATAATAGTGATCATCAGTTTGTTATCATGGCTGTAACTTTATCCTGGTGTGCTCTCCGGGGTGTGTGTCTGAAACGTAGCAGGAGATGGTTCTATAAAAAACTTAAGCAATCAATTTATGTAAATGTCTGTGTTATGTTAGCATATGCACACACACACCTGGTACTACTGTCCTCAGGCCTTAACCAAACAATATAATGACAGAAATACCAATAAACCCTGTTGTCCTTGCTGTCTAATATAGAATCGTTATGCCATGTGCTTCTGAGCGTGCAGAGGATGACAAAAGTGCTGTACAATTCACTTTATTATGCAATATTAGTGGTCAACACAATGGAAGATAATAGACTCTTGTTTAACCAAAAGATCAAAAATCAATGTTATGTAATAAAAGAGGAAGGCTAGAACATCAAGGGTCGGCTTTCTTCCCGCAGGTCGTATTCATAAATGTCAATGTGTTTTGCATATTAACCCTCAGAGACCTAAGGGTATTTTTACAATAAATTTTCAGTCTGGTGTTATTAACTAAAAAAGCTTGTAAAACATCAACCTTTTGTGCACAGACAATTGACACACCTCTTTTTTTTTCAGGACAAATTGAACTTTCAGCACATTTGTGTTACATTGATGTCACCTAAATGTAAAATAAGTTATGGGACCATAAAGACAAATGAAAAAATAAATCGGAAATTGAATAACTCAAATATTTATTGAAATCACACAGAAATAAATAAAAACTAAGCAAATTTCCTCTGGAAAACAGTTTGTTCATGTCTTTGGAGTCCTGGAGCACAGGAATAAACATTATAACGTGTACAGAACCAAAACTATTTACATTTTTCCAAAAGAAGTCCAGGCGTTCATGAAATTCACTGGTGCCAAGCCTCAAAACAGTTCCTATCAGCAATCACAAAGAGGGCCACATCACAGGCTTTGCATTTATATTTTATTTATTTTATTTATTATTTTATTTATTCTATTCTTTTTATACTACATTTATACTTCTATAATACTTTTTTATAGTAAATAAATAAATGGCACTTCAGCTGGGTCTATCCTGGTAATCTAGTTCCTCATCTGTCAAAAAGCTCTGTTCTCCTGAAAATCCATCATTCAGCGCTCGATTTCATCTATTACTCTGTGTTCTCTGTGAAACCTGCGTCTCCGTCCTATGGTCTCCGTGCGTCTCTCTCTCTCTCTCTCAATACTCTCTCCCTTGGTGTGTGCGTAATGACCCAGTGACGCACCCAATGTTTACGACGGATCAGCCTGTAATTGGTCAAAAACCATCACGTGGATATCCAAAATGGCAGCTAGCATCGAGCTAGCGGCAAATATGACGGAATATTTATAAATTATGGACTTCAAGTGTATCAAAGTTGGATATAAACGTTTGGATTTATTGCTGAAAAACTCAGAAGTATGCACAAGTTCCAGGCTGGATAGAAAACCTTCTGTAAAGGCTAGAAAGACACCAAAGACACCCCCGTGATGGCTAGCTCGTTAGCTTTCTGCTGGAAAAAACGGTAAGAAAATCCATAAATCTGTCATCGAGTTATATCATAATTTCTCGGAGCGGATTTGTGGCGTCGTCGACGATGCCGTCGGGCTCAGAGGGTTAAGAGCCAAAATATGCCTGTATTGGCTAATGAGTAATAATGCTGAAAATTCAGCTTTGCCATCACAGGAATTAATTATATTTGAAAATATATATTTAAAAAGACTTAAAGCTACACTGTGTAACTTTTTTTAGGTTATTCTTAGCTAAAAACACTTATTTCTTTCAAAAATATATGTGCTCATTAATGTTTAATTACTTCGTTCAAGTAATAAAGTATTCTCTTGAGTGTATAATATGCCATTGAAAATACATACGGGTAAGGGGTTCTAATGTCGGTCGCCATGTTGCCCCTCCATCTTGAAAGTACATTAGCCAAAGAGGGACATACCCTTTCGCGTTTTAACACGCGTGGGTTAGCACTCGAACTGCCTAACACTCGAACGTGAAGCCATGTTAATCTTGGACTACAATGGCCACCGTAGGAGTTAAACCGAAATCGGAATTGAGAGGAACAGAAACTAATATTCACTGGATGGTCATATACCTTTTCAACGCTAGATGGGGGTAAAAATCACACAGTGTAGCTTTAATTTATATTGTAATAATATTTCACAATGTTACTATTTTTACTGTTTTAGATCAATTCAATGACTTAAAGAACACTAAAAAAGATTCCCCTAATTCAATTCTAAAACTTAAGTTCAGTTGCTGAGTTAAATGTGCAGTAAACAATTTCTGAGAACTTGATATTTGGAATCGACACAAAAGAAACACACCCATCCCTTCATTGCCCCAACCCCAAATTAATGAACATGCTATGCAAACGCGGGCGACTGGAAAACATTTGTTTAGGTGTTGATTTGGGTGTTGATTAGGTGTTAATGTCAACAGTCTTTCTCAGAAATCGCTTACTGCAAGTCATTTCAACTCTTCTTTTTTTAATCAATCTTTCCTAGTTGGAAAGTAGTTTTTTGTAACTTAAAGAGTTAAGAATAAAGTATAAAGAGTTAATGGAAAAACATGTTGTCATAACTTATTGATCATATCATTTTTCTAGTAAAGCACCTACACTGTAAAAAATATTTTTGCAATTTAGTTATTTCAACTTATTTTTTTGTGTAGAGATAACTAGATTTTCCAGACAACAAGAAATTTTAAGTTTTTCTTGTCCTCAACTTATCGAAATAAGTTAGTTAAACTAAAAAAAAAACATGCAAAAAGATAACTCAAAATAATAAGTTAGATTTTTTACAGTGTACCTGAATTGGTTGTAAAAATGAAAACGAAGAAAAACATGAAATAGTAACTTATTCTAAATTTACCAGCAGCTTGACGTTGAGGCACAATGGTCTCCCTCGTCTGAGAGTTTCCTTTGTTTTCTTCTGTGGCTTTTTTCGCTGTGGTCTCCAGTCCTTAGTTTTAGATCACTGACATCTGCAAACGAAGTTGAAGAGGTGGTTATAGCATGGCAGAAAGACCAGGTTAGGGAGAGAAAGAGAGGGTGGGAACAAAGAGTTTGGTAGTAACAGGATGTGAGGGCAATAAATTAGATGTGTTTTAAAACTGCCTGGGATCTTCTCAATGGTTATTGTAGATATGGTGGGTGTTTTTTGTCATTTTTGGAGCTTGACGAGATCCATCGTCATTCAGTTCTTTCAATGTACTGCTAAATTATTTTCTTCACTTTCCCTATATCTGCTTTCACTTCTTGACCTGCTCAACTCTTGCATTGCAATGATCTCAAGGAAAGTCCCTCAATGATCTTTAGTAAAAGCCCTTACTGAAGCATATTTTGTCCTCTGTAGGAGTTAATCATTACAGTAGACAGGTGGATTTTCCCCTAAAATATTAAAGTGATCATTTGCTTAATAATTGCCGGGAAAAAAGACCCACAAATGTCTCCGGAGACAAAAACCTGAATCTTTAACCACTGGTAAACCACATGATAAACTGTTAATTTGTTTTACAGAATGAAAAATTAAAGGACATTTGCATCACCCATTTCATTTACATATTTGCTAAAGTACTTTATAATGTGTATACTGTGTTTATTATGCTATAATGTTGGTATCCTGTATTATTCACATTCACTTTTGTACAGTGAATATATTCTAGATTTTGTACATCTTTTACATCTCGTGACTGTGATGTTGCCAGACCACACACCCAAGATTTTAACTCACAAAAATCCTGTTGTCAAAAGCTCTCAGCTGTCATTAAAAAGCAAAGTTAAGACACATGCAAATAAACATCCCGATCCTATGTGTAGTTACTCGTTCTTATCACTGACTTGGCCACGGTTCATTTGATAGAAAATGTAATTTATTTCTTTGACCCGTTACATTTAGCTCTGTGTTGACATTGAAAACTGCTGGTTTAAGCACGCCAGGTGTGTTTTTCTGTATTTGCATATCTCTGTGGCCAACTATGTTTTGTGCACTACAACTGATTTAAAACTAAGCATAAGGCTGAGATGCTTGAGTAAAGTCCCACAAAGAGCACTCAACACATTTATATCAAGTCTAATGCTGGCTATTGGAATTATCGTAAAACGGTTATTCGTTTTTCCCACAACATATCAAGTATAGCCTATTTATGTACATAACCATTGGATGTAAATTGTATGTATTATACACATCGGAAATTAGCATTTGTTTGATGTAAACACTGGAATAGTCAGCAGCCTAACTAGATCTAGCGAAAGCAATGTTTAAATGGTTGCCAGCAAATGGAGCGCTACATTTTATTCAAAACTTGTCATATGTTGACTAAATATGTTCTGTACATTTTGGCTTTAATAAGATTTCCCTAAGAAAAAGACAAAAATGAACCCTTCATCCTCCATGATTCCTATTCTTTCCACGAGAAGTGGGAAGTAGGAAATTTCTGCTAGCATGTAAGGGATTTCATTTTCCCCGAAAATGTTCGTTAATGTTATCGCACTGGACTTTTGTTCATGTGCTTGCAAATAAAAAGGCCTCTGATTTGTGCATGTGTGGATACACACACACACACACACACACACACACACACACACACACACACACACACACACACACACACACACACACACACACACACACACACACACATTCTATTTTTAGTATAATATTTTTATTTTTCACAGAGATGAACTTTATCCTCAGATCCATGAGGCTTTGCGTCGCGTCGTGTCTAACAACGCCCTTCAGCCGTGACTTATTCACCATACAGCGCACACTATTGCTTACATAGAGACTGTTTAGCTTTGTGTGATATCATCATTTCCTTTCCATCTTGTTTGTCTCCCAGAGGTTAGCCTACGTTCAAACAGTGCAGGTGACACCGGAGGAGTTTCCCAGAAGACCTTTCCAAAAATAAGCTCTGAATCAACAGCTTTCACAATTAATGAATGTCAACAAGTTTTAATCGACCTTTCAGCCTGCTCATAAAGATGCCAAAAGAATCCTTTAAGAGGAAACAAAGGAGACAACATGACTTTGGCAACCGGTTGTTTTGACCTAATGTAACCCAACACCCTGAGACTCGACCAGAAATGTCTTCTCTCTCACTCTGGCGCACTTTCGCTAGGTTCTTTTTCTTTCTTTCTTTCAGATTTGACCTTTCCTTTTCTTTTGGTATGAATGCGTCGATTCAAGGACTGCGTTACCCAGGTGAAATGCAATCTACAGCCAATCTTTGTACACTGTACAACATGCAATACATTCAGTTAATTCATTAAAATCCCTTGACAAACTTTTCTTATGTTTTTTAAGTTGGCTATGAGAAATATAAGAGAATGTTTTTTTCTAACATACAGTACTCATTCAAAACATCCAGTTTTTTTTTAATTAATTTAAACATTTGTTATCTAAAGGAAATATTCCATTTTATCACTTTGCAAAAATGATGGAAACATTACTTTTGAATGTTCTCTGAACTGAAGCAAGCTGTAAGTAATAATGTTTAAATTCACCATGAAATCAAGTTTTTTTTTTTAATGGAATATTGCCGTATTTATTATGAATGATTTCTCTGAGCACATCATTAATTTTAAATTTTATTGCCGCTCATAATCTTTAATCAAAATAACTTCCCCTCCCTCTTCCAGCTCTTCTCTGATGACGTGTTTATTGGCGTGAGGGCGGAGCCACCTGTCACTCACAGGAGATCCACCAGTAGCAAACCACAAAAATCCAATCAATTCCCCATGGACAAAATCAAGTCCCACCCTGCATTTGTTCTTGTTTGAGAAGCTGTTTCACTCGGATAAACGTCACACTATAGAAAAGACTATCACAACTTCCATTTCATGACAACGTTAAATAGATCAAAATGTCTAACTTCAACTTTTCCATGTTTTTGTGCCAAGAACATAAGCCAAATTTCTGAGAATGTTCCCATAGCCTGTAGAAGTTACAAAAAGTAACAAGTAGGGCACTATGCTTTTTATTTATTTATTATTTATAGCCTATATATAATACTAGACCTGTAAAATCTGTATGCTTTATTCACTCATTTTATGATGAGTGAATATTATCCTTTCACTCATCCTTGAAGCTCTGCATTCTTCAGGACAGTTTAGTTCTCATTCTGCAAACATTAACTTCTCAACAGATAGAGTGACTAATCTGCTTGAACATTAACTGTGCTTTGAAGATATACCTGACCCCTCCTAAACGCTGCATTCATCCTAAACTGACCTTTGGATTTTAATTACTTTAACGTGAGCTAGACTTCCTATCAAACATCACACACCTGTTTTAATACAAGTAGATCAATCACAACATGATCCCTTGATAAACAGCAGTACGGGAATTTGTCATCTGAAATGATAAATGCATATCTCTGTAGGATACTGATATGTAGTGATATACAATACTGCATCACTTGAACATGAGTCTGACGCACAGAAAGTTATTCATTCAAAATCTCTTTTTCAGAATCAAATAATCAGCTGAGGAAGAGTGTGCACTCGGAATCAGAATTGAGCATCTTATTTTCCAGGCTTTTGACATCTCTGATCGCCTATTTCAAAGATTATTTGATGGTGGCCTTCTTAGACTTCATTCTCCAAAAGGTTTTATCATATCCTTTACCTTGCTTAGAGAACGACATCTACTTTGAGAACAACATTTGTACAAAATTAAAGTTGCTAATGTTTTTACAATACAACAATGCAGTTCTTTATGCCTGAGATAGATAGATAGATAGATAGATAGATAGATAGATAGATAGATAGATAGATAGATAGATAGATAGATAGATAGATAGATAGATAGATAGATAGATAGATAGATAGATAGATAGACTGTTACTTTTCAAGTTCAGCATCGGTTGGAAAATGATAGACGTTGGAAATCGACGTCGCGAAGATGTTTTCTTGAAATGGTTTCTTTCAATGACTGCGTCTATTTTTTTTAACAACCCACCAAACTATCATGCCTATAAGCCGCTAAGAGGATGAATATGAACAGAAAAATAACCACAGCAGCCTCATAAACGGACGTCTTACCTCTGTGGAATGGAGATGCAGAAGCGCGCACCTGCGCTGAGATAATCAAAAACACTCGCGCAGCTCACGAGACTGAACGAAACTAGAGAGCTCACTTGATTGGCCACACCCACATGATGACGACTCATGACGCGCTGAAGCGTACAGGTGCGCTTCTTCTAATGAGCTTTTCTTTCTTGCTTGTTATTTATGTTTTAACTGCAGGGATTATAAAGACGAAGACTAGCTGCCACTACCCTAACAAATAACACAATAATAGAGATAGACTTTTTTAGATCGTTTTTTTTTAATTCTAGAGATCTGGGAACAATGAATAAATAAAAAATCTAATAAAAATCAATCATCACATTTTCGTAGAAATAGTGTAAACATGGAAAAAACATAATCATCAAACCACTCCAAAACTATTTACAACATTAACTCAGCAAAACAGTAAAACTTATTGTAAGAAAAGACTGATTTATTAAAAACATGACATCACAGTAAATCTTCTAGTAGATCAGAGTCTGTTGATTGTCTTCAGAGAGAATCCAAGACATAAGCAGATGAAGTTAGTGATGCCAGCCAAAATATGGATGATTGGAGGATTCAGATCTTCTCAGTCATAAAGGTCCCTGAAAGTCAGATTCCTGTTGAAGCATAAACATATCATAATTAACCACATTAAATAACTGAATATAACAACCAGTTCATTTACTTAAATCTAGAATGATAAATCTGCCACTGGAGCGCACCTGTCAGGGTAGTGGGACATAAGCAGTGGGTCAGGTGTGCCGTGATGAGAGCGTTCTGGAGACCATGATCTTTGAGGACTCAGAGACCGATGGCGGGAAGTGGATGAGGAGCGCATAGTGGAGGAGAGGACGGGAGAAACAGCCGAGAAACCCTTCCTGCGCAGCTCCTGTACTGCTCGCTCCCTGATAGAGAGAGAGAGAGAGAGAGAGGAGAGAGAGGAGAGAGAGAGAGAGAGAGAGAGAGGAGAGAGAGAGGGGAGAGAGAGAGAGAGAGAGAGAGAGGAGAGAGAGAGAGAGAGAGAGAGAGAGAGAGAGAGAGAGAGAGAGAGGAGAGAGAGAGAGAGAGAGAGAAGAGAGAGAGAGAGAGAGAGAGAGGGGAGAGAGAGGACATTCAAATCCTTAGTCTTCATTGTTCAAACCACAAAGAAATAAATATATTCAATACCGGAACTGGAAAAACATGAGTATGCCCTCCTCATGGATACAGAATTTTCACAATCTCTTAAAAAAGGTCCTATTATGCTTTAGTGTGTAATGTTGCTGTTTGAGCATGAAAAAGGTCTGCAAAGTTACAAAGCACAAAGTCGCTTCAAAGGGAGTTATTCCCTATATCAGTGCGCACTGTTTCTAAACTCCCTGAAATGCCTCCATTGTAGTCTTGAGTTTTCTTCAGAGAACAAACACGTCACAATATTCCTCATTTTAATAATTCCCGCCAAAGGCATACGCAAAATAGGTGGCGTGGTTGAGTTGCATAGTGTGCTGAAACTTGTAGCTATGGTAAGGAGCGTGACATTTCACAAACACGCTCGAAATGGTTGACCAATCACAACACACTGATCCAGCCGCCCAATCAGAGCACGATGTGCTTTTCAGAAGGAGGAGCTTCATAGAGACAGGAACTAAACAGAGCGTTACTGACAGACTGAGAAGAGAGGTGCTGCAACAATGTCAAAAAGCTGTCTCAGCAGAACCGAAAGATGATTCACATGGAGGAAGATCTGCGTCAGGCCCAGACTGAGCGCACACAGTGAAAGATAATGTTTTTTGAACATTCAAGCATGATCAAGACTTTGTAAAAGGGCACAATAGGTCCCCTTTAGGTGTACGTCTCACCTTTCAAAGCGTTCAGTAGACAGGTGTCTCTTGGTCATCTCAAGATCTGCCTCCAGCTGAGCGGATCGTGTCCTCAGCTGAGCCATTTCCCTACTCTGAGAACTCCTAGAGACAGAGAAAAAGACAGTAAGTGGACATCAAGACAAGAAACAGCTGCTGTGCTCTATGAAATGTCGTATGTGCACTCACACTTTGCTGTCAGCCATGCTGAGTTTGTCCTTGAGAATTTGTATATCAGTCTGTCTTTCCTGAGAGGTGAGCTGCCTCTGTAACCCCTTTTCTCGCGAGGACACCAGCAGGCTCTCCAAAGTCTGAACAGACAGACGTTCACCGGTCAGCTGCTTCTGTAACAGCTCCGCCTCGGAGCGGCTCGATTCCAGCTCACGCTGCACCTGTGTGGATGAGAACATTTACATTATTTACATCTCAGTTTTTCCCTCTTTTGTTTCCCAAAGGCAATCTGGTTGTAGCATTTAAACAGTACATAGATACACATTTAAGAAATTAAATATCTAATTTAAATTAAGTTCCTCACAGAATTTAAGAGCTTCACATTTACTTGCATTTAATAATTTAGCAGATGCTTTTAACCAAAGCGACCAAAAATCAGGAAGATCAGAAACAGTAATAGTACAGGCATATCTAAAAGAATATGTAGGGTGGCAGAACGTGCAGTGCCGAACCAAGCTCAAAGGGGAAACATAACTTTAACCTTTCCTTACCATTCTCAGAACCGGAAAAGTGACTTAAGATGCTGAATAACTTTTGTTCTAATCCTGCTTGTGTTACAGTTGTTGGCCTGGCATCAAGTAGGTAGTATTGTTTTACTGGCAGACTGATATTAACCAATCTGAGCACTCACATTCTCTTTGCCTGCATCCAGTTTGACGCAGAGCTCTCGTGTTTTTTCCAGGTCAGTCTGCAACTGTGTGCGCTCAGTCTGGGCCTGACGCAGGTCTTCCTCCATGTGAATCATCTTTCGGTTCAGCTGAGACAGCTGACTGTTACAGCTTCGCTCTGCACTCAGTGCCTGGACACAGCAACAAATCACAATTTATGAGAGGTCACCCTTGTTCACCTCACCAAGTTGTTCCAAACCTGTATGATTTTTTTTTGGCTGAACACAAAAGAAGATATTTTGAAGAATGTCGGTAACCAAAAAGTTAATGAGCCCCATTGACTTCTATAGATTTTTTAAGACCGGCGTTTTCAGTGTTTTTTTTTTCTTTTCTTCTTTGTGTTCAGCAGAAGAAAGAAATTCATACAGGATTTGAACAACATGAGTGTGAGTAAATAAATGATGACAAAATTTTCCATTTTTGGGTGAATTATCCTTTTAACCACCAACATCATGATGACCAAGTGACCTGTTGCAAGTGCTCTCCAGGCTATCTGCTCTTTCTTTGAGTCGAAGTATCTCTAAGTTAGAGTTGTGAAGCTCAAGACGGAGTTCGATGACAGTGGTTTCAGCATGCCGGGCCTTTTCCTCCCAGCTTTCCACCTGAAGAGACGCTTTCCTTCGAGACTCTTGCAGTTCCCTGCACTCGCGCTCCTTAAGGGCAGAAAACAAGAACAAACAAAACAGATTATAACTATGCCAATGACAACATACTGTAATACTCTAATTCACCTTTAGCCATAGAACTTGTCATCCATTTAGTAGCTTTTTAGTTTGAGTGACTTTACCTTAGCAGACAAAAGATCTTCAGTGCGTGAAATGTCAGAAACGTGATCTTGTACTTTTCTCTGCAAGTCTTCTAATTCCTCATTAGCTTCATCCAGCTTGAGCTGTAGAGTCTGAATGAATGAAAGAAGAAAGTTGGACGTCTTGTTACCTCATTTATTGGAATCCCCTTGAGTAAAAGTTTGGTACCTGATTTTCTAGATGTGCTTTGTCACGGTCATCCTTCAGCTGACCGTTCTCTTGCAAAGTGGCATGTTTGACTTTCATCACTGCACCCATTTCTTTTTCAGAGTCTGACAACTTCCTCCGCAGAACATCTAGCTCTCTTTCTCTGCCAGCTACGGTCTCCTTCAGAGATCTGCGGACAGGAAGTCACATTATTATCCTCATTTTCATAGTCATTCATATATCATCATAATCATAAATCTTTTCCTATACTAATATTCACATATTCATACACTCATTTACCCAAATATCCACAGAGGAAACAACACTACGGATCAAAAGTTTCGGGTTTCTTTTGAAAGGAATTAATTAGCAAGGATGCATTAAATTGCATTTATAATTATATAAAAATTTCTATTTTAAATATTAAGCAGCACAATGGTTTTAAACATTGATAATAAAAAGAAAGGATAATGTGACACTGCTGGAGAAATGATGCTGAAAATTCCAATATTAAAATGGAAAACAGTTTTTTATTGTAATAATAGTTCACATTATTACTGTAAGCCATCAAATAAACAAAGCCTTTGTGAACAGAAGAGATTTATTTAAAAATAAGTTAATCTTACCTACCCCAAACATTTGAATGTACTGTATATAAAGGAGAAACTACACAAAAACATTCTAGGAAATGATACATTTTGTACCCAGGTGACTATGTAAGGGGTATGTAAAGCCACTGGTCATAAAGTAGCATTGGTATGTTGCCATGGACAATAGCATGTCAAATATTTAGCATCAGTAACCACTCAATGTTGAAACTGACCAATCAGAATCAAGTATTCCAGAAAGCTGTGTAATAATAAGCACGAGCCACAGTCAAGAACAGCTATGGCTATAGACTATAGTCTAATTATGATACACCAACATTAGCATTAAGCTTATACCTGGATGGTGAACATAACACACTGAAATTAAAAGAAAATAATACAGTAAGCAAGCGTATGTTATACATAACTTTGGCATCATTTTAATCTTAATGGTCTCAAAATCAAGTTGTTAATCTGTGAAAATGAACAGAGAACTTACATTAGAGTTGTCTCAAGATCCTCGTTTCTCAGCTTCAAAATCCTAATGGTTTTCTCCTGCAAATAAATAACGATATCAACAAACGTACTAACTAACTGGAAAGCAAGTAACCTAAAACCAGCCAAAAACATGTGAGTTTAACTATGTGTGAGTAGGATGGTACCTTGTCATCTAGCCGGTCATTTGCTGTGCTGAGCAGATCAGATTTGTTCTCCAGCTGTTCCTGCAGTGTGTCTCTGTGCTGGTCCAGCTCTGAGACTGAACCTCTCAGTGTGTTCACTTCCTCTCGCAGAGCGGTCACCTGTCTCAGGAGAGAGTCTGAAACACACAGGAAGAGGAGGAATGATGCAGTGACACATCTATCTATACAGTACTGATAAATAAAAGAACAGATTAAATGTATTGTCTGGTTTTCTCACTGTTCTTCTCATCCAGTATTTGATTTCTCTCCTGAGCATTTTGTAGATCTCCAATCCTGCTGGTCAGTCTCCGCTGATTCTCACTCAGAGAACTTTCCACCTGAGTATTTTCCAGTCTGACACACACACACACACACACACACACACACACACACACACACACACACACACACACACACACACACACACACACACACACACACACACACACACCACACACACACACACACACACAAAATTAATTAATATTCAAATTACAACTAACAAAACCTTTAAGTCTACTTTCTACTTTCCACGGACACATCGACGCTGGTTGTTTTTGATTGTACCTGAGGCTGCTGCACTCATTTCTGAAGTGGCTGAGCTCGTCCTCGCCGGCACTGAGTTTTCGCTCGAGCGTGTGAACTTCCTCCTCCAGACCCATCATGGTCTCCCTCATCTGAGCTTGCCTGCTTCTCTGTTCCCCCCGCTCCTGCTCCAGCTGCAGGGACACACACAGAACAATGACACCAGTCCTTAACAATAACTGTTCTGACGCCAACTACACTATAGTTTAGTAGAGTATAGTAGAGTATAGTATAGTATAGTATAGTAGAGTAGAGTAGAGTAGAGTAGAGTAGAGTAGAGTATAATAGTATAGTATAGTGAAACAATATAGGACTGTGCAGTATTGTACAGTATGTTATACTATGGTACGTTTTGATATTGTGTAGTATGGAATAGCCCAGAGGAAAATTATATTGATTAGAGCTTTCATAATGCACATAATTCACGTAGGTTTGAATTCAAGTATCAATTTTGACTCAATATTAATCCTAAAATGTCTTAGAAATAAAGAAATAAACAGAAACAAATGAGACAATTGTAGAGAAAAACAGAAAGGGTAAAAGTTTACAATTAGGTCCAATTAGTTAACATTAACTAAAATGTGAATACATTAGTTACAGAATTGATCTTAGTTGACTTTAATAAAAATACAACTGTTTATTGTTAGTTCATGTTAACTCAGGTCTATTATTTGTTTGCATTAGCAAACTGCATTAGTTAACATGAACTAACAATGAAAACACTTCTAAAGCATTTATGAATCGCATGTTAATTTCAATGTTAATTTCATAATTTACTAATACTTTAGTCAAATCAAAAGTCAAATCAATCTGTTAATATTATTTAATGAACTTGAACTAACAATTAATAATTGTAGTATTATTAACTAACGTTAACATTGTAACAAATGTATTGTTCATTGTTAGTTAATGCATTATTAACGTCACCCAATGAAACCTTATTGTAAAGTGTTGCAAATAATAACAGCGCAACTTTTGATTTTAAGTAAAACTTAACATTAAGATTAGAAGTATTTGTCATTGTTAGTTGGTGCCAATTAATGTAGTTATCTAATATTAACAAATTAAATCGTATTTTAAGTGTTACAACAGAAAGATTAAAGAGCCATAAACAAATATAGATAGCAGTTCAGACATATATCGAATTTGAAGAAGATGTTGAGTTCAAATCTGAGTGAAGTTCAAAAACAGGTCTCCATTTGTTCTCCATTTAATCGTATTGCGGTCTAAAAGAAACTCATAGAATTGAGATCTCATCTGTGATTTATGCTTTCCTCTGAACTATAGTAAGTACATTATGTTGAATGTGCAGCTGTGGTGAGGGGTCCATTAACACGAGCTCTTACTGTGAGTACAGCAGCCTGCAGGTCCTCCACCCTCTGCTCCAGGTGAGCTCTCTCGCTGATGGCTGTCTCCTGAGAGATCTGAGGCACGTGCAGTTCAAAGGGAACACACATACACTCAGCAGGCTAAAAAAAGCACCTCTCTCTCCTGGTATTATCCCCAGTGAGATGACTCAATTTATTACTGTACTCTAGTGCGTAAGTGATTTTCCTTTAGTGCTCCTAAATAACATCTTGATAAGGCGGATGTACATGAACGTGATGCACAGCACATACGCCAGGCTGGAGATCGTACCTTGAGTCTCTCTCTCAGGCTGTCTCTCTCTGTGGTCATGCGGTTGAGGTGTGTTGTGGCCTCGTCCCGTTCGGCCTCCACTCGCTTCAGGATGCTCTGAGGGGTCACGCTGCTCTTGGGCCCTCGCGCTGCCTTTGACTTCATCACCTCCCGCCGTAGAGCTGCGATCTCCTCTTGAGCCTGCAGGGGAGTTAGGGCACATTGTTTAGTGAGATTGTGAGTGAGATACTGGATATATATTTGGGGAGTGCTTTCTTTCTGTTAGAAAGAATATTATGAGTGAAAATATGTTGTTTCCAAAAAAAATGGAAACATTTTTAAATTGTATATTGTCATTGTAGTAAAGTCAAAACAAATTGTTAAAATATACTGTATATTTGCCAAAAATATCCCCAATATTACAATTATACATATAATGTGTATATATATATATATATATATATATATATATATATATATATATATATATATATATATATATATATATATATATATATATATGTCAGGGTTTGTGCAGGTGCTGAAGACGAGGACACGAAAGCTTCAATATAAATGTTTTAATGACAAACTGAAAACTTTCCAAACTTAAACGGGAACAAAACTCCAGGAAATCAGGAACACACAACCACACATGGACGACGATCGACCAACACTCAGGGAAAACACAGGGCTTAAATACACTGAACCAAATGAGATAATTAACAGAAAACAGGTGCATAAAATTGGACACAAACGAGGAGCGGGAAAACTTAACAGGACTAAACCAAAAACCACAAAGACAGGGGAAACCAAGATACAAAACAGAACTCAAACACATCAAAGCGTGACAGTACCTCCCCCCTCCCCGAAGGCGCGTCCTCGCGCCGTATAACATCCAAAGGGGTGGGAGGGTGGGCGCCCTGGAGGCTGACGAGGGCATGGTGCAGGTCCAGGAAGCCTCCAGGGCGGAGCAGGCTGTGGGCGTGGCCACGGCGGTGCAGGCTGTGGGCGTGGCCACGACGGTGCAGGCTGTGGGCGTGGCCACAACGGTGCAGGCTGTGGGCGTGGCCATGACGGTGCTGGCTGTGGGCGTGGCCATGACGGTGCTGTGAGACTCTCGGGCGTCCAGGGCGGAGCTGTGAGACCCTCGGGCGTCCAGGGCGGAGCTGTGGGACCCTCGGGCGTCCAGGGCGGAGCTGTGGGACCCTCGGGCGTCCAGGGCGGAGCTGTGGGACCCTCGGGCGTCCAGGGCGGAGCTGTGGGACCCTCGGGCGTCCAGGGCGGAGCTGTGGGACCCTCGGGCGTCCAAGGCGGAGCTGTGGGACCCTCGGGCGTCCAAGGCGGAGCTGTGGGACCCTCGGGCGTCCAAGGCGGTGCAGGCTCTTCAGGTGGCCCCGGCGGTGAAGACCCTTCAGGTGGCCATGGCGGTGCAGACCCTTCAGGTGGCCATGGCGGTGCAGACCCTTCAGGTGGCCATGGCGGTGCAGACCCTTCAGGTGGCCATGGCGGTGCAGACCCTTCGGGTGGCCATGGCGGTGAGGACCCTTCGGGTGGCCATGGCGGTGAGGACCCTTCGGGTGGCCATGGCGGTGAGGACCCTTCGGGTGGCCATGGCGGTGTTATTTTTTCGGGCCTCCGTGGATCTTTGGCCGGCCACGGCGAAGGCGTATGGCGCCCCCCCAAAATTTTCTTGGGGAGGACAGGCTCATGATCGGGAACTGACTTGACATCAACGGGCGCTGGGTCAACTGGGTCTGGGTCAACGGGCTCTGGGTCTGGGTCAACGGGCTCTGGCTCTGGTGCTGGGTCAACGGGCTCTGGCTCTGGCGCTGGGTCAACGGGCTCTGGCTCTGGCGCTGGGTCAACGGGCTCTGGCTCTGGCGCTGGGTCAACGGGCTCTGGCTCTGGCGCTGGGTCAACGGGCTCTGGCTCTGGCGCTGGGTCAACGGGCTCTGGCTCTGGCGCTGGGTCAACGGGCTCTGGCTCTGGCGCTGGGTCAACGGGCTCTGGCTCTGGCGCTGGGTCAACGGGCTCTGGCTCTGGCGCTGGGTCAACGGGCTCTGGCTCTGGCGCTGGGTCAACGGGCTCTGGCTCTGGCGCTGGGTCAACGGGCTCCGTGCTGGATTGGACCAGCATATCAGGAAACTCGGGGCTGGACGGGACCAGCATATCAGGAAACTCAGGGCTGGACGGGACCAGCATATCAGGAAACTCGGGGCTGGACGGGACCAGCATATCAGGAAACTCGGGGCTGGACGGGACCAGCGGTGAAGGCTTGACTGGGCTGGACGGGACCAGCTGTGAAGGCTCTGGGGGAAGAAGCTCTGGAAGGTCGTCAAACGGGTCAGGCTCTGGCGTGCATGCAATGGGCTCAGGCGTTGGCGTGCAGGTGATGGGCTCTTGCTGGCCGTGGAGATCGGGCTGGATGTCTCCCACGGTGAATGAGGAACCACACACCCACAGCGTACGGGCAATGAATTTTACTAACGGGAGGTGGAGATCTCCCAACAACAGTCTCTGAGCGAGGGTATCGTCCATCCCACTCCAAAACTCATGTGTCAGGGACTCCTCGTCCCAATTAGAGTCCCGAAAAAGATGGAGATATATCTCCGCATATTCTTCCAGAGTCCGGCCATCTTGTGGGACACAGAGTTCGTAGTTCATTCCCTTTTTTTTTTTTTTGTTATGGTCGATCGTTCTGTCAGGGTTTGTGAAGGTGCTGAAGACGAGGACACGAAAGCTTCAATATAAATGTTTTAATGACAAACTGAAAACTTTCCAAACTTAAACGGGAACAAAACTCCAGGAAATCAGGAACACACAACCACACATGGACGACGATCGACCAACACTCAGGGAAAACACAGGGCTTAAATACACTGAACCAAATGAGATAATTAACAGAAAACAGGTGCATAAAATTGGACACAAACGAGGAGCGGGAAAACTTAACAGGACTAAACCAAAAACCACAAAGACAGGGGAAACCAAGATACAAAACAGAACTCAAACACATCAAAGCGTGACAATATATATATAATATAATTCTTATAATAATTGAATCAAACTAAATTTGATGCATGTGCTAAAAATATTGCTCCAAATAATTAAATTAATATTGTTTTAATAATTAAATATTATAAATAATATTATAAATAAATTATTTTGTTAAAAAGTAAAGCCAAAAACAATTAGTATATATATATATATATATATATATATATATATATATATATATATATATATATATATATATATATATATATATATATATATATATGCACACTGTAAAACTAATTTGATGCATTTGCTAAAACATTTTTGCTAAATTGATATAAAATTTAATTTATTAAAAATAAATAAAAATATTTACTGTATATTGTCACTGTAGTCAAGCCAAAACAAATTATCATATATATCATACTATATACTATATATATATATATATGTGTGTGTGTGTGTGTGGTGTGTGTGTGTGTGTGTGTGTGTGTGTGTGTGTGTGTGTGTGTGTGTGTGTATATATATATATAATTTGATCAAAACAAATTTGATGCATGTGCTAAAAAGTATAGCGCTGTATGAATATTGTTAAATTAATTAATTTAATATTTTAATCAGTACAAAATTAATTAATTGTTTTTGCTGTAGCCTATTGTCATTGTAGTGAAGCCAAAACAAATAATTAAAATATTATAATACTAATAATGACTATATTCTAATAAATATATAATGAATATACTGAAAAATTAACATTATGTAAAATATTTTACTGTCTATACTCAGTGACATAAGTTAAAGTTAGAAACATTGTTACATAGTTTAAGTAAGTTAAACATCAGCCACTAAGAATCATCTATGTGGCTTTCGTTGTTTTATACTATGTGTGTGTGTGTGTGTGTGTGTGTGTGTGAGTGTGTGTGTGTGTGACTGACACACACTGACACACACACACACACACACACACACACACACACACACACACACACACACACACAAATTAATTAATATTCAAAGTACAACTAACAAAACCTTTAACCTTTAACTTTCTACTTTCCACGGACACATCGACGCTGGTTGTTTTTGATTGTACCTGAGGCTGCTGCACTCATGAGGCTCATGTCACTCATGTGTGTGTGAGTGTGTGTGTGTGTGTGTGTGTGTGTGTGTGGTGTGTGTGTGTGTGTGTGTGTGTGTGTGTGTGTGTGTGTGTGTGTGTGTGTGTGTGTGTGTGTGTGTGTGTGTGTGTGTGTCATGGCCAGTTTGAGCACATCAACCTGATTCAAGAATTCTGGGAAGTTTGGAGTTGTGTACCTGCTGGTAGTGCATTCTGGTCTTGTCCCGTTCGGCTGTGAGCACTTTAATATTGGCCTGGATCTCTGAAAGATGCCGCTCGTGTTTCTCCAACATGTTTTGTAGTTCATCTCTTTCCCGCAGCACCCTCATTAGCTCTGAATCATATGTGCCACCCTTTAAAGGAGAGAGAGAGAGAGAGAGAGAGTTTCTTTTAGCAAGAAATGAATCACTAATATTACTGCAGTGCTGGATTATTAGTACTTTAACAGGCGAGTGTCTGGTGGGACTGCGATGGGTAGATGCCCCTTTGACGGGGCTGGTAGAGCGACGGGCCCTCAGCATCCTTCCCAGTGCCTCGGCCTCCTTCGCTGGATCAGAAGATTGAGAAACAAAGAATTAATATTTCAGCTGTTCAAGTAAATGTGAGGAACAGCATTTGGAGAGCATTCATTTAAAACATTAGTCTTTCGTTGCTGGTCTAAAGCAACATCTCAACATCATCTTAGTTCACTTCAGTCTCTCTAAACCAGTTTTGACTATTTCTGGCGCCACCTGCCGGGACTACAATGTTACTACAACCTATAAACATTAAAATTCCAATACAACAAAGTAAAAATAGCATACATGGAGAATCGTATGCCTCACAAATGATTTCCAGTCATTTTTATGTTTTACCAGTCATTCGTTTATGCTCAAGTTTGGTTTCTGGTTGATTATGAAGACATTTTATGTACTTAATACTTCACAAAGAAAGAAACATTTCAATAGAGCATGTCTTAATTGACTTGTTTATAACGTTACCAAATCATCTTATTCAGACTTACTAAAAGCAAGTTTTCTCAAGCAAAATTGAATTAAACCAAAGAACGTGTGCTTATACTCTTTGATTAAACTAACGAGGTTGGCATGGCAACTGGCATACTACGGCTGCACGTCCCTGAAAATGCGTCTCGTGCAACAATAAAACATAAGTATGGTGTATTTTAGTATATTTAATATTTACTGATAATAGTTGTAAACTAAAAGTAGTATGCTTTGCATTGACACCAATGTTATAACGTTACTGGCACACAAATCATTCACACGTAAAAGCTACAGTAAATATTAACCTCGCTCTATAAAACCTGCAAATAGATTCTG